>JAXQQM020079313.1:0-154252 GCA_034641835.2 Pinus albicaulis | reverse complement strand
TAGTAAAGGTGGCGAATCTTTAAAAATTTGAATAAATTACGCATGCGAGCGTCGGTTGAATTTTTAGTTCACGGCTCACCAGGGGATCGTTTAAGCGAGCTCTTTTCCGGTCGATCTATTTGGAATGATCCCAGGCAACTTCATTTGTGGGCATTTTCTACAGAGACTTGATCTCCTGTTGCTTCTTTGAATATGAGCAAGAGGATAAAATTGTTTCTTAATAGCAGTAATAAACTCATTCCAAGTTAGAGTTATCTTACCATGCTTTTTAATTTCCTCTCTAGTCTTGGCTTCCCACCAAACCAAAGCTGCTCCATCCATTCTCAAAGAGGCTAATTGGATTTTTGTTTCATCATCATGCAAATTCTGAATTCTTAGATAGACTTCCAGCTGTCTAATCCAGTTATCCAATTTTTTTGCATTCACATCACCATTAAACATTGGCAACTCAAACTTCACATCAAGCTTTAACAAAGGATTTTTAAGAGATGTTTTTGTTTTGTGTGACTGATTAACAGAAGTAGAAGAGGATGATGTGGAGGATGAGGATGACGATGGAGATGGTGGATCACCATTTCCTCCATTCCCTTTCTTAGACTCATCTTTGTCTTTCTTCCCTCCTGAAGAATCTCCTTCTTCTCTTTGGTTTCTAGACCCTTCTCCAACAATCCTATCATTTCTCTCCTGGTATAGGATCCTAACCATCTCAGTCAAGTCCAAGAAAGCTTTTCTAAAGACTCTTTCTTCTTCCTTGGGATCCATTTCCTCATGTACTTCTCCTTCTCTGGAAGACATGTTTGTGGCTGATTCTAAGGCTACTAAGGATGAAATGGAAGGTGGATGTAATGGCACTCTAGCCCTCCTTGGTTGAGGATTAACTTGTTCTCTAACCAATTGACCTTCCCCTCTTTGCAATTTCAGCCTAGTAAGCATCAAATTTTGCAGAATAACACAATTTACTTGCACAAATTTCACAAACTCTTAAGCAAAACCTTGAGCTTTGATACCAACCTGATCTGAAATTGTGAGAACAAAGTATTTCTCATACAGATATTGACTGTAGGGGCATTCACCGGGTATTTCACCTTTCAAAGAAAGGATGAATCCGGAGGCTATCTGGCCCTTCTACAGACTCTGCCTAAAGAAATAAAATGTAATCACTAAGATCTGATCAATGAAAGTATTTGTTTTATATGAAAAGTATTCATTGATCCAAATTTAATGTGTGAATAGGCAAGTATACATATTCTGCAAATGAAGTATAATGGTTTGAAGATGAACTAATAAGTTTTGTTCACTCTTTAACCCTATTTGGGAAAAGTTTGTTTATAAAAATTTACTGTTTAAAGGAGCACAATCTGAAAATATGCAGCAAAATTATACAGTATGACAACACTTAATTGTTTAAGCGGTTCACCCCTCTCTTGGGCTACCTCCGCTGGGTCCAAAAGCCTCTAATTAGGCTTTTTCCTCTTTGATTAAATGCTCAAAATGTGAATAAAATTGTATAAAAGCCTCAAATGGAAAAATACACTGCAAATTAAGATTCAGAAGGCACAAATCAGTATAAAATGACTAAACAAACACCTCCATTGGATGAATATAGTCCAAAACATCTCTTCTTTCCTTAGGCCCTAGTGGCTCCACGACCAAAGCAGTAAAGTTCTCTTGTTAAAGCGCCACAGATGGCTCACTGTAAACACTCATGACTCAGAAATACAACACCCAAAATAAAATAAAAATTCGTCCGGAAAAGGACTTTCCTAGCCAAATTGTAGCTCTTTTTCTCCAGCTGCGATTTGGCTAGGATAACTCCGATTAAATTCCAATTCTTGGATAGCATCTGCAATGTGGGGCGGTTGCTAAATTTGGGCATTCCGCCATATAGACCACCAGTAGTGGGGGGCTAATGAATATGCCCACGTAACCGCACCGTCCGAAATATATTGAAAAACGTTGAGTTTTAATCGGCATATATTAAAGTTTGAAACCATATATTAATAACACCTCCGCACCGATGCTATTCCACAGAACCACGAACCAAACGGACTGCGCGCTAATGAATTTATTACCATGGTTCTCCGCGGATGGTTCAATGCCTAGGGGGCTGGCCCCCTTACAGGCCACGCCCAAACAAACCCAAACTTTAAATATATTTTCGTTCCAATGAATAACAAGAACCATTTGTATGGCCCAACAGTTAAAACAAACTGTTTGTGCCCGCCCGACCCGGGGTCGAACCTCACCGCGACCAAATCCAAATTTTAAACGCCAATGCAATTTCATTCCACTCCGCCTTGGGGCCACGTGGTGGCCTCCGGGCTGGCCACGTGGCGCCCGTTAATTGGCTGCCTGCAGAATATTTCGTAGAATATTCTGTGGAATATTCCCAGAATATTCTGTGGAATATTCTTTTTTTTAATAAAAATATTTTTTATAAAGTCCACTTTGGCATTTTTTAATTGAAATTGGCGAATATTTAAAGCTGAATAACTTCTGCATACGGCGTCGGATTTGAGTGCCGTTCGTGGCTACAGGATCATTTTGGCGAGCTCTTTCCAGTCGATCTGTTTCGGAACAGTTCTGAGCAACTTCATTTTTGAGCATTTTTCTACAAGAGACTTGATCTCCTGATCAGTTTATTAGGTCATTTAAAGCATTATCAATCTTTAGTTCAAGATTTGACTGAACACTTTATAGCATTTAATATTTCATCGATTCCCAGAATCCATAATGCAAGTGCATACCTTTTAGCTAATGTAGCTTCCAAGCTCATTCATGCAGAAGACTATAGCCCTCATAGATCTTTAGACCCTCGATTCCTGATAACATTACCAATTGGAGGATTTTCAATGATGATCCTGATATTGTAAGCTTCCTCACATCTGAAGGATCTTACACCAATCAGATAATTGATGAAGACCAACATGACAGACAATTGCAACAAGATAGCACTAATAATGCTATGCCAAAGTCAGTAGTCAAGTTAGAAGACCTTTATGATTTGAAAGATCGATTCAAAATATCTACCAATTCAAAACTGCAAAGTAAATCTAGGAACTGATACCAAACCACAGAATATCAACCTAGGCCTTGGCCTAGCTCCTAAAGAAAAATTAGCGTATGTTCGTCTCTTGAAACAATAAAAAAGTGTCTTTGCTTGGAACTACGATGAACTCAAAACTTATGACACTTCTATCATCCAACATGCTATCCCAATGATAAATGATGAAAAACCTGTCCAACAAAAGCTGAGAAAGATCCATCCCCATCTAGAAAACCAGATCAAATATGAACTCAATAAGTTATTGAAAGCCAAGATTATTTTTCTCGTTCTACATTCTAAATGGGTTTCCAATATGGTTCATGTTAGAAAGAAGAACGGAGACATTAGAATTTGCATTGACTTTCGAAATATTAACAAAGCCTGCCAAAAATATATTTTTCCTTTGCCTCCTATGGAGAAAATATTGCAGGCAGTTGCAGGATCAGAATTAATGTCCTTCTTAGATGGTTTCTCTGGTTACAACCAAGTGTTGGTTCATCCTGATGATCAATTGAAAACCACATTCAGAACCAAATGGGGCACTTATGCATATCAAAAGATGCCTTTTGGTCTGATCAACGCTGGTGCCACATTTCAGAGAGCAATGGACATCGCTTTCAAGGGATTAGTTAACAAATCAATGGTAATTTATTTGGATGATATAACTGTATATTCCAAGAAACGAGGCAATCATCTTAGAGATTTAAAACAAATCTTCCAACGTTGTCAAAGGTATGGAATTTCACTTAACCCAAAAAAATATTTTTTTGCATTAAGTGAAGGAAAAATTCTTGGATTCATAGTGTCAAAATCTGGAATTCATATTGATCCTGATAGAATCAAGGAGATTTTTGAAATACCCTTACCTCACAACAAGAAAGCTATGCAATCTTTCCTTGGCCAGATTAATTTTGTAAAGAGATTTGTGCCAGATTTTTCAAGAATTGTATCTCCTTTACAAGCAATGATTAAAAATAATTCAAACTTCAAATGGGGTCAAAACGAATATGAGGCATTCAATCTGATCAAACAAGCAATTGTTAATGCTCCATATTTAGCAACTCCAAATTTTTCTAATCCTTTTATTTTGTATACATTTGCCTCTGATAAATCATATGCTGCGATACTCACTCAAGCAAATCAAGACAAGGCAGAAGCCCCAATTGCCTTTTTTAGTTCAAATTTACAGGGGGCTGAGTTGAATTATTCAGATGTAGAGAAACAAGCTTATGCTGTTTTCAAAGCAATTAAATATTTCAGACCCTTTCTACTTAAAACCCATACAAAAATCATAGTACCGTTTCCAGCGGTAAGAAATATTTTAGTTCAGAAAGATGTGGGTGAGAAAAGAGCCAATTGGATTACTGCCTTACAAGAATATGATGTAGAAATCAAACCAACAAATATTGTAAGAGGTCAAGGTTTTTGCAAAATACTAGCTGGAGCATCGCTTATTTCTGAAAAACCATCTGAAGAGATACAAACGTATGAGGTAAGCCTAAACGATGTTGAATCATTATATGCTGATATCATATTTTATCTAAAGAATGGATATGCTCCTCCAAATCTCAATTACACCAAGAAAAGAGCTCTAAGGTTGAAGGCTAAACAATATCAGCTTGTGAATGATGTTCTTTTTAGAATGAATTATGATTCTGTTCTCCTTAGATGTCTTGAGAAATCTGAAGCTGAAAAAGTCTTGCAGGAACTCCATGATGGACCAGCAGGCGAACATTATGCTGGAGATGCTACTGCACATAAAATCCTCCGCACAGGCTATTACTGGCCCACACTATTCAAAGACTCACATAGCTACATAAGGAAATGTCAAGTTTGTCAAACCGTTGCTGGAAGACAAAAGAAACCATCATTTTCGTTACAACCAGTCAACATTGAACATCCTTTTGATCAATGGGGATTGGACATAATAGGTGAGATCGTTCCTCACTCTTCTAAGCAACATAGGTATATCATTACAGCAACTGATTATTTTACTAAATGGGTAGAAGCAGTTCCTCTTAAGACTGCTAATGCCGAACATATCATCGAGTTCATAGATCATTTCATAATCACCAGGTTTGGTTTACCTTCTGCTTTAATGTTTGATAATGCATTGTATTTTTCTGGTAATGCTATGACTGAATTTGCACTTAAGAGAGGTTTCAAACTTAAATACTCTACCAATTATTATCCACAGGGGAATGGGTTAGCTGAATCTACAAATAAAAACTTAATCAGAATCATTAAGCGAACCATTGATCAAAATCATAAAAATTGGCATAAGTCTTTAATATATGCTTTATGGGCAGATCGAATAACACAGAAAGCCTCCATTGGCACTTCTCTCTTTAATTTAGTTTATGGGAAAGAAGTGGTTCTTCCAACTCATCTAGCAATTCCTTCTTTGGCCTTAGTTCAATATATTGATGAAGCACCAACTTCTTCCTTACAACTAAGACAACTGGAAATAATTAAGCTAGAAGAACAATGAGAACATGCCAAAATAACTCATGCTCATCACCAAGCATTAGTAAAATCTTCTTTTGATTCAAACATGATATCAAGGAAGGATTTTCAGGTCGGAGATCTAGTTTTAAAATGGGACAAGGCTCATGAGGAAAAAGGGAAACATACGAAATTTCAACGAATGTGGCTTGGTCCTTTCCAAATCGCAGAGATAATAGGTCCATCTACTTTTATATTACAGGATTTAACAGGAAAAAGAGAGTCTTTACCTGTTAACGGACATATCCTCAAAAAACATTTTCCATAGGATATCATTCTTCTATTTTTGTATATTAGTTTTCTTTATTTTCATAATAAAACCAGTTGTTAATGGTTACATTTGGAATTCACGAAAAAGATACAAATTCTCTTTTAGATTTTGTTTTTTCACTTGTATAAATAGAATTCTTCTAAGAAATTGATCATTATTATTGAAAGATACAGTTAAAAGCTTTAGGCCTAGAAATGATACTAGTTTCAACTTTGAAAATTTTGATAAAAAGAAACTTTTAGTGGGAAATTGTTTTATATCAGTCTAATGAAAAGTATCAATAACAAAATAAATATTCTCTGTAAAAAAGTTCTTTCCAAAAAACTCTACCATTGTCGTCTAGAATTATCTTAAGGAAACAATGACTTCCTCCCCACCTAGGAAATTACAATGTTCAGAGAATAATCCAATGATACACTTTAACTTAAAGAGTAAGAGGTCTCATCACGAGCCGACTTATCATGATCATAGATATTGTAGCTTGCTGACTTTGCCAATACTGCATACCACAACAGGGCAATGACTTAAGATTGTTGCAATCAAAAGACAAGGGGTCTCATCACGAGCCAGCTTGTTCAGCAAAGTTATAAATCAAGTGAATGACACTGTCATAAATTGGCTACCAAACCAAGACATTGTTCTTTAAGGGTAAAAAGAAAATGAAAGCAATAAGTGTGGATATGGATTTCTCTTTGAAAATTGTATATTTCTCTAAGTAGGATACAGGATCATTGCTGGGTAACAGGTAACCCTGTCGAAGCTATAAACGCTTGCTGGCAGCAATGGATCTACCTACAACAAATGAGCATATTTAAAACTGATTTACAGAGAAGCCTTTGTTTTTATCTTTATAAACTAAGTAATGACTGATATAGATACAAGGACTAGCTTGAGGAAGTAAATAGTCAAAGTTGAATATAGAAGAAACGAAATATCATTGATAGATAAAAGCATAACGTACTTTGTCTTTTTATTATAAAATTTGATTTTCTGGAAAATTTTCTATTTTGAAAGTTTAGAAAATTCAAAAGAAAAACAGAGATAACTGGTTCTTCTGACTGAATCGCCAATTGTTGTGGCCAGCAACAACCCCCCTTCTTATTTAGTATTAGTGATAATACTAAATAAGTGGGGGCCATTAGTCAAAAAATATAAAAATTAATTAGTGCTTGTATTCTTTTTTCAATAAAACTTAATATCATAAACTTAGGAAAATACCTCTTGAAAAATATAAAAAGCTTAAATTTTTTTTATAAGAATAGAATAAAATCATTCCTTAAGGAATATCCGCCATAAAAAGTAGTAGATATCTCTTTGTTGAATTCCCAATTTAGAGTATTAGTGTCTCACAATGTCAATTACATATAAAAACCTCAAAATCTTTGATATCGATGGCCATACTGCCAAATGCGTGTCATAAAATAATATTCAGCAGCGGATGATTTTCATATTTCTGTTGGTGATATTTAAATATTAAATACAAGTGACTCATTACCGATATGCATTACATTGATGACAGGTATTCACGATATTACGTTATCTAAATGGAAATCAAATGTTACGAAGGTAGCGATAAGCCTTATACGAGGTCCTTAAAGCTGCATCTGAAGAAAGCACCTCATAAATGTCACTGGCCGGGTATGCATAATAATATCAATACGTTCCTCTGTATCAATCATTAATGAAATTTGGTTTTGTTGTGATCGAAGAGCCGTTTCACATAAGGTGGTATATTTTATACGTCTTCAGCATTTAAAACATTCCCGTCACCTTTTTCTTATCATTATTCTCACTTAATTCGTACACTGCAGGAGCGAAGAACAGGGAACTATACAAAGCAACATTCATAGTATAATGGGAAAGAAAGACAAGGCTCTGAGTTCTAAAGAGAAAGAAATGACTCCCTTGTATACAAACACCGTCTGTAACAAAGATGCTGGTATTACTACTTGGGAGGGCATGTATAATCTACTTGAGGAAGAGAACCCCAGAGTAATGGAGGTTACAGCCACTGCAAGCTCACACGGGTCTTCTGATGAGTCCATTACAGAGCTAGCTTGTTCATTCTTGCACCGGATAGCAGCGAGACCTAGAATTCTTCCATACAGGGACATGATTAAATGGGTACTGGATAGCACGGATATTACAAACAGACAGTTTAAGACTCAGGGTCAAGAACTCATTGGTTCATTTACTCCACAAGATTTGAGACTCATGTATCATTTTCCAGAGCCATAGGCAACTTATAACAAACAGTTTATGGAGAAGTTTGCCAAAGAAAATGAAAACCTGGAAGAATGCACCAAGGACTGGTCAAGGAGAGACGAATCACTAAAAAAGGATAAACACGGTATGTATAGTACTGGTTCTCTCACTTCTCCACATTGCTTTGCTGCTGCTATGCTCTGCAGGCTTTTTGGAAAGCCGGATATTAATAAGTTTTCATCTGAATGGCTACCATTATTGAATGCTGCTGTTAATGCTACTGTTGTGGATTGGGCTAAGATATTATCTGACAACTTAGCCACAGCTATTTTGAATTATCAGTCCAAAAGAACTGTTTCTCAGAGAATTTATCCCCCTTTTTACTTATCTGCTTATGTGATGGATTCAATCTGTTATGTTTCTAAGTTTCCTTTAATGGGTTGGAAATGGACAACTCAAGATCCCCTACCCATTCATGTTTATCACAAAGAATTGTGGGATTCAAAGTTCATTCCCTATTTTTACAAGATTTTCCATGGAATCATGTTGCCCTTGTACAGAATGTTATATGATAAAGATGCTCCAAGGTTTTCTCCTGAAGCAGAGGTAGACATACTTCCTGTTGCGAGATGGTTTGGAGAAGAATTGTTTACATATGTTAGGGTATTTGGAAGTTTTGCTTCCCCTCATGTTTTACCTTTGTATGTTCCTGATAAACTCATGGCACGAGAAATTGCTTATCAAACCTGCGGAGAAGGAGGTTTGACTAAAGATTTGAAAGATAAAAAGAAGGCTATTTGGCCACAATTTCCTGTGGCCTGTGGGGCCTTTTCACTATTTGATGTAGGCCATGCATTCAAAGAAGTAAACAACATAACATGTCTACGATTGTTCAAATTTCCAAGAAGACTGTTCGACCCTTATGATATTGCTAAAGATTTCACTACTGCAGTCAAAATAAAGGTGTTTTCTAAAGAAGATGATCTTTTTGATGACATGTTCCAAGAGAAAGGTACACTTAAAGAGGTTCTACATTCGGCCCAAATGCGATTTCCTCCAGCAGAATTTCAAGAGTTCAAGATATACAGGGAAAGGAGGTTAGCTAATATCCCTTTGGATAAATTACGTTTGGAACCCATAAGAGAACCGACTCCCAGTATTAGTCTCAGTGGAAGCTCAGGCATAGACAGATCTAAATCTAAGTCCAGGAGAGAAACGTCAGAACACTCTAAGAGGTCTGAAAGTGACCATGATAAAAGTGAAGGGTCAGTAAGGGATACTGCCCAGTCAAAGGAGCTCCTACAGCAACAGGTTTTGACCTCTCCACAGCTAAATCCTCTCCCTCTCTTCATCCAGCCACCATTAGTCAGAACCGAGCTAGATAAAGAATGGGAGACATTCAATGATTTAATCAATATTGAAGGACAGAGCACAAAGACACCTGTGAGTAATGTACGGGCAACAGAAGATATAGTCACAGGAACAATTAGCAATGTCTCAGAAATGGAACATATTCCCATTACCCCATCCTCTGAACTTATGCTCAAAATAGAGGAAATTCCTCCTCTTGATGTATTTTATAGTCCACAACACAAGGCAGTGGTACGAAGACAAATAAAGAAAAGAAAATTAAAAAATTTTCTCTCTCATGATGCAGAACAATTAGACGTCCTATGGCAAGATCCTACTACGGATCCAACTGAAAATCTCACTAAATTATCTCAGATCACAGGGGCATATGCCTCTGCAGCCATTGATAAAGCATCTGAGGTACGACAATTATTGAATGAAAAATAATATCAAGTATAGGTTCTGCAACAACAACTACAACAAGCCAACGCCAACAATGAAGCACAAAGACAGCTTGAAAAATTACAGCAAGACTTCCAACAAATGCAGATAGGATATCAGAACAGTTTGGCTGAAAAAGAAAAATAGCTACAGGTTATGCAAGAGATGCATAAGGATGATCCCAAGCTTACAGAATTTATCACATAATCCATTTCCTTAAATGATCAACTACTGCAGCAACAGGAAATATTATGCCAAAGAATATTACAGTGGAACTCTTATTGTGAAGAAAGTGATAAAATCACTAATCATGTCGTAGGCTTACGGCATGATTATGATTTAATTGATAAAAGAGTTACTGAATATTTGGCTTGGCAAGAAACAGAGGAGGGGAAAAGAGCAAGTGCACCAATAATAAATGACAATCACAAAGAAATTCTCTTTAATAATTGGGATGCACAAATGAGGAAAGCAGAGCAAGCGACAGAAGAAGCAGCTACAACAACAAGCAATGTTATTGATTGCATAAATGAAAATTTTCAGAAGGAAAATTTGATCTTATAAACTACTCCAGGGCACCTACCGAAAGCACAAAAACTATAGACAGAATGGAAACAGAAGGCTCAAGAAAAGGAAGAATCGATTAAAAGATTAACAAAGTTAAATTGGGATTCTTACTGGGCGTGTCTGATAAAACCACATAGCCAATGCATGACTCTCACGTATATCATCAATTCTGCTGAGAAGATGGCACCAACTCTTGCCGATTCCGTTTTCACAGGATAGTTAAAATCAGAAGTCGGCCAACCAAATCTTCTCAAACAAATGCCGAACGCTTGCAATTTCAAAGAACAGATTCACAAGTAGTTAGTTGTTAAGTTTTAATTTTAGATTTAGTATTAATTTTGATTTATTTTTGCCTAAAAAGAGGACGATCATTTAAACCGTATCCTACATTTTTGTAATAAATTATTTTTAGATTTAGTTAGTAGTATTTAATCCCTTCTCATGCATTTAGAGAAGGGTCCTGAAATTTGTCAAAAACTTGTCCTCAGAACATGCACTTTTGCACCCTCCGAGGAGGTTTTGATGAATGAATGGAACAAGATTTATTGATATCTATGTTTAATATCTACTACTGATGTTGCACTTTTGTACTCTTAGTGGATGTTGGATTAAGAAGAGATAAGTCATTATTGCTTGAAGCTCATGAGTAGAACTAGTTATAAATGGTACTTTTATCTCTTAACTATTTCTGCTTTTGTGTTAAAGTGATATTTATGTTCAGTTGCTTATATATTAATGATTGAATGCTTGAGTTATCATTTGGCACTTTTGTACGGTGATAGCTATTTATTTATGCTTAATATATAAGTAGCTTATTATGTGATATGTTTTTCACAACTATTTCGTCTAACTTTTTATACGAAGTGGTTTATCTTTATTGAATTCTTTTCTTATAATAGTTGAATGATCTTTATTACCAATTGTTATTTGAAATAATTTTAGATCACATAATGGAAAGATTACATCCCGGGTTAGTTGAGAATTAGATATTTCTGTTTAATTAGAATACAATTGCATGTTATATATTAGAATTAGAATAAAAGTATTTCACGTAGGAACTTTTAGAAAGGAAATATCAATTCTCAACACACACACACATATTGGGAAACTGGTCCCATTATCCCCAGTCAGACCCACTATACCAAACGGAAAAGGAGCTGCCAACCAAGGTCCGGACCGAGTGGGTATCCCCCTTGTTGTAGACCCGATTTTCGGGGCTTCAACATATTTTGCGCTAGAAGGAGGGCCTCGAACTATGAATTGAAAGTAAGTCAAAATCTAAATACCATTCTGAGATTAAATCACCCTCACCATCTCCCCCAACTTCCCCATCGCACTTAGAATTTTTAAATCTAGAGCCAGAAGTCGAAAGAACAATAACCACTGCCACAAACCCTGACTTTTCAGAAGAATCTGCTATTGAACCTCCTGAAGTTGAATCTTTGATCCATAAACTTCAGCGATTTTCAATATCACCTCAAATATCTGATAAATCTCAAGGTAGTGTGACTTCGCCAGATTACAGAGCGAAAATTTTGGTGTTCAACCAACTGAGTTACCTCTACCTACAAGGAAGAGAGAAAGGAAATCACCTAAAGAGTCTGATAGCGAGACTCTTTCATCATCATCATCCATCTCAGCCTCTTCACCGCGAAGTCAACCATCCACCCCTCCACTTCAGACTATTGTCCGTCAGTCCACTGGAACTTCTACATCTCCTTCTCAAACATCTAGAATCGTAATATCCTCATCTTCCCAATCGTAGGGATCATCTTCTGCGCTTTCCTCTGTTATTATTTGAGCAATGGCCCATCCATGGAATAACCCAGGGGCAGTCTTAACGCCTGCACCCTTGAGTCAAATACCATCCCATCCTAAAAAATGGTTGCATAAGTTTAATCCTGAAGCAGGCATGCTAGCAGAAGAACATATCAATAAATTTATGTTGTCCATAAATCTCAATGGAGTAATTAATGAAGATGTTGTCGTCTGACTTTTTCCCTATACTCTACAAGGAGAAGCCGGGTCATGGTATTTCTCATTACCGTCTGGATCTATCACTAGTTGGGATATCTTCCAAGATCAATTTTTGACTAAGTTCGGTGATGACAGGTCTACAACTACACTGATCAATGACCTATCCAATCTTAGAGCTGAGTCAAAAGAACCTATCAAGGATTTTAATTCACGTTTCAATAAACTGTTAAATAAAATTCCTACTACTTCCAAGCCTAGCGAAGAAGTACGAAGTGAATGGTACATATCTGCTTTACCATCAAACATAGAAATCTTCGTTGATAGGGCTAACAAAACAAATTTAGATGACAATATGAAAGAAGCAATAACAGTAGAGAAACATATCATTGCTCTAGAAAATAAAAATGCAATAGAGGAACGACAATCGAAGAAGGTTACTTTTAAGGAAGACCCCAAGAAAAAACAATCGAAAGATCCATTCGATTTAGAAGGATTGCAGAAAGTTCTGAAAACCATGTCCAACGAAATGGTCGACATTAAGAAACAAGTGGCAGAAACATCTTCTAAAAAGTCTTTCAAGCCTTATAGAAGAAACCCTTCAACTGATTCAAAGCTGCCAAATGCTATTACAAGTGCTGAATCAGAAGAAGAAGAGGAGGAGATTGCTACTGAAGAAACTACCGATGAAGAAGAAGTTGTAGAGGTACAAGGTATGTGGGATTTCATCTTCACAGATGAAGAAGATCAAGAAGCATCCCCGGTTAGCACTCGAAGTAGAAATCAACTTGATCCTCCTCAACCAACTCCTAAGCCAAATAGCACAAGCTCAATGACTAAGGATAAAGTTGCAACCAAGAAAACGACATCCAAAGAAACTCAAACTAGCCCAGTCCAAACAGATTCATCAACTCCATCAAAAACACTGATCGTTACGGATGAAATGGAGTATAATATCATAGAAGACATGAAGAAGACTAGGGCTAACATCACTTTTTATGAATTGAGCAAGTTAAAACACCAGCAAAAGGTACTTTTGAAAGAATTACATGCTATACCAGAAAAACCTTGGCCTGATCCTGTAATCTCTCAAGCTTCCCATGAGATGAGAAGACCTCCAACTAATGCGATTAATAAAGTTGATCTAGAAAATATCGTTTTAATTGGAGGAAGGTCGAGATCTCATACTCCTCCATTTCTTCTTACTTACGAAGTTTTCAATAAAAATTTGCATAATTGTTTATTGGATTCTGGAGCTTCATCTAATATTCTACCAAAATCAATATGTGCAAAGTTGAACATTCAACCGCAAAAATCTATTGTGTGCATAGTTCAGTTAGATAGATCGCAAGTTGAAGTGATCGGCGAATTAAATCAGGTTACCATAAGGCTGTCATCTAATCCAAAGGTATGTCAAGTTATCGACATTTTAGTCGCAGATATTCCAGAATTTTATGGCTTGATTCTTAGCAGAGATTGGTCAGAAAAACTTCATGGATACTTTGCAACTAATTGGTCGCACATGTGGCTTCCTTACAATGGTAAACCAAATCAGATAAAGGTTGAGCGAGAAAAACATCAGAAATACATAGTAACAGAACTGGAAGGAGAAAATGAACCGGTTGCATACATCAATAATATCATTGTAAATTATTCAGTTGATTCTTTCTTAGGAAATTTCAATGCTCATACTTCACCTTACTTAGAACGTTTTGTTTTATCTCAAATAGAAATTTTTTCTCAAACAGATAGTTCTAGATGTATTAATTTTATAGATACTCCTGTAAATAAATCTTTATTTTGGAAGTTATTTTTTGATGGTTCTAAGTCTAATGAAGGAGCAGGAGCAAGATGCGTGTTGATTAGTCCAGAGGGAAACAAAATTATGCTAACTTGCAGACTTGAGTTCGATTGCACCAATAATACCGCAGAATACGAGGCTTTAGTCCAAGGATTATACAAAGCAATCGGATTAGATATCAAATATCTACAAGTTTTCAGAGATTCTGAAATTGTAGTCAAACAGGTACATAATACTATACATTGTTTATCAGGTCATTTAAAGCATTATCAATCTTTAGTTCAAGATCTTACTGAACACTTTATAGCATTTAATATTTCATCAATTCCCAGACTCCGGAATGCTAGTGCAGACCTCCTAGCTAACGTAGCTTCCAATCTCATTCCTTCAGAAGACTTTAGCCCTGATCGATTTTCAATCGAATTAATCTTTAGACCCTCGATTCCTGATAACATTACCAATTGGAGGATTTTCAACGATGATCCTGATATTGTAAGGTTCCTCACATCTGGAGGATCTTACACGAATCGGATAATTGATGAAGACCAACATGATAGACAATTGTAACATGATAGCACTAATAATGCTATGCCAAAGTCAGTAGTCAGGTTAGAAGAC
Source organism: Pinus albicaulis (assembly GCA_034641835.2). Classification (NCBI taxonomy): domain Eukaryota; kingdom Viridiplantae; phylum Streptophyta; class Pinopsida; order Pinales; family Pinaceae; genus Pinus; species Pinus albicaulis. Next base: position 139,474 of record JAXQQM020079313.1, on the reverse strand, counting down.
CTTTATGATTTGAAAGATCGATTCAAAAGATCTACCAATTCAAAACTGAAAATTTCAACTTTGAATTATGAATTAGTAAATCTAGGAACTGATACCAAACCACAAAATGTCAACCTAGGCCTCGGCCTAGCTCCTAAAGAAAAATTAGCGTATGTTCGTCTCTTGAAACAATACAAAAGTGTCTTTGCTTGGAACTATGATAAACCTAAAACTTATGACACTTCTATCATCCAACATACTATCCCAATGATAAACGATGAAAAACCTGTCCAACAAAAGCTGAGAAAGATCCATCCCAATATAGAAACCAGATCAAATCTGAACTCAATAAGTTATTGAAAGCCAAGATTGTTTTTCCCGTTCGACATTCTAAATGGGTTTCCAATATGGTTCCCATTAGAAAGAAGAATGGAGACATTAGAATTTGCATTGAATTTCGAAATCTTAATAAAGCTTGCCAAAAAGATAATTTTCCTTTGCCTCCTATGGAGAAAATATTGTAGGCAGTTGCAAGATCGGAATTAATGTCTTTCTTAGATGGTTTCTCTGGCTACAACCAAGTGTTGGTCCATCCCGATGATCAATTGAAAACCACATTCAGAACCAAATGGGACACTTATGCATATCAAAAAGATGCCTTTAACCGATCAACGCCGGTGCCACATTTCGCAGAGCCATGGATATCGCCTTCAAGGGATTAGTTAACAAATCAAGAAAATATACTTAGATGATATAACCGTATATTCCAAGAAATGAAGCAATCATCTTAGAGATTTAAAAACAGATATTTCAACGTTGTCAAAGGTATGGAATTTCACTTAACCCAAAAAAATCCTTTGCATTAAGTGAAGGAAAACTTCGGATTCATAGTGTCAAAATCTAGAATTCATATTGATCCTAGAAGAATCAAGGAGATTTCTCGAAATACCCTTACCTCATAACAAGAAAACTATGCAATCGTTCCTTGGCCGCATTAATTTTGTAAAGATTTGTGCCGCATTTTTTCAAGAATTGTATCTCCTTTACAAGAAATGATAAAAAAGAATTCAAACTTCAAATGGGGCCAAAACGAATATGAAGCATTTAATCTGATCAAACAAGCAATTGTTAATGCTCCATCTAGCAACTCCAAATTTTTCCGATCCTTTTATTTTGTATAAATTTGCCTCTCGATAAATCATATGGCCGCGATACTCACTCAAGCAAATCAAGACAAGTGCGTAAGCCCCAATTTCTTTTTTCACCAACACAAAATAATTGAATTATTCGTATGTAGAGAAACAAGCTTATGCTATTTTCTGAAGCAATTAAATATTTCGGCACTTTTCTACTTAAAACCCATACGCTAAAATCATAGTACCGTTTCCGTAAGAAATCTCTTAGTACGTAAAGATGTGGGTGAGAAAAGAGCCAATTGGGTTACTTCCTTACAAGAATATGACGTAAAACCGAAACCAAATAAGTATTGTAAGAGGTCAAGGCTTCGCAAAATACTAGCCGGAGCATCGCTATTTCGAAAAACCATCCGCAGAGATACAAATGTATCGTAAGCCTAAACGATGTTGAATCATTATATGTTTATATCATATATTATCTAAAGAATGGATATGCTCCTCCAAATCTCAATTACACCGAGAAAAGAGCTCTAAGGTTGAAAGCTAAACAATATCACTTTGTGAATGATGTTCTTTTTTAGAATGAATTATGATTTTGTTCTCCTTAGATGTCCGGAGAAATCAAGCTAAAAAATTCTGGGTGAACTCCACGATGGGCCAAAGAAAGGGACATTATTCCGGAGATACTACTCGCACATAAAATTCTTCGTGCAAGCACATCGCCCACACTATTCAAAGACTCACATAGCTACGTAAGGAAATGTCAAGTTTGTGAAACCGTCAATGGAAGACAAAAGAAACCATCATTGCCATCAAGAATCCTATCAACATTGAGCAACCTTTGATCAATGGGGATTGGACATAATAGGTGAGATCGTTCCTCACTCTTCTAAACAACATAGTTATATCCTTACAAATAACCGATTATTTTACTAAATGGGTAGAAGCAGCTCCTCTCAAGACCGCTAATGCCGAGCATATCATCGAATTCATAGATCGCCCATAATCACCATGTTTGGTTTACCTTCTCGCTTTAATGTTTGATAATGCATCGTATTTTTCCGGTAATGCTATGACCGAATTTTCACTTAAAATGGTTTTAAACTTAAATACTCGCCAATTATTATCCACAGGAAATGGATTAGCCGAATCTACAAATAAAAACTTGACCAAAATCATTAAGCGAACCATTGATCAAAATCATAAAAATTGCGAAGTCTTTAATATATGCTTTATGGGCAGATCGAATAATGCAGTAAAGCCTCCATTGGAACTTCTCCTTTAATTTAGTTTATGGGAAAGAAGTGGTTCTCCCAAATCATCTACCAATTCCTTCTTTGGCCTTAGTTCAATATATTGATGAAGTACCAATTTCTTCCTTACAATTCAAGCAAAGAATGGAAATAATTAAGCTAGAAGAACAACGAGAACATGCCAAAATAACTCATGCTCATCACCAAGCATTAGTAAAAGCTTTTTTTGATTCAAACATGGTATCCAAAAAGGGACTTTCGCATCGAAGATGTAGTTTTAAAATGGGAGAAGGCTCAAAAGAGGAAAAAAAGGGAAACATACGAAATTTCAACGAATGTGGCTTGGCCCTTTCCAAATAGCAAGAGATCATAGGTTCATCTACTTTTATGTTACAAGGATTTAAAGGAAAAAGAGAGTCTTTACCCGTTAATGGACAGATCCTCAAAAAATATTTTCCATAGGAGATCATTCTTCTATTTTGTATATTAGTTTTCTTTATTTTCATAATAAAACCGGTCGTAAATGGTTACATTTGGAATTCACGAAAAAGATACACTTTTAGATTTTGTTTTTTCACTTGTATAAATAGAATTCTTCTATAAAATTGATCATTAATATTGAAAAATACAATTAAAGGCTTTAGGCCTAGAAATGATACTAGTTTCAACTTTATAAATTTTGATAAAAAGCAACCTTAGTGGGAAATTGTTTTATATCACTCCAATGAAAGGTATCGTTAACAAAACGAAGATTCTCCGTAGAAAATCTCTTTCCGAAACCCCCTACCATTGTCGTCCGTAGCTATCCTAAGGAAACAATGACTTCCTCCCCACCTAGGAAATTACAACGTTCAAAGGAATAATCCAATGATACACTTTAACTTAAAAGAGTAAGAGGTCTCATCACGAGCCGACTTATCATGATCATAGATATTGCGCTCTGCTAACTTTACAATACCGCATACCACAAATGTGGCAATGACTCAAGATTATTGCAATCAAAAGACAAGGGGGTCTCATCACGAGCCGACTTATCATGATCATAGATATTATAGCTTGTCAGTTTTGCCAATACCGCATACCACAACAGGGCAATGACTCAAGATTATTGCAATCAAAAGACAAGGGGTCCGATCACGAGCCAGCCTTGTTCAAAGAAAGTTATAAATCAAGTGAATGGCAATCGTCACAAATTGGCTACCAAACCAAGACATTGTTCTTTAAGGATAAAAAAAGAAAATAAAAGCAATAAGTGTGGATATGGATTTCTCTTTGAAAAATTGTATATTTTTCTAAGTTGGATACAGGATCATTGCCGGGTAAATGGTGTAACCCCGTCGAGGCTATAAACGTTTGATGGCGTAAAGGCTCTACCTACGACAAATGAGCATATTTAAAACTCGATTTACAGAGAATTCTTTGTTTGTCTCCTATAAACCAAGTACCGACCGATATAGATACAAGGACTAGCTTTCGAGGAAGTAAATAGTGAAAGTTGAATATAGAACAAACGAAATATCATTGATAGATAAAAGCATAATGTACTTTGTCTTTTTCATATATAAAGTTTGATTTTCCGGAAAAATTTCTATTTTGAAAGTTTAGAAAATTCAAAAGAAAAGCAAGAGATAACTCGGTTCTCCCGAGTGAATCGCCAATTTTTTGTGGTCGAAGAAATCCCCCTTCTTTTTTAGTATTAGTGATAATACTAAATAAGTGGGGGCCCTTAGTTAAAAAAACTAAAAAATTAATTAGCGCTTGTATTCTTCGTTCAATAAAACTTAATATCATAAAATTAGGAAAATACCTCTTGAAAAATCTAAAAAAAGCTTAAAAGTTTTTGATAAGAATAGAACAAAATCATTCCTTAAGGAATATCGCATCGAAAAAAGGTAATGCATACCTCCTTGCAAGAGGAATTCTAAGATTGCGAGATCGCGATGCGAAACTACGTATGAAAAAAATTCATCGCACCGCATGCCTCAAATATCACTTATGTTGAAAATCCCTCAAAATGCCGATATTCATATGATATCGCAAATCGCACATCACAGAATATACATTAATGATGATTATTATATGTTGCGTATTTTGCGATATTGCGATGGCGCATATCGCAAATCGCACATCATGGAATATACATTAACATATGATTATTAGATGTTGCGATTTGCGATGTTGGGATTTGCGATGTTGCGATTTCTCGATATTGCGATCTGCAATGTTGTGATCTCGCGATGTTGCGATTTGTGATGCTGTGATTTTGCGATGTTGCGAAGCAAATCGCATATCACCTTATCGCGTATATTTAGGGCTCATTGTACGAAATTTTTTTTCCATAAACCGAGACTTGGTTATGCGCTTTACCGTTAATCAATGAATTGGTTGTCAATCGTTAATTAAATTTGGTTTTGTTGTGATCGAAGAGCGTTTCACGTAAGATGATATATTTTTTATATGTTTTCGGCATTTAAAACTTCCCGTCACCTTTTTCCTATCATTATTCTCACTTAATTTAGAACCCAGGAGGCGAAGAACAGAACTATACAAAGCAATATTCGTGAGTATAATGGGAATGAAAGATAAGGCTCTAACTCAAGAGAAAGAAATGACTACATACGTACACCGCCCGTAACAAAGACGCCGGTATTACTACCCGGGTGGGCATGTATAATCTACTTGAAGAAGAGAACCCTCGCAGTAATGGAGGTTACAACTACCTGGTGCTCGTATGGGTCTTCTAATGCGTCCATTACAACAGGGCCGGCTTGTTCATTCTTACAATCAATAGCATCGAGGCCTAAAATTCCTCCATACGTGGATATGGTTAAATGGGTACTAGACAACATGGATAATTACAAACGACAAACTTTAAGACTAAGGGTCAAGAAACTCATTGGTTCTATTGCTCCACAAGATTTGAGACTCATGTATCATTTGCCGAGCCACAAAGTGACTTATAACAAACAAATATGGAGAAGTTTGCCAAAGAAAATGAAAAAACCTGGCAACACCACCAAGGACTAGTCAAGGAGAGATGAACCACTAAAAAAGGATAAACATGGTATGTATAGCATCGGTTCTCTCACTTATCCGTATTGTTTTGCCGTTTACTATGCTTCCGTAGGATTTTTGGTGCCGTACATTAATAAGTTTTCATCCGAATGGCTACCATTATTGAATGTTGTTGTTAATGCTGGTCGCTATCAGGATTGGGCTAAGATATTATCCGACAACTTAGCCACAGCTATTTTGAATTATCGGTCCAAAAGAACTCGTTTCTCGTAGAATTTATCCCCCTTTACTTATCCGCTTATGTAATGGATTCAATCCGTTATGTTTCTAAGTTTTTCGTTAATGGGTTGGAAACGAACAACTCAAGATCCCCTACCCATTCATGTTTATCACAAAGAGTGATGGGATTCGCAGTTCATTCCCTATTTTTACAAGATTTTCCATGGAATCATGTTGCCCTCGTATAGAATGTTATATGAAAAAGATTCTCCAAGGTTTTCTCCCAAGTAGAGGTAGACATACCGCTTCCGTTGCGAGATGGTTCCTGAGAAGAATTGTTTACATATGTTAGGGTCTTTGGAATATTTTACCTTATATGTCGCCTACAAACTCATGGCACGGGAAATTGCTTATCAAACCCGCGGAGAAGGAGGTTTGACTAAATATTTGAAGGAAAAAAGAAGGCTATCTCGTCATTAATTTCTCGTGGCCTCGTGGGGCCTTTTCACTGTTTGATATTGGTCATGCATTCAAAGAAGTAAACAATATTACATGTTTACATTTGTTCAAATTTCAAGAAGACCATCTGACCCCCTATGATATTGTTAAAAATTTCACTACTACAATCAAAATAAGAGTGTTTTCTAAAGAGGATGATTGTTTTGATGACATGCTCCAAGAAAAAAAGAACACATAAAGAAATTCTACATTCAGCTCAAACACTCTGCTTTCTCTCTCCAAAGCACTCCAAGAATTCAAGATATGCAGAGAAAGGAGATCGACTACTATTCTCGGATAAATTACGTTTTTGGAACCCGTAAGGGAACCAACTCCTCGCACGGGCCCCGTGGAAGTTCGTGCATGGAGAAATGGTCTAAGTCCTGTGAAAGAAACCTATGAACACTCTAAGAGGTCTGACAATGATCATGATAAAGTGAAGGGCCGCAAGGGATACCGCCTACCAAAGGAGCTTTCAGCGTCGTGTGTTTCAACCTCTCCACAAGCAAATCTTCCCTCTCATTGTCCAAACAACCATCGGCCGAATTGAGTTAGACAAGGAATGGGAGACATTTAATGATTTTATTAATATTGAAGGACAAAACACACGTACACCCGTGAATAAATGTACGTATTAAACAAAAAATATAATAATATTTAATAACTAGCAATGTCTCTAAGGGGAACATACTCCCATTACCCCATCCTCTCGAACTTATGCTGTAAACAGAGAAAATTCTCCTCTTGATGTATTCTATTGTCCACGTCACAAGGAAATGGTAAGAAGACAAAGGAAGAAAAGAAGAAAATTGGAAAATGTGCTCCTTCATGATGCAACAATTAGATATCATATGGAAAGATCCTACCACCGATCCAACCGAAAATCTCACCAAAATTATCTCGCTTCGATGTGAGCATATGCCTCCGCAGCCATTGATAAATCATCTCGAGGTACGAAAATAATTGAACGAAAAAGAAGGTCAAGTACAAGTTCTTAAACAAAAACTACAACAAGCCAATGCCAACAATGAAGCTCGTAGACAACTTGAAAAAATTACGTGATTTTCAACAAATGCATCGAATATCAAAAATAGTTTGTCAAAAAGAGAAGTGCCTACAAAAAAGTTATAAGATATGTACAAATATGATCTCAAGGTTACGTAACTTATTACAGAGTCCATTTCCTTAAAATGATCAACTACCGTAGCAATAGGAAATATTATGCCAAAAAATATCATAGTGGAACTCTATGGTGAAAGAAAGTGATGGTGCAATCAATAATCATGTCGTAGAATTATGACATGATTATGATCTAATTGATAAAAGAGCTAATAACTAGTTTAGCTTGACAAGAAACAAGAGGGAGGGGAAAGAACAGATGCACCAATAATCAATAACAATCACAAAGTAATGCTCTTCAACAAATGGGATGCACAAATCAGAAAGAAGAAAGCAAATAAGAAGCAATACTACAGTTAGCAAGCAATATCACTAATCGTATAAAAATGAAAATTTGCATGAGTAAAATATAATCTTCCAACTACTCAGGGTACCTTCCAAAGTTACCAAAGAACTCACAGCATGCATCGGGAGACAAAAGGCTCAAGAAAAGGAATAATTGATTAAAAAATTAACAAAGTTAAATTTGGATTCTTACCGCGTGTTTGGTAAAACCATTATTGTACGAGCATGACTCTCAAGTGTATCATCAATTTTGCCGAGAAGATGGCGCCACTTCTTACCAATTCCTTTTTTCACATCATAGTTGAATCTAAAGCCTGGCCACCAACTCTTGTCAAACCAATGCTCAACACTTGCAATTTCAAAGAATAGATTCATAAGTAGTTAGCTTCGTTAAGTTTTAATTTTAGATTTAGTATTAGTTTTGCTTTTTATTTTTGCCTAAAAAGAGGACGGTCATTTAAACCATATCCTACATTTTTTGTAATGAATTATTTTTAGATTTAGTTAGTAGTATTTAAACCCTTCTCATGCATTTAGAGAAGGGTCCCGAAATTTGTCAAAAAAATTGTCCTCGAACATGCACTTTTGCACCCTCCGAGGAGGTTTTGATGAATGAATGGAAGCAAGACTTATTGATATCTACGTTTAATATCTACTACCGATGTTGCACTTTTTGTACTCTTAGTAGATGTTGGATTAAGAAGAGATAAGTCATTATTGCTTGAAGCTCACAGTGAGTAGAACTAGTTATAAATGGTACTTTTATCTCTTAACTATTTCTCGCTTTGTGTTAAAGTGACATTTATGTTTATTTGTTTGTGTATTAATGCTTGAATGCTTGAGTTATCATTTTGGCACTTTTGTACTTCAAGTGATAGATATTTGCTTATGCTTAATATATGAATAGCATATTATGTGATATGTTTTTCACAACTCGTTTTGTCTAACCTTTATACGAAGTGGTTTATCTTTATTGAATTCTTTTCATAGTCAGGCGGAATGATATTTATTACCAATTATTATTTGAAATCATTTTAGATCACATAACGGAAATATTAATATCCTGTGGGTTAGTTTAGAATTAGATGTTTCTGCTTAATTAGAATACAATTGCATGTTATAGATTAGAATTAGAATAAAGCATTTCACTTAGGAACTTTTAGAAAAAGAAAATAACAATTCCTCAACACACACACACATATTGGGAAACTAGTCCCATTATTCCAAATTTTAGACCCACTATACCAAAAGTCGAAAAAAGGAGCTTCCAACCAAGGTCCGGGACGGTGGAAGTATCCCCCTTGTTGTAGACCCAATTCGGGGCTCAACGGGATGCTGTGAAGAAGCTGGAGCCAACTACAGCAGTGGGATAGTTTTTGGGGTGCCGATACTCCCCACAACTATCGTGTGTATTTGCCGAACATGCACGCAAGGCTGTTGTGCGACGGGATATCAAATTTCATGAGGAGAAAGCCATGAAGTGTTCGCTTGAGAGGAGCCACACTTGCATGTAGATGAGGAGCTATTAGTTCCTAAGGATGAGTCTCTAGTATGTGGATCAGCTACAAGAGTGAGTGTTCATGGAGTGGAAGAGACCACTCATGCAAGGTGAACCATCGCAGGGCGGAAGCGCACTGCGAAGCCGAGCAATCGGCTCAAGATGCGAGAGAAGCTAGGAGCACCTACATCATAGTGCGAGATAGAGACGGTCCCCCGACCGGTATACTAGATACATGGCTCTTATGAGCAAGTGTATCGTGATAGAGCTATCCTCTTTCGAGGAAGATGTGGAGGATTCCGCATGTGGTAGATTCCATGGTGGAAGAGTATGATTCGATTTTCTGTAAACTTGATGCAGATGGGAGATTGTCTCAAGGTCGGAAAGGGAAATATCGGTGGTGGGTTCGAGATGGATCTACAAAGTGAAGCAAGTGGTCGACGGAGTGTGGAGAAGTACAAGGCAAGATTTCTTGCAGAGGATTTTCTACATTGAGAGGACTCGATTAGTGAGGAAAACTTTTCACATTGCCGTGAGGTATTCTTCCATATGGATGATTCTTGCTCTCTCAGCGCGGATGGGGTGGCACATTCATCGGGATGGATGTGAGAGGCTGTGTTTCTCACCGCAGTCATTAAGGAGGAGAGTGTACATAGAGCAGCCCGAAGGTTTCAAGATCTTCGCCAGCCGAGTCGCATGTGTGCTGAGCTCAAGACAACGTTGTATGGGTTGAAAACAAGCACCTCATGCTTGGTACACACGAACAGACCGGTTATTTCACGGACTTGGATTCTCCACGAGTGAGGCGAATCCAAGCCTATACTAGCATTGTGGTGGAGGGTAATTTGCTAATCATTGTACTTTATGTAGATGATTTGATTTTGACGAGTGATGAACTCGTTGATACACTCATGCAAGAGCCGAGTCTTGCAAAGAGTTTGAGATGAAGGACTTGGGCCTCCTTCATTATTTCCTCGCGATTGGAAATTTGGCTGTCATGATGATGGGCTCGTTTGTTTCTCAAGGAAAGTATTCTTGGGAGATACCGGAGAAGTTCAACATGCATGGTTGCAAGCACAGCTGATAATCCTCTTCCGGTGGATGGAGTGAAGGAGGATGCTACTTGACGCAGAGGTAGTGGATGCCACTGTTTATCGACGATTGAGATGGGTCTCTCTATGTATCTGGTCAATACACGACCCGAGACATATGCTATCGTTTGTGAACCAGCTTTTCTGCACAAGCTATGGTTAAGCCTACCAAGCTATACTTTGGAAGGCGAGTGCAAGCATGTATTGAGATATCTCGCAGACACATCGGGATATGGATTATGAGTACGACACATTTCGGATAGAGGTGAAGCTATGTGAGCTTCATGGATGCGACATTGGGCAGGGATCCCAACGGATAGAAAGAGCACATGACGGAGGGATTTTTAGTATTGGATCGACAACGTTTCTTTGTATAGCAAGAAGCGGAGAATCCGTGGCACTCGCTGCGAGCGGTGAGAGTATATGGCAAAGCAAGTTTGCTGCACAGTGCATGCGAGGCTATATGGATGAGGAAGATCCACTTGCGTCAGGTTGTTCGGTTCACACTTAGAGCCTACTTGTGATTTATTGTGATAACTGAGTTGCATCAAACTCTCGTTTAATCAAGTATTTCATGATATATCTAAACACATTGACATCTCGGTATCATCATATCGGAGATTTTGTGCATACGGAAGATCATGTTACTTTCATACATTCCCACGCGCGGATCGGGATGCCGATATCTTGACGAAGGGCTCACCGGGAGAAAATTTGAATACCAAAAACGCGTGATAGGGGTGGAAGATAATCCTTATCTTGTTGAGAGGGAGTGTTGAGATTTCAACAAGATGATGAGCTTAGTGGAAAGAAGTATCGCCTTCACTAAGTGGGCCCGTAGAGCTATTTTCTGGCGCAAAGTCTATTTTTAGACTATGTCTATTTTTAGACATATGGATCATGTTCTATGAGTTACGGGATGCTATTTGTGGATGGTTGTTCAAGTTGGAAAAAAATAGATGGACTTCTATTTTTAGGCATATTGTGCGGAATCTATTTTTATATTGCCGGTCTAAAAATAGATATGTCGAATATTATTAGCTCTTAATAATATTTGGACTATAAACATTATCTTATTCTCTTGGAGCACTTCGAGTTAAGTGCACAAATGTGAGCACAAGAGCTGACGAAGGAATTACGTTATTCCTAACGGTTAAGTGAAGCTATTGCATGGATACTTTCGGTTAGAAGTCATGTGACGAGTTTGGTGGAGGTGATTGAGGAGTTAATGGAGTTGTGTTTAGTTTAACTAATCTAAGCATAGTTGAGCTAGTTGTATTTAGTCTAGCCCGATTAATACACTCATTTGAAGATTGGTGTGAATTAATTATTAATTAATTCACTAATTATAAAATCATTAATCAACTAAAGAATACATCGGTTAACCCCGATTGCATGGGATGCAGTTTCAGTGGAGACCGGTGCGAGAGATAGGTGAAAGAGTAGGTTAACTATCGGTTGTGACTATCTGTGTGCATATTTGCAACAACGAGTGATTGGAGGAACCCATGAGGATTGCATAGTACAAGCCGGGTGGTTCGAAGTTATTTATGATCCATCCTAAAACATTTATTACGCAAATGTAGTGGTTATTAGGTGGTAGATATTGGAGACATGTGTTTTGCTAGATCTAGCTTGATTAGTGTGTAGAAATTGGAGGTTGTCTTTGAGAGCTTGTGAGGAGCTTTGTGCAATGATTGTTACATGATCTCTATGACATATAATATACGGATAGTTGGGGTTTTCAACTTTAAGCTTTCCCATAAAATATTGTGTTCATATGTGTGATTGTTTATGGTTTTAATGTGTGCATGAAATTGATTTTTCCGCATGTAATGATGAATGGTAGAAGAGATTATGTATTGTGCAAGAAGGCTAAAATAGTGTGTGATCGGAGAGATCTCGGTGAATAATATATTAGTTATTCAAATTTTCTACAAAGGTGGTCACTGACCATGAATACGGGTTGGTTTTATCTCATCTTACCTCACCATGATATGGATAGTTGGTTTCTTACAAAATATTGGCACATTGAAATGATGCTCGGTTCTCCCTTAAACGTTGGACTCCCCTTTTTAGACCTCGATAAGGAGAAGATGTGGGATAGCCCTATCACGGGTTTGCTTACCGGGTATGCTACTCCAATTTTGGATGGAAGAAGTCCTTAGATGCAATGGAGAGGATTTGGGAATTTACGGCATCATGACAATTCCTACATGGAAATAGGGAACATATCTATGGTGCGGATTTTAGTACACTTGGATAGTCATGAAGGTATGGTTGACATGGCTATATCTGAAACATAGGAACATATCCAGACTTCCAAATTATTGACTATGAAGGGGTCCCCCTTTCGATATAGGAAGTGCCCATAAGGTGGGCATGTGTATAAGGATTATCCCTTGATAATGGAAGTGAATGTGACTCAATGTAAAATAGTGGTTCATGAAAGGACCCAAACCACTTAGAATTTAGGGGGTGCATTCACAGAGGCACATGCGAGTTTAGGTATGAGGAAGAAAATGTATCCTTGTTAGATCACGCCTTTGACATCATTAAAATCAGCTCCGGAGCACCCGATCATAAAGATCCACAGCTGCAAGAGCGAGATCTATGCACTCTATATGGGTACCATGTCCTCTACCTCCTCTACTTTTTATTTTTAATGTCCCGCTTTCGTCATCTTCTTCTGCATTTACTCATATTACTTGTCCTCCTAGTATGAAAAATAATCTTGTCCTTGTATGTTCTCATGTTTCATCTGCGCCCCCTAACCCTCCTTATTTTCTCTGTCCATCCCCTACGTGGCTTTGATCTGTCAATTGCCACGACACCTCTAGTACCAGCACCACTTGTTGTTACAGCCACCATTTTTCCTTAGCCAAGGCCTTAATCGATAATTCTTATGGAGTGGCGATGACCCCTCCATGAATACACTAAAATTCACTAGAGGAAGACCATCCTCACTTTCCAAAGCTATTCACCAAGCTAGGGTTCATGTGGCCTCGGGTAGACAATTCACTATTGATTGGGTTCTTAGAGAAAAGAAAACTCCAAGCCAAGGGTTCCCCATGATCTATCTCTCCTTCAATTGTGGAGGGTTAGCCAACCCGAGATAAGAAACTGAGTGCCCACCAATTACTTGAATTAGAAAAGGTGGCTATTATCATGTTACAGAAACTATGGGACTCAGAGAAAGTCAGTTCACAAATTTCTTTCTTCGATCTATCCCACTATGGACATTTAATACCTTGGATGTGTGTGGCCGATATAGGGGGTAGTGCCATTAGTGTTTCAATGGCTGAGCCATAAAGTTCACAATTTGTGGGGATTAATGGGATTCTAAGGGAAGACATTAACACCTCGGATCTTGGTACCTCTCTAAGAATTTTCAACATATATGGGCCTTGCCATTACATACACTGCTTTTGGGATAATTTGATGCAATCCCCTATTATGCTGAGTAGATCATATCATATTGGGTGGTGACCTTAATTTCTCTCTTGGTCATGGGGAATCTTGGGGTCCCCATGCATCATCATCCTTTTTCATGTTACTTTGAGAAAATTCTTGACAAAGCCAACTTGATTGACTTAGGAATGGCTAAAAACGTGACCATGTGGTGTAACAGGAGGGTGGGGGAAGAAACCCTTGCTATAAGGCTGGATCAATCTCCTCAAAGATAGTTGTTTGGATGGATAGGGCTAGACGGTGGGTGGAAAAAGGTGGCTTATCGGATCACACTCCCCTTATACCTCGAGATTCACAGGTGAGAACAAGAAACCTCTCATCCCCTTCAAATTCAACTCCTCATGGCTCAATGATCATGAATTCGGATAGATTGTCTGGTGCACTAGAATCATTGTCATGTGAGGCCCAATTTCCCGCCCAATATAGTTATTACCACTAAAATATATATCATCAAAGGAGAATACTATCGAGTGGGAAAAGGAGAAAAATAAAAGATATGATGAAGAGATAGGGAGGATTGAGAGGGAGATCGCCCATTTTCTTGATGAAGATTATTTTAGGCACACCTCCCTAGAGAAGAAGGAGACCCTCATTCTATTGGAAGCAAAGAAAATTAAGCACCTAATACTCAAGGAGGAAGCTTGGAGACTCAAGAGAAAGGCCATACGACTTGAGGTAGGGGGACGACAATAACTAATTTTTTTCAGCAATGTGCCAAAGGTAGAAAGAACATCAATGCTATTTGGGAATTAAATGATCAACCACGATAAGGGGGCCAAGAATCTCCAACAACTTTCGGATATGTAAATTAGACACTTCTCCCACATCTACATATTGGAGAAGTGCTTAGTATTGCAAGGTGGGTGACCAAGTTCATGGACAATAATGATTTTGACGTACTCATCACCCTTATCACCTTAGTGAGATTGAAGTTGTCCTTAAGTGGTTCAAAAAAAGACAAAAGTCCTGAGTCGGTATGGCTAGCCTATTTAATTCTATATTTCTTTCTTCGAACTTAGTGGGAAGGATCTCGCTTATGGTATTTGAGGATTCCGCAGTATCGGGAAAAATTTATGACATTTTAAACTCTACTTTCACTACCCCCATACCCAAGGTGGAAAATCCCACTTCCTTCCATGACTATTGGCCTATTTATACGTGAAAGCTTGTCTCTACAAAATCATTGCTAGAATTATTGAAAATTGTATCAAGCCAATCCTCTCTAACGACATATCCAAGGAGAAATATTCCTTCTTTAACAATAGAAAATTCCACCGAGGCCATTGGAACCTTTCAAGAAGCCCTTCACTCAGAAAGCTCTTAAATCTTAAAAGAAATTTTATCAATATTTATTTGGCTAAAGCCTTTGACTATTCCTAATGGCCCTATCTTCCATTGATTCTCACGCATATAATATTCCCCCACCCCTCCATCCATTGCATTGTTTGTTGTATTACAAATTCCTCATTTAGTATCCTTATCAATGGGGAAGCTACTCCTTTCTTCCATCGTCGTGGTTGTGGCCTCCGAAAAATGATGCCCCCTATCCCCCTCTTCTCTTCCCCGATGATTATGGAGATTTCAATATGCTCATTGCCTTTGCTAGGAATGATGGAAAGCTTTGGGGAGTCAATATTACTGATTTATTCATCTTATGTACTTTTTTTTATTTTATGATGCACTCATATTTCTAGATGGATCCTTGCGAGATGCCTCATGATTCAATACAATTTTTTCCACTTTTCGCATCACTATTTGGTATTCTTCCCAATCAAATAAAATCCACCATTATGTTTACTAGATGTACTTTACAATAGAGTAGGCATGCCCTTTGCTTGTTTCAATTTGATCATAGGCATATCTGAGGGTCTAAAATATCTGGGATTTCTAGAATCCATCCCAATGATTATAAAATTATAGATTTGAATTGGTTGATAGACAAATTTGAGCAAAAGAAGAATAAACATATGGCGAGAAAAAAATGGCTCTCTAGAGTTGGTAGATTTGTTATGATCAAATCAGCATTGGAAGCGATCATGGTGTATTGGATGGTGCTAGCCTGGATCCCAAAAGCTATTACTAGCGAATTAAGTGAAATTATGGGCATTTCCTCTAGTGTGGTAAGGATGTAGGCCATACCTTTTTCTTGGGTGATACGGGATAAGATCACCAAGCCAAGGCTTTGGGGGTGATGGGGTCTCAAATACCTTAATCTTTTCACGAATTCACTAGCTACCAAAATGGGGCCGGCACCTCTTGACCTTCTACGATCTATGGCGAGGTCACCTATTCTAATATATATCACTCATCTATAGTTTTCCGCACTACCTCGGGACGAGCTCATCTATAGCTTGGCGCACTACCTTGAATTCCATTTCTCTCATCAAAGATTCTCTTTCTTTGTAGCGATGATAGACGATCCAAGTTCGGAGGAGGTTTGGACCCTTGGTTAGGTAGTGGCGGGGGAACATCTGCTCCCTTAGGAGATTGAGCAATTTCTAATTCGGTCGGGGGATCTACGAGCTCATTTCCAAGTCATATATAGGTGTATCTGCTGATTAGATTACTCAAGTGTGGAAGTCACCTCTCGAGATAAACATTCTCTTTTTCAATGGTAGGGGGCTTGGAATAGATACATTAGGGGCTCGTAAAGGCATCCCTTATGAGAATCTTATATTTCGAGGATGAATTGATTTGGGCTATCTCCCCCAAAGGAAATTATACTCCCGAAGAAGGCTACTCTTCTCTCACAACCACCCTTCAACCTATGGATCGGAGGGCGGGTGGTGGAAACCTCTATGGAATTTTAAATCTCCCCCCCCCCAAATATTGTCTCTTTATGTGGTGCATACTAACTAATTTTGTGCTAGCAGAGGACAACCTAGAAAAGAGATCCATTAGTGGTCCCTCTCGGTGTGGACTCTACAAAGAACAAAGCTGGAAGATATCAATCACCTCTTTCCAAATTTCTCTATGAGTTTCAATACCTATCGGGTGTGTGATCAAATAACTCGGCATCGATACCTCTTGGTAGGGGGATATTGTTTCCATGGCTTGGCTTAACTTGTGACGCTCTTGTCCCTCAACTAAGGCTCGCAACGTACCTCTCTGATCTCTTGAGGCATTTGGTTGACCCGAACCATTATCATATTTCATAGCTCGATTTCTTGGAGCACCCATACATAGCTACATATTGGCTCCGAATCATTCCATTCTCGAAGAAGATAGCTCTAAGGTCAATAGGATTATGTCGTCTGAAAACATCGACAAAAAACCATCCTTGGGCCTATTTTGAGTGGTGTTGTCGGTATGGATGGATGTGGAGGCGAGCCATACTACATCTATCACGACACTCACTATTCTCAAATTAAAATGGGTTTGGGCCCAAGTACCAACAATTACTCACGAGCTCAACGGTCTCTGTTTGCTCGTCATTTTTCCTTAGAAAAAATATGCAATAGGATACATATGTTTGGGGACTTTAAGATCATTATTAACTTGGTTCCAATAATAATGCTACATGTCATGTTCATACACTTAGGAGTTTTTTGGGTGAAGTATAGGCACTCAAAAATATTTTAGACTTTATCATTGTCACTCACATTTACGGGCAAAAGAACAGGGTGTTGACTACTTGTCAAAAGAAGTTGCGCACTTAACTTGGGTACATTGGCACATCACCGAACTACGAGGGGACTGTATATATCAACATTATCAATGGCCCTTCATTGAATATCTTGGACTCCTAGAGCTTCTTTGATAAGCTAGTCCGATCAAAGGTTTTTTTCCTTTTCCTTCAATATTTTACTACACGGTCTTATAGTTTTTTATGATTATATGTCGATATGGACCTTCACATTATTTACATGTAAATTTTGTTATTATCTCGCAGAAATGCTTTTCATAACTCTTTAAATATATATTTTGGATAGTATACAAATTATGTAAGCTGCAATATACTATAAATGCTACATGTAATTTTCCTTACAATTAATGAAAAATCACGACACTTTTCCTTGAAAAAAAAACAAGTACTTTTTCCATTCAAAAATTAATTCTTAATAAAAATTGTGAAAATGTACATTAAAGATACTTCAAGTGCTACAATAAGATAATTTAAATTTTTTTATTACTTTATATTATTATTATTATTAGTTTAGACCATATATAATATGTAAAGTGTTGATGTCGAAATAATTTAGTTAACATGAACCTATGAGATATTTTATCTATGGATTACATTGTTCATATTAATCTATTCATATATTTTTTAAATTCATTTCAATATTACGTCAAATCCTTTCATTCTTCTACTTCTTTTGTTTTCACATTCAAATATTTTATTTTTATTCTTATATATACATATATGTGTATGTTTTTTGGAAGTTTATATTAGAATAAATTATCTAACTAGGATATTAAAATGGATATTAAAATGGGTTGTTACGTATCCAATTAAAATATAGAAATATAAATAAGGTCAACTTTATTTATTACCTATATCTAAGTGTCCCATCACCAAACACACCCAATTAATGTGGGTTGGACAGACATTTACACCTATCATGAAGACCCCTTGAATTTGGTGTCCTTTCATAACTTCTTATCTCCATGCATTCAATTATCGAGTCATTATTGCTTGTCAATTTCACCCCATACACATATATCTAGTGATATCACTCATGTCAACCTAGATGTCTAAATTAATGAGCATTACCATGGTTGTTTACCTTATAAGTAGCCCCTTCCTTCACTCATTCATATTGTGTCTTACACGGTGGAAATCAATGTCTCTTAGATCCCACAACTATTATTTTTCAAGATACTTACTATCGGCTCCATAGAAGTCGAATGAACACCATGGTTAGAAAATGAAGACATTCTCGTCGAGTTGATGATAGGGTTGCGGAACCCACCTAGTGTTTCTTGGTTGGGATATCACATGGAATTAGTCCATCTTGAAATCCCCAAAGCACATTAGATGTAGTGTAGCCACCATGGAGGTGGAGGAATTCCAAACACTAGGAGATGGGAGCTGAGCTATTAGAAATCTAAAATCACACCATCTTCGAAACATGGAATGCATGGTAGCTCGAGCCATAATAAGAGCTACAAAAATAAAATCCATACATCGACGACATACACACTATGCTTCACCAATTTTCAAGAGCCATTGGCATACATTTTCCTCTGTTTTCAACCACATCCACATATTCAAGCTCTTTGGAAAGGCACATAGGCCATAATGACTCTCACTACTCGCTTCTCCTTCTCTCTCTATTATCCTAGTTTTAGATGGCGTGGCAAAGGCTCGTTTGGTGATGAATTTCCAATTCAATGGTCCCACAATTAAGGATATTAGCCAATTGTCCTTCCACATCAAATTTTATAAACTCATCGACAATATTTCCACTCTTCAATGTCCCAACCACTACATATGATTCATTGCGGAGGAAAATCCAAACACATGTCCCTCCGGAACCAAAAAAATTACAAAAGTCGATTTGCGATGTGAGAAGCCAACTCCTTGAAGCTCGAAAGGAAAGAATTTAGTATGAGAATATTCACTATTTAGCTTATGCTTTCCTCTGTTTTCACATTTTCTCATTCATGGTCGGCCACATTTTTTAGTCACTATGGCGGAAGAATTTCTAGCCTATCTATGTTCTTGTTTTTTCCCATACAATAAATTTGAATCAAACCATTCCCTTCATAATAAACCCTTGGTTTCATCTTTTCAAGGTAGACGTTCCTCCTCATGCTCTTATGTGTGGGTCCTCGGTGCACGAGGACTAACAATGAATTTTTTCATGTAACCTATGTACAATATTTTTTTCTAATGTAAAGCATCTTATCCTCCCATCTTATTTCATATCACTATGAAAGTATTTTATTTATAACTAAGAGTGAGAGTGAAATATTTTTACCATATCTCACATTATATTAGTTTGTAATAAAAAACAACTAATAAATATTTTTATCATATCTTGCTTGTATTAGGTTTGTAGTATCAGCAATCAATAAGGTAAACACGATTAAGTGGGGGCTATGTTTTATAATACTTTCAAGTAAAATTAATAAAATATGTATATACATTTTTTTTATTATAGCTAACATTAATTTTTAAAATAAAGAATATTTTATTTTTATTTTAAAATTGAGGTTGCACCTCGATAGATTTGATTTGTCTTGACGCTTCATAGATACAAAGTTAAAGTGGATCTAAGTTGATTGAAAATAAAAAACACACGATTTGGTTACATTACATTAACTAATGTAATGCACATAAAATACTAGCATAGGTCCATATTACTACATATATAATATGGCTGAGAGGGATCAACTTTCTTGAGGTCCAAACTTATTTTAGGCTGTGAAAAACAATGTGCTAATTTTTTATTGTTTAAAATGTATTTTTTTAATGTTATAGAGATTATATAACATTTTCAGTTGAGCCATTTTTATCACTCACAAACATAATTCAATATTAATTCATCTTAAAAATATTTTATTCATAACCTTAAATTGGATATTTTATTCTATACAACATTAAAATATTTTTACATTAAGAGTACGTGTTAATATTTTTAAAAAAAGTATAAGGTTTAAGTATCTTATATACACACAAACACACAGATATATAGTATATATATATATATATATATATATATATATATATATATATATATATATTACTTTACATGACACTATATTAGGTCATCTCGGAAAAATTAATTAAATATGTATAGCATACTTTTTTTCTTTTTTTATTATAGCCAACATTTCTTTTACTGTTTAGAGAATGTTTTATTTTTATTTTAAGGCAGTCAAAATTTTCTATTTAGATAATATTGGACATACTTACACATTTCCTTTCACACATGGCTACCTCTAGGATCGGTAAGAGTTATCATGAGCTTTAAACCATATTCTAATCCTTGCATTATTCCACATATGATCAAGGTTTTTTGGATAATCCCATATGATAAAGATACATGTTCAAACCAACTTCTTTGTAACATGAGCCATCAACTATAAAATGAATTTTATAATATCTCAAAAACTAAAAAGATATGCACGATAAATTAAGTGTCCATAATGCTCAAGCGAAACATAGAAATGCACACTATATAATGATATAATAAAATAAATCATATGCAATACTTTTACTAGGGGACCCTACCTACTCTCGTTTTTCAGCATAAAACATGGATAATAAGCTTTGCAACACTTTTCACACTTTTCTAACAAGTGGGATATATATGGGCCAATATGGAGGTCATAGTTGAAAATTCAGAGTTGGATTCGGCCTAAAAACTAATAACCCTCTTGAGTTCATGGATCTAAGACAAAATTTTCTTCTATTGATGACTATAAAGTTGAAATTTATTGAAGATTCAATAAATATGATAAAATGGATGAAGGAGAAAAAATTCTATAAAGTTTTCAAACCATTATTAAAAGAAGTTTGAGAGTTTGCAATGCTTTCGTCTACCTTTTTTCTAATGATATTTATAAATAAAGAACAATATGTGAATGATTTTTCAGAAGCTTAAACTAATATGATACATTATCAATGGTACATTTTGAAATACAATAAGGATCATACTATTAACTATTTTGATCGCCCCTTTCCATGAAGACAGACGTCCAAATTTTGACACACTTTATATGTTCAATATGAAGAATCTTGGCTCAAAAATTTGATCTATTTTATTCTTAAGAATGTTTATATATATATATATATATATATATATATATATATATTAATTATGCCCATGGTGGCAGCTACGAGTTGGAGGTTGTGATGAGAATTTTCCTGCTATCAACGAGCAAGCATTTTTGCGGTGACAAAGTACCATCTAGCGATTGTGCCCCCTTCATTCAGGCGTTGTCCAATACGCTCCTGTATGATTTCCCCAATGCCATCGATGTTCAGGCTAATTTGGTTGACTATTGTTATGTTCGCTACGAACATTTCAAGTTTTATTAGTACTCATTTTAGTATCGACTACTCTACAATATCAGGCAATCTAGAATGTAATTAATATCTCTAGTGAATATCTATGGTAAAGTAGGGGTAAATATCCAAAAGTTAGGAATTTTTTATATAGTTATAAAATATTTTGATTTTTGAAATAATCTATGATTTTATTTTTTAGCGTGTGGTATTGATAATACATGGTATTGCTAACAGGTTCTTATTCACAAGTTGATAATATCCATGGTGAAACTAGTACAAAATATTTTGATTTTAAAATAAGTTATGTTTTTTTAGAATGTGGTATTGATAAGTCATGCTATTGACACACTTTATTGTTACAAAGTCTATTTAAAAGTTAATAATATCAATGATAAATTAGTTGAATATCCATCATTAAGAACCTTGCCACATTGTGATAAAATATTTTGATTCTAAAATAAGCTATGATTTTTGGACAAGTTGTATTGATAAGCCATGAGATGCTGCAACAATTCCTATTCACAAGTTAATAAAAAAAAGCCATAATATACAAATTGAATTTTATTATTTTTATTATTTAACCTTTTATCATCAATTGAGTAAACATTTAAATGTTTACACTCATCACCGAGTTCATATTAATTTTACCTTTTTATTTATTACTTTTAACTTTTTTCTTTATTTTTCATAACTTTTTTATGATTAATTGGCTGCATTTTAAAATTTTACACTCATCACTCATCCCTCATAAAGTTTAATTTTTATTTATTATTTATTATTTTTTGTTTATTACTTTTAAAAATTTATTATTAATTGAGACAACATTTTAAATACTTACAATCATCCCTCATACGCTTTTAACTTTTTATTAGTTTTTAATTGAGAACATTTAAAATTGTTTACATACTTACATTACACCTACACAACTACCCTACATTGGGTTGTAGAGCGTAATAACATGTTCAAAAAAAGTAGGATATGAAATTTAAAGTTGGTATGTAATAAGTTAATTATTTCATATGAAAATTTTGGGAACACTTTTATATATATCTTTATTGTGTTTTATACTTGTGTATGAATGGTAAATTTAATATTGTGGATTAATTTATGGTGGGGGTAATTTGGTTATTGATAAATGTATATAACTTAAAATAATAAAAAATAAAATCATAAGGATTTAACATCCAAGGAATATTCTAGAATATTGTTAGTAGTATACAAATCAAGGTTGAGATTTAACACCAAAGTAATTATGCCATTTTTTGATTTTTTAATTAAATTGATTAATTAAAAAAAGTGTTATTTGAACAAGTGGCATAAGAGTTTTGGTTTGTTGGGCATGTGGTATTAATAAGACATGGAATTATAACAACACCTATATTTAGATTAAGAATGGCCATGGTAAAGTAGGGTTAAATATCTATGGTTAGGTATCTTGTTCCATGTTTTTAAATATATATCTTTAGGTTACAAATAATTCTTACTATAATTAATAATAGTAATAATAACAATAATTTAAACAAAGTTATAAGCTAGTTAATTTTTATTATTTTACATATCACATAATATCCAAAATTGATTGACCAAATATGTAGAAGTAAAAAAGAAGACACTAACCATTTATGGGGAGACGATCAATTAATTGTTATGCATATTTTATGGGAACAATTCATCACAAAAGATATGATATAATACTATAATATTTATTATGAATGTTAATTCCTTTTTAGGTATCATATTTTTTATTTCTTTTTTGTATGCTTAAAAATAAATTAGCTGAAATGTGAGTAATGTGGAATGAAAAATAAACACAAACACCAACAAAAAATAGGCACATTTTTTTTCGCTTAAACCTATTCGGAGAAAACATAGTTATAACATGTGGATTTTTTTCTATATGTTCTCTAGTATCCAAAAAATGTGCATATACAAAAAAAATATGCACTCTATATGGAGTTACCTAAGACCCATGCCTTGTAAAGATGCTACGAAATCTTAACCCACCTTTTTTTTCTCTCTAAGTACCCACTCCTAGTTTATTTTCTCAAATATGAAATAAAATACAACAGATTTAATGAAATTAGTAGTCCTCCTAGTGGTCGATTACTTAATATAACCCGATAGCCAACTAGGGGCAAGGTTTTTGACACAACCTTAGAAGTTTCTCTCGCTCATCCCCTTGGCCTCTCCATCCTCGCTTCATGACTATGTCCCATTCTTGCACACTCATCCAAGATTTACATTGGTTGAAACTATATTAATAGATTCTCTAATTTATTTTAGAGCTCACTTGGCTGGGTCTTAACACCCATAGGGGGTCATTTCTCTTGAATCATGATTTTAAAATTTCTCACTAGTTCTCAACCTCAAATCCTTTTTTTATTACTACGTTTAGGGCATTATGGCCTTACATCGCCTAAACCAAAATAACCTTCGTGATAGACATCGTTCCTCAGCCCACCAAATCAAAACCCAAGGTGTAATTTAATTTTTTGACAACATGGCTCGATCTTACGTAATATTGAGGGGTCCACCCCTTGTTTGAGTCTCGATCTAGAAATTCAATTATTCAGAATCTAATCTAACTTCTGAAGTAGAAGCCTATTCGGGGCTCGAACTACTTTAAGGGTTTAGCCATATTTACTTGTTAAACTTTGTTTTGAGGCCCATACTTTTTTATTTACTTGGATCTCGGAGTTTTTTAGACCCCATATTTCCAAACTAGGAGCCATTGATAAAAATGTCCATTCAAATTGATTCATCTAATTATTACATTGTTAAAGCATTGAGATAAACTAAAGTAATATAATAATCCAATCCATGTTAGGGGGAAAATTATAAATGAGAAATATTTTTTATGTGTCCCTAAAGAACATGCAAATTAAGTCATAATTTAAAGAAATTTACCTCTTAAAAGGATAATGAAAGTATAAGAAGATAAAAAAAAATACATAAATAAATATTTATTTTAATAAATGAATGACAATAGCCTATCACAATTATCATAACCATGACTAAGATTGAATGGTGAGATGAGTATAAAATAGTAATAAATTGATATATAAAGTGAATATGTGGAAGTTTCGCAAACAAGTGTAAAAAATCAACGCAAACATGATGGAAGCTTTTTGGAAGTAGGGAATAGTAATGGAAAAATAACTTAACACTTTCGTGATATATTGTAACTAAATAACCAAATGGTATGAGGCCATGGAATAACATAAGTCATGTGTGGAAAATACTTCATATGTGGAAAGAAAAACAAACTATGTAGACTAATGAGAAAAACACCTGGCATGAAATGTTTGAATACGTGTCATGGGAAAAATAAACTATGTAGAATAATGAGAAAACACCTAACATAAAGTATATGAAGAAATGTTGTGAGAAATTCTATAAACAAACTTTAAGAAGGATTATGTACAACTAATTAAACAAGTGAGTGTTGACTAAGGGAACTCACTTAGAGATGATGATCCCAAACATGTAAATATGGACATAAAAAACACATGCCCACATGAATGTTTGTTTCTTCCTAGGAATGCACATGTGTACGTTTGAGGCGTCTAGGTTGAACAAGGCCTAAGATGAAAAATATGATGCTATCCCGGCATGGATTAGAAGATTTTGTGCTTCCTTAGGAAATTTAAATATGCAATTTTTAAAACCATATTTTTTGTGCAATATAAAAACCTTATCTTAGTCGAATTCAAAATCCCTAGTCATGTGGAATGTGGAAATTCCAATATACTAAGTTCAAATTTGAGTGCATCATTAGAAAATTTAAGTAGATAAACCATAATGATCGTGCATCACGGGTTTAAAATGTTTGTTGATGAATATTTTAAGTGGAATTTGAAAACCATAATAATGTGGAATTTCATTGAATGGAATTGTATGGATTAAATTGTTGTTTATACCATTGTGACTAGTTTACACTCAACAATCCTTGTCTTTCTATTTCCATTTACATGCTTGTTTATCTCTGTCATTCTTACATCGTCTTTGTCTCAACCTCCCTTTCTCAATTTCCCACATGAACATCATCAAATCTCATTGAAATAGTTCTATGAGATTTTTTGTTGATGGAAAGGCTACTTGTCTTAAAAATATTTAATAGTTTATGTATGACAATAATATTGCATTGTAGTCTTTTAATCACATTATAAAAAGTATCCCTAATGAATCTTAATAAAAAATAAAATAAAAAATTATTTTTTTATTTTTTTATTTTTTTGATAACATTGAAATGAAAAACTTTATAGACATGTTCATCTATAAAAAATTATAAAAGATCAAACTTAAACTAGTTCTAACTCTATAAATAAACAAAATCAAATTGATCTCTTAGTTTCTTTTTTTTGCATCCGACTTCATTTTAAATGACTTGATTACATTCCCATGGCGATTGATCTTAGCGATAGAATGCATCTTATTAGTCATGTTAGGGTGCATCTTATAGTCCATCACTATATGACATAGTAATTTGGGGATTACGCCTTCAAAAATTTCATTATAGAAACATGTACAACTGAAGAGGATCCTAGGTATTTGTAACTACAAATTAAATTTTCCCTATAATAGATATTTCTCATAAAATTTGAGAAATAACTAAAATACAAACTCACGAAAACTCACTATTTTAGAGATGAGAAGGAATACTATTCAATCTTGTTATAAAAATGATTGACCCTACAAATGAAACGAGTCCCAACAATACATTTGTACGTTGATATAAGTCTCAAGCTCTTTAGTGATCGTGAATATAGTTTTGATATTAATAATTCTAAATCTCTTCGGGTGATGACGAAAATAGCATTTTCTACCTCACAACCAAAATATTATTGAAGAATCTCAATATGTGGATTGTTTAGTGCTACTACCACCCTTCACACTTTTCGTGCTTCTACCACCTTTGATGTGTCTAACTAAATCACACAAAGAGAATTGAGTGGATACTTGTGTTAGAGTTACCAACCATGTGGCATTGGCTTATCACGGAGAAAAAAACGGGGCCAAGTTAGCATTTCCATAACATGTAAACAAAATGTAGATATTTGACTTTAGAAACTAATCGAAAGAATTACACACATAAATTTTTTTAGAAACAATAAAATAGGGTTTTTAGTCAAATGGTTCTAGATATGTTTTGGTTTTAAGAAAGATGACAAATCATGAATTTTCAAGGGATTTAATATAATTTGAATAATTTAATTCCATAATTGACATGTAGGTTGGAAAAATGGTGAGTTAATTATCAAATTATTATGCACATGAAAATCACACATTAATTACTTATGACCACAACTCAAAATTTATGCCAAATATAATAAGGGTAGCTTTGACGAGATTGGCCAAAAGTAATTATTATCGAGTATCACAATGGTTTCATACATATTTGAGAAAGACACTCAACAACACTAAATAAAATCATCTCTGTCATATAAGGAAACAAAATGGTTAGTTAATGTTTATGGAACTAAACCATATCGACTCAAAACTTTATTCTAAAATTAATACATTGGCTTAGGTGTGACTAGCC
Source organism: Pinus albicaulis (assembly GCA_034641835.2). NCBI lineage: Eukaryota > Viridiplantae > Streptophyta > Pinopsida > Pinales > Pinaceae > Pinus > Pinus albicaulis. The sequence goes on along the minus strand of JAXQQM020079313.1, from coordinate 112,345 downwards.
AATGGTAAGTATGTATTTCATGTAAGGAGTTTCAACCCTTAGAAAACAACCAAAACATTAGCTTCCCTACATAGGGGCCATTCAAAAGTTATTTTTTATTTTCCTTGAAATAAAAATCCCTTTTCACTTACCATAAATGAAAATAATACATATATAAAATTTTATATCATAATTTAAAATATTGTATAATTTTCATTTCAATTAAAATTAAATATAAATTCTACTCACATATATCATCTATTTAATCTAAAAATAAATATAAAATAAAATAATTTTCAATCTTATCCAAATCTATGAATTCTTAGATATAATATAACGTAGATCCGTATTATCTTAAAAAAAAATTGAAATTATTATTTATAAAATTTATGAATTAGCATATTTGTAACTTCCTCTCCTAAAACAATTTACCTTAAAAAAAAATATAATTTTTACTCACCATATTAAATAGTAAAAGCCCCTTGAATCGAAATACAATATCCAAAATACAATGCATGAAAAAACTTCGATACATACATATAATTGTTTATGATGCGAGTTATTTCAATGTACTATGAATAGGACGAAGCATATAAATTATGGTTTCATCATTGTTACGAGTTACAACAAAAATCATCGTTAATTCGTCGAGCAGCGAGAGTAATATTAATGTTCACAATAAAAAATATATTGCATAATCCGTACGCATGACACGAAATTTGTCATATCTTGGGACTTCCCACAAGGGTTTGGAGTTTTGACATTAATCATCCGCAAGAGATTATAAGTCGAAACTAATCAATTAACCGGTTCTGATATGGCGTTTATGGTAATTTAACTTAGGTTATTGCATTAACACTCCACTTGGCGATTTTACTATGCATCCGTGGTGTTTATGTCAATACCCACTATTGTATTGTTTATACTACGACTTACTCCATGAGTCACGATTGTATCGCTTTGGATTACTGATTGCTTGATTTTTCAAGGGAAAACCTAGGTAACAACTATGATCGGCGAGAGTGAAGGTTTGTTTGTCATATGCTCAGAACGATTCTGAAGCTCGGCTCCTTCCGGTTAGCACGGGTTTCAAAACCCTTAACGGTTCACCCCTCCATAGCTAGCTCTACATTACGTTATCATGCTCAGCTATATATATTTATTGTTTTCTCTATTATAAATGTTGTTCTTCGACGCTTCTCAAACACAACCTTATTATATGAATTTAGTTTTCTACGAGAGATGATAAATATTGTGAGATCAAGCCGACTATGGCGGATGCAAGAAAAGTCCTTATCATGCGAACTCCATAGGTATAGATGGCTTCAATCCCTTTTTATTTTATTGCACGAGCATTTAGTGTATTAAATCGTCGATTTTCTTCTCGAGTGCTAATATGTTCTAATTCTCTCGTGGTTTATCTTTGCACAAAGTGACCCATTTGGAAATATTTACCCTTCAACGGGTATTGAACCTTCCATAGGGGGTTTTTAGGTTATTTATTTCTTAACTCGATTATATAATTCTATGTAACAATAGATGTTAACTCGTTTCTCTGCTTTTGGTTGCCGAGTTCGACTCTAACCCTCCACCTACGACTTTGCAAGCTTTGGCTTATGGTTAACACGAGTCACTTCGACCCAGCTAATATTACTTCCATCAACCTACGGGTACCTTAATGGCCCTTGATGAAAGGCCATTCCCTTACTTCTACTCCATATCTAGGATATATTTAAGCAATCTTTTCTTATCGGAGAATGTGAAAATAGACAGGGGGTTGTAAACCCTATTATATTTTTTCAAGCAACACTCTGATTTCTCCTTTGTATTACGATGTAGGGATTGAGTTGAATCTCCATTTTTTTTAATGGGTTCCGAACGCTTTGATTCTAACCCTCAAACTCCTTGTAGTTATATTTGATAAAAATATAAATTATCGTTGTGCGATTATATTTTCTTTACACAGTACCGTATGTTTTGAATGTCGCAAAGGAACGATTATGGTTTAACTATGATGTATCTTTTCCTTCACCGTTTATGCTTACAAGGGATTCTTGTCATTTCTCGGCATATCTTTGTCATGCATGCATTTATTTTTAGAAAGAAATATCGAGAGAAATGGTTCAGGTTTTCCTTTTTAAGATAAGGATAGCTTTTACCGTTTGGCCCTTTAAATAAATAATACTCATTGTTAGTTCGTTACATGTATTTCTTTTTTTTGTCGTTATAAATATATGTCTAGTCTCTACTAAGTAATTATGGAAGCCAACACTCCTTTCATTACTTTATTTATAGTCTTGCGTTCTCTATACTCTTTATTTTTTTTCCTAGCATTCTCCCTAAGGTGCAGGGCCACCGAAAGATTGAAACCCATGTTAGCTAGCGTTTTCCGGCCCATAGGCGACGAACTCCTCGCTCTAGGGCTTGACCCTAGGACTAGTGTCAAAAAATCCATTGACATCATCCTACCCTTGAGTTGATTAAACTAGACATGTAGTGTGTTCTTGTTCATCATGCTTTTAACGATGAAGGGTAAATTATACCAATAATTTCCATCTTAACAAAGAGATAATAGTAGTATAATACTCATTACTTTCACATTGTTCATACGATCGTTCTATTACAATCAACCTATTCAATAAACTATCTCTGTTATACATTTACTTTAATGATGGTTTTTAACCCTTTTATCATTTCACACGAGTATAGGGACTAGAAAGCGATCGATTAACGTTACATTATGATAATATTAACTTCATCATATTTGGCTATTAAATTCCATACTTAGATTAATAAAGTATCTAGGAGACTTGGTTTCTGTCTCAATCATTTGTAAATGAACGAGAATAACCATATTCAAACTTTCATCTTTCAACAATCTCGCGTGTGAAACTATAAAACAATTCCTTTTTATTAACACGTGTATAAAGAAATTCAACACAATACTTATGCTCGGATTAAGTAGACTAAGTTGTGGTCCTCCCAACCATTCAAGGGAGGCAATTATGTCCTCAGCTTGCCATGCTCGAGAATCTGGATGGTGGCACGAAAGTTAGTGGAATTTCTCTCAACGTGACCTCTAGATGGCCTATCCAGTCACCTTCAGAAATTTCTGGTTTTAACAAGGGTAGTTGTAAGCTATTTTTCAAGCTGGTTCCCCAACCAGCTCTAGAAAATACTTTTTCCTTTTACTAAAAATCACGCGAACCCTACTCCTCCCACAGGGATTCAGCTTTATCCTCGGAGGAGTAGCTAACTATTTTCCAAGCTGCCCCCAACCACCTCCTATTCTTGGAAACATTTTTACCATGACTTTAAAAGATTTTCTTTTTCATTAACTAGTCCTCCTAATTTAATAATTTCAGCAAAATAATGCTGTTTTTTTATATACAATAAAGTTTCAAGTATTTTTTTTGCCGAAATTAAAATAAAAAAATATCTTTAACTAGTTAATACTAGTTAACTTTAATGAGGCTATGACAACTTCCTCCTCCCGGAAGTAACACCTTCCTCAGGTGTTTTGATCTAACTCTGCAAAGAGCTCCGGGTAAGCTTCCGCATAAATTTTTTGTCCTCCCAAGTAGCTTCATCCAGGCCAAAGTTCTTCCATTACACTTTCACCTCGATAACTACTCATTTGTAGAGTTCAATTTCTCTTCTGTCAAGTATGCATTCGTAGCTCGACCGGGAAACTCTCACGTCAGGTTCTACCCTGAATATTTTTTCCAATGAATCACATTTTTTTCATCATGTACATATTGCTTCGACGCAAGGACACGTGAAATACATTGTGAACCCGGATATAGCTAGTGAAGGCCAACCTATGAGGCTCTTTGGTCCCACCCTTTCCCGGTATTTAGAAGGGTCCACAATGTCACGGGATCCAATTTGGCACAAGAGGTCTATCTCATGGTACTTCTCTTGGGCTTAATTCTTACGTAAACATGGTCCCCTACCATAAATTCACGGTAAGACCTTTTCTTTCGTCGATAATCTTTTTGTCGATCTTGTGCGTACCTTCGATTCTACCTTATTCTTTTTACCTCGGCTTCTATTTCAACCCAACATTTCAAGTCCCAACAATAATTTTGTCTCTCGACTACTCCATTTTATAGGTGTTCAACATTGCCTACCATATAATGCCTCGGAGGGACTCATTTTTCAAGGATTCTTGATACCCATTTTATAAGAAAACTCAACAAGGTGCAAGTAATCCTCCCACTTGGTGGGTTGCTGAATTAAATACATGTGCAACATGTCTTCTAGTACTGATTTACTAGCTCCGTTTGTCCATCGATCGAGGGATGATAGGCGGTGCTGAAATGTATTTGTGTTCCCGAAGCCCGAGAAAAAACAAGGTTTTTCGAATGCGGATGTGAACTTAACATCCCGATCTGAAATCGCAGTCTTAGGTATGCCATACAACCTAAATATTTCCTTCATAAATATATCACGCAACTGCATCTTTGTCTTGTAGGTAGTCGTACGGAGTATAAAATGAGGCAGATTTTTCTTAATTTGTCTACCACTACCATGATTGAATCATTACGCCTTTTTGTTCTTGGTAAACCCCAGTGATGAAATCTAAGGAGATAACCTCCCACTTCCACTCGGGATTGGGTATGGGCTGTAAATAGCCCTACAGATCTTGATACTCCACCTCAACCTACTCGACATTCCAAACATTTTCTTAGATACTCTGCAATATTCTTACACATACACGGCCAATAATATACCTTTCTTGTGCAGTGAGCATCTTTTTGATATCCCAGGATGGCCAACGTAATTGCTGAGTCGAATTCATTCATGATTAACTCTTTAGAGACCTACACGATTAGGCACATAGATTAATCGCCGAAAAGTCAACACTTGATCTTTGCGTTCTTTCCATACTCCGATGTCTTGCCTTGCTTCTTATCATCCTCCATTTTTCTTCCACGCGAATTTATATTACGGGTATTTACGTAGCTTCTTCTTTTAATTATTCCACGAGTTGGCTTTCTAGTTGATTATAGTATAAGGCGAAATACCGTGCGGTTTTCTTCTTAACGCATCCGCAACTCGATTTTCCTTTCCCCTTAGCTTGTTGTATGTCCATGTAAAATTCACTCAAAATGGCATTCCATCTTGCCCGTCTAGAATTTAAAATCTTCTTGCTTAAAATAATTAGTCAAGTTGCTAGTGGTCTATTTTAAGTACGAACCTCTTACCCGGCGAAAAGTAATGCCTCCACACCCGGAGAGAATGCACCACGAGATGTAAGCTCCAGGATCATAGCGGAATATTTATGTTCATGATCTTTTAATTTTCTAGACTTCGTAAGCTATCACTTTACCTTCTTGACTCAGTATCGCTCCAACTCCTTCTTCTGTCGGGCATCGGTACAAACTTCATGATATTTATCGGGGGTCAGCTACCTTCGGAACCGGTGCTATAGTCAAAATTTTTTTCAGACTTTTCAAAGCTACTACGACATTCCTTTGTCCATTTGAAAATTTTTCCCTTCTTCTCCAAAGAAGTAATAGGGAAAGCAATTTTAGAAAATCTTTCTATAAACCTTTTGTAATAACTTGACTAGACCCATAAACGATGCGATGTCAACGACATTACGAAAGTCACTCACCATTCCACTAATAGTTTTGATCTTTTCTAGATCAACGACTATTCCTTTAGCACAGATATAACATATCTGAGACAGCATATTGGATTTATGTTTTAAAGAAATCACACTTGCTAAAACTTAGCATAAATTTGATGCTTTCTGACATTTCCAAAACTATCCTCAAATGTTCTTTATGTTCCTCACTCACTTTTTGAATATCGGTATGTCATCTCTACTGAAAATAAGTACAAAGTTATCCAAATACTCGATGAAATATGCCATGCATCAACCTCATAAAGGTTGTTGGCGCATTTATCAATCCAAAGAGGCTAGACTACGAATTCATAATGCCTACAATTGAGTGCGAGTGTTGTTTTGCAAATATCTTCATGCTTTAATATGAATTTGATGATATCTCGCATCTTAAATCTATCTTAGAAAACACCTTAGCCCCTCTTACTTTATCAAATAAGTCATTACCGATTCTTTGCAAGGGTTATTAGTTCTTAAATCGGTCGACTTATTAAGATGCACTCGTAATCCATACACATGCGTAAGGTTCCATCTTTCTTCTTAACAAAATAGAACTAGTGCTCCCCATGGAGACACACTTGGCAGGATATAGCCTTTGTCTAACAAATCTTGTAGGCTAGTATCTTTAGTTCACGTTAGTTCACGGCACGCTCTATTCTATAAGGGAGTCTCGTGACACTTTGAGAGGCTCTGGCAGCAACTCAATGGTAAAGTCAATATCCCACTCTATAGGTGGCAAACTGTGAATATTTTCTGAAAATACATCCAAAAATTCTATACTACAAAAGAGAATATATTCCATTATAGGTGCCTTTTCCTTGGAGTCCGCATATCCTACTTGAATTGCATACAATTGACACCCTTTCTGATACACTTTCCCATTTGGGATCGCTGCTATCTCGGGCGTAATTGCTTAGCATGGCTTTTTAATTCCTTGAATTTCTTTCCATGTGCCATCTTGCATTCCGAAGTAGATGATCTTTTCCTTGCAGATACCACTAGGGTCCAAAGTGTCTTTCCAACCGATCCCGATGCACCCAATAACACATCATAGACCCGAATGGTAAGATGTTTAAATCTACTTGTAGACTCGTTGTTCTACCACTTCTAGCACAAAGTTGTAGGAACTTTTGTAGTTACCTTTCGCTCCCAGGTAGCTAAGCTGAACTAACCGGGAATTCTTAAATTTACTGCTCTTTTAATTTTGCATAATTCCACTATTTTTAGGACTTACATAACTCAAACTTTCTCCGGGATCTACGCAAAAGTTGGAAACGCTTTTAGTTAGTAAAGAACCTTCTAGTTCGATCATTGTGGGCTGAAAATCAGCCGCCGATCTTCCAAGGCTGCATTGATGCGGGGTATGTTACACGCCACGTCCCCTACCATAGATGCCTCCACCGTATATTTTGCTACGAGTTCCCACTTTTATTTCTTGTGGGCACAGCTTTTTATAATAATGAGCCTCTCCACGGATTTCCCGGCGTTGCAAAGGAGGTTTTGTGGTCTCGTCCTGCGCTCACGGCTTGCTAGATGCCTTTATGGGCTTCTCTTCCCTTGGCCATTTAGTTCTTTGCTGATTTATACCAAATTTCTTACTTGATGGAGTTCTATGCTACGCCTTCCTAATTTCCACTTTTACTCGCTTTAAAATTGGAATTATTTTTTTGGTTTTTCTTTGGCCGCCAACTTTTCCCTCCTTCACCTTTGGCCTCTGGACTAATAATAGCACATCAGGGATTTACACGGATGGCTTCATCCATGGTCTAAGGAGTAAAAAAATTCTATCAGTTCTCTCGTATGAGTAGGTAGAATACTCATAAACCTTTTCGCACTTTGGCCTTTTCCTCTACGCAGAGATAAGGAACATAGCGTAGCAGTAGAAGTGAATCTAGTGACATAATCATCCATGGTCATCTTCTCCAACGAAACGTAAATCATGGAATTCCTTAGCCTTTGTCATCATAAAACCTTTTTGCTCAAAATACTTGTATCTGAAATATTGTTGAAACGTACTCTCCCAAGTAATGTCCTTTTCATCAATACTGTATACATTTTTCACTTCTTCCCACCACAGAGTAGCATTTTTCCGTAATACTGGTATATAGCAATCTCGCCTTTAGATTGCTACTATATTCATACACACGAGAAGTAATTATTTATATTAATTAACCGGGGCTTCACTACCTCTCTCCCGCCTCACCATCAAAAAGTTGGTGGTTTAATTTCTCTGCGAAACTCCCCCCGCAAGTTCCACTTTTCGCTCTCTTATTGTCTTCCCCTCGTCAAACAAATTTCCCGGAAGCTCCGCCTCTAATTATAATTCTTGTTTTTGCTTTTCACGGGGAGGGACCTTTCTGTAGCTCTATCTCTGTAGTGTTGTTTCTAGTTTTTTGATCTTCATATGTTCTACTTGATAATTCTTTTTCGGCACTTTGGGATGTCCGCGTCTCCTAATTTTTATTTGTCCCGATAAACTCTTTAAAATTTTCTCCTGAGCTTGCAAAAATCGCTCATTATCCTTTACGAGTCTTAACATTTCCTCTTGTAATTGTTGCTACTCGTTTTAAAAAAAAACCGTTTGGTGTTGTTGTTCTTCGAGCAAATCGTACTAGTCTTTTGATAAGCTTGTTCTTTTTTCCTACACTCAATTGAACCCACATTTACGGATTCATGATTGGTGGTGCTTGAGTTTCCTCGTGGTTGCGATTGTGATGCTATATCTCTTCTCATTGTCATTGGTTCTCTCTCTCTATGGACTAATCACATACACAACTTCACTATTAGTAGACCCTTAGGGGTCCTAGCGTAGCAACATAACTCCGACTACGACTTGTAACTTCCTCTCCTAAAAAAATTTACCTTAAAAAAAAATTATTTTTACTCAAAGCATATTAAATAGTAAAAACCCCTTGAATCATAAATACAATATCCAAAATACAATCTCGCATGGAAACCTTTGATACATACATATAATTTTTTTATGATGTAGTTATTTCATGCTCCATTGTGAATAGAATGAAGCTTATATAAATTATGGTTTCATCATTGTTATGAGTTCACAACAAAATCATTGTTAATTACTGAGCAATCGAGAGTAAATATTAATGTTCACAATAAAAAATATATTGCATAATCCCTACGCATGACACAGCTTGTCATATCTCGGGAATTCCAACAACGGTTTGGAGTTTTGAAATTAATCATCTCGCAAGAGATTTTAAGTCGAATCTAATCAATTAACCCGGTTACGATATGGAATTTATGGTAATTTAACCCGATTATTGCATTAACACTCGCACTCTGGTGATTTCACTATGCATCAGTGGTGTTTGTGTCAATATTGTTTGTACTTTCAGCGACTTACTCCACAAGTCATATACGTATCTCTTTGGATTCCGATTGCTTGATTTTTCGAGGGAAAACCCGGGGTAACACTACTGATCGAGCTAGGAGTGAAGGTTTGTTTGTCATGCGCTCCGACGATTCCGCGAGCTCGGCTCGTTTCCGATTAACACGGTTTCAAAACCCTTAAAAAGGTTCGCCCCTCCACTTAGCTAGCTGCGCATTACGTTATCATGCTCCTTGGCTATATATAATTATCGTTTTCTCTATTAGAAATGTTGTTCTCCGACGCTTCTAACGAGACCTTATTATATGAATTTAGTTTGGCGCAAGAGATGATAAATACTCGTGAGATCAAGCCCGGCTATGGGCGGATGCAAGAAAGTCCTTATCATGAGAACTCCATAGGTATAGATGGCTCGATCCCTTTTTATTTTATTGCACAACATTTAGTGTATTAAATCGATCGATTTTATTCTCGACGCTTCAATATGTCCTAATTCTCTATGGTTTATCTTTGCATAGAGCGACCCATTTGGATATTTACCCTTCAATATGTATTGAACCTTCCACCGTGTGGGTTTTCGGGTTATTTATTTCTTAACTCGATTATGTAATTCTATGTAAAAATAGATGTTAACTCGTTCTCCTGCTTTTTGGTTCCACAGTTCGAATTCGTAACCCTCCACCTACGAGTTGCAAGCTTTGGCTCACCAGGTTAATACGATCTACTTTGACCTCGGCCTAATATTACTTCCATGAACCCTCAGGTACCTTAACATCCCCTTGAGAAAAGGCCATTCCCTTAGTGCTCGTCGCGTATCTAGGATATATTTAAGAAAGCCTTTCTTATCTGATCGGAGGAATGTGAAAATGACGAGGGTTGTAAACCCCTTTTTATATTTTTCAGTTGTAAACTATATGAGATTTCTCCTTTGTATTACGATGTAGGGCTTGATTCGAGATCTCTATTTTTGTTTAATGGGTTCAGAATAGCTTTGATTATAATCCTCGAAACTCTTTTGCTTGAGTTATATTTGATAAAAATATAAATTATCGTGTGTTTCATTATATTTGCTCTACATCGTCGTATGTTTTGAATGTCCGTACGGGAGACGATTATGGTTTAACTATAGATGTATCTTTTTCCTTCGACGTTTATGTTTTTACAATGGATTCTTGTAATTTCTCGGCATATCTTTGTCATGCATGCATTTATTTCTTAGAAAGAAATATCGAGAGAAATGGTTACGGGTTTTGCCTTTTTTTTAAAATAAGGACTAGCTTTTAACGTTTGGCCCTTTCGAGGAAATAATACTCATTGTTAGTTTTGTTACCAGTATTTCTTCATTGCCGTTATAAATATATGTCTAGTCTCTACTAAGTAATTATGGAAGCCAACGCTCCTTTCACTACTTGATTCTGATGCTCTGACTTCTCTATACTCTTTATTGTTTTTCAGTAGGATTCTCCCTATGAGTGCCCAGGAGCCACCGAAATATTGAAGCTCGTGTTATCTAGTGGCTTTTCCAACCATGGACGATGAACTCATAAAGTCTTGGGCTTGACCCTAGGGACTGAGGGTCAACAGATCGCGTTTTCTCTTCATCCCTACCCTTGAGTTGATTAAACTAGACATGTAGTATCTTCTTGTTCATCATGCTTTAACGATGAAGGGTAAATTATACCAATAATTTCCATATTAACAAAGAGAGATAATAGTATTATAATACCGCAGTTACTTTCACATTGTTCACATAGCCATTCTATTACGATTTACCCTATTTAATAAACTATCTCTATTATACATTTACTTTAATGAGGGTTTTTAACCCTTTTATCATTTCACACGGTATAGGACTTAAAGCGATGAATTCTGCCACATTATGATAATACTAACTTCATCATATTTCACTATTCAATTCCCATACTCGCAGTTAATAAATTATCTATAGATCTTTTTTTCCCTGTCTCAATCATTTTGTAAATGAACAAAATAACCATATTCAAATTTCATCTTTTCAAAAATCTCACTCGTAGCAAAGCCGTAAAACAATTTCCTTTTATTAACTCCGTATAAAGAAATTCACCATAATACTTATCTGGATTAAGTAGACTAAGTTGTGAGTCCTCCCAACCATTCAAGGGATGCAAATTCGTCTCTGCTTTTCCCCCTAGCTCCCGAGAATCTGGATGGTGCCATGGGTTAACGGTGGAATTTCTCTATTGTGACCTCTAGATGGCCTATCCGATCACCTTCGAAAATTTTTGGTTTTAACAAGGGTAGCTAAAAGCTATTTTCAACTGGTTCCCCAACCAGCTCTAGAAAATACTTTTCCCTTTTGCAAAAATCACAAAACCCCCTACTCCTCCCCACGGGATTCGGCTTTATCCTCGCGAGGAGTAGGTAAGCTGCTTCCAATTTCCCCCCAAACACACACTCCTATTCTTGGAAACATTTTTACCAACGGACTCTTAAAATATTTTCTCTTTTCATTAACTAGTCCTCCTAATTTAATAATTTCAGCAAAATAATTTGTTTTTTATATACAATAAAGTTTCAAGTCTGTTTGCCGGACATTAAAATAACAAATGTCTTTAACTAGTTAATACTAGTTAACTTTATTGAGGCTATGACAATATTATTTATGAATTAGAATATTATTTACATTCATATTCAATTATATAAGTGAATGATGGAAATCAATATTTTTTTTATTGAAATTATCATTTTATCATATTTATAAATTGTAATATTGTTTGTATTGATAGTGAACATAAAATTTGATTTTTTTAAAACTATTATTTTATAATATTTATAAATTGGAATGGTGTTTACATTATGGTCACATTGTCGAAAAATTGATATATTATATATTTAAAAAATATATATAAATTGAATTTATATGAGTAGTTTATATGCTATAATGTTTGTTAAAGTTTTGTAAAGGGTAGTAAGTTATGTAGGTTTGCTTCGTAGGGAAAAATCCATAGTTAAAAGCTAGAGGAATCCTCATGAGATGGGTGACCTCCTAAAAATTCATATTTCCTCATGCACAGCCCACATAGATGGGTGAAGAGTGATGAGAGATCTAATTGAATAATTGATATATCTGATGTACCTTATGATACATTCAAGTATCATAAACTGAATTATTACGTCTTCGTTTCTTGAATGTCTAGAAACGAATTTCAATCTAGAGAGCTGTAATATATGATACTAGTTGACATATACATCAAGAAATTATACAAAAAAAGATAGCCATAACCGTACTAACAACTAATGCGAGGGGACTCCACACGGGCGACGTGGTCCTTAGCACTCGATCTTGATAATTCGACTAGGGGAGACATGGAATGTGCTTTTTGATGCTGCCACAATGAACAGTTTGTTGCTTTATTTGCGAATTGAATAAGTTTCAATTATTTATGTATTTCATACGGGCCCGAGTCTCATTTTCCATTCAACGAAGAGGTCATGATGTATTTAGCCAACAAAAAATTTCATAGAGAAAATAAAGGTGCATCGGGGTGATGAACCATGGTGTGTCTGAGGAATTCACCAATCCTACACATGTGCTTGAGCTTATGCTCACTAATTGAGATCAACTTCCTATGATGATATAGCTTTTTTAACTTGGGCTATAGTTCCATTATTATAAGCTCCTCGAATCACTTCCTAGATAACATGAATCTGTCCCGATTTGTAGAAAAATTCTCTTCGGTGGTCAAGATGAGGAGGAGCCTTTGCTACCATTTCGATTACATATCTTCTTCTCCTCTGCCAAGTTATCACCTCGGGGAAGGGATGAGCCATCTTTTTTTACCTCCAAATTAAGAAAATTGTAAATTTTTTTCAACGAGAATAAGGTAGGTTGAAGACCAATACCATCCTTTGTGCAAGTGCCCATAGTGTAAACACAAATTATGAGAGCATGTTGAATAGACATTAAAGAGGAGAAAGAAACAAATTTTGTTAGGCACAAGCCTGGCAAAAAGGAAAAAATTTGACCACAGTGGCCTCTAACACCATTATAATCCACTATCGAGAACTGCATGCTAAAAAATGCCATAGTACACATAGATTTGAAGCGGTTGTTGAAAATTAAGCTAATATATACCATACATTGGCTCCCTGAGCCAAAAATCCTTACATGAGACCTCATAGACAAAGTAAATCAAATACAATAAGTTTAAATTTATTGTTATTCTTAGGATGAATAAAACATGAAAATATCCCTCAGTGTTGAGTACAAAATCCTTCACCATGCAACAATCAACCGAGAATTGAACATATATTCCCATTCTAAAAATGTCCAAAAAAATGACACTGACATAGGAACATCACACACAAAAGATAATGAAACTACAAAAAATTTCCAACTTTCTGAACACCCATTTATGTTTCTTCCAGCATTCCAACTACAGAGCATGTCAATGCGAATGTGGTGGAGAGTATATCGAAGAAGCCACAGTTGTGGAGGTAAAGTAAAATAAAAGCAGACATACCCGGATGTGAATGCGATAAACCAGAGGGGCTTGGTCCCGAGATTAACTCTACTTTTCCAACCAATTTGAGCAGGCCTGAACAAGAGAGCCATACATCTCTAAATTATCCTTAGAACACATCACTAAGACAAGAAAAATGCATGTAGGAGGTTATATTCCCTTCCCACCAGGATTTTATGACCGTTGGAGCTCATCCCTTTTCCATTTAGCATTCCAACGCTATATGCAATCCCACTAGTACACTCACACATGTGAAATCTAGGAGGTGGCCACCCTTCAACCTTGCGAAGAGTCATAAAAATAATATCTCAGATCCGGAGAAGGATATTGAACTGTATTGTACCTCGATTGAAGAACTATATAAGTAGGTATTGTTCCTTATTACTGACCAATAAATATCCTTGAGTACATAAATTTAGGTCGTGATTATTTTATATGGTACACTGGAAGAGTTATTTTTTAATACATTTAAGCAACAACCACCTAGCGATGGCATAGTCCATAGACCCTCACTATGAAACTCATTATTTTGAATTTATTTAAATGCTATCAAAGAATATGAGAAGTGAATTTTTGTTTTTTTTATTAAAGAAATTACAATTTTTTTTTTCCTTTGGTTTTTAAAAAAGTAAAGTCATTAGCATTGTATATTTTAGGGCCATGTTTATGGTTGTGATTATTCTAAAATTTTTGCTTATAATAATTCTTCATATCATTATACTTTTTATAGTAGTAGTAATAATAGTAGTATAATTTTGAGGATAAAGCTGGATAAACACCAAATTGGTGTATGACAACCCCTTATTTGTGGGACATTGTCCCACTTTTGTGCAATAATTTGACTGTTGAAGTCTACCTAGATGTGTAAATATTGTACCTCTTTATATATTTTATCCTCCATGTTTTCATTGACGTACCTCCTTTTTTTATTTTCATTTTCTTAAATATTTGTTGCTAAAGTACTATATAATATTCTACTAATACTTTTTTATATTTCTTTTTTTTTTAAATTTACTTTATATTGATTAAATAAAAAATTCTTAATACTAAAATCCAATTCATAATACTAAAATATGGTCCTGTTAGGTAGGATGATATTAAAGAAAATGATTACTCATACAAAATTAAATCCAACCATTTCATAATGCTAAATTCCACTCCAATTGAATAATGATGATATTAAAGAAATGTTTTTCATATAAAACTAGTATATATCCATATTAACCATAAATATAGCAAGAGCTCAGAGGCATCAAATCTCTTTAGGTGCAAACACTTTTTGTAGTACAAAATACTTTAAAAGCATTGACCTCGAAAGATTGCATCCCTCTCTCTCTCTCTCATTTTTCAAATGACATTTTTGAACACATAAATAGATTCAAACACTTGAAATTCTCTTCAATACATAGAATAAAATAACTTAAACACTCAATTCCAACAAGTATTTGATGGGATGACATGGCCTATCGGTAGAAGATAAACCCTAGAAACTGTAGAATGGTGGCTCTAGTTTTTAGCTCGTAGGTGTTAGTTTAATATTCATTAACCTCTGAGCCCTCATGTTTACCAGTGTTGAGCACATGCCCTCTCTCTTCTTCCTCATGCTGTTGACATCATATTGTGACTATTTCAAGCTCCTCTCGCTCAATTGTAACGACTTTCGCGGATTAACGGTTGACTTTCGGCGGTTTTGACAGAAAATGGAGCATTCTGCCTGACATATGGACTCCACTATTTCCCTTCTCCGCTTCTCGACCCCAGCATCCTGACTGTCTGTAATAGACCTTTTGTCTTGTAATAACCGCAGAAGGTGGTAAGAACTATTTCTAGGTGTTTTTCTCATGGACCCTAATGATATAGTGGATAACTCCATTGTGGAGGAGGAACAGTTGGTCTATTCATCATAAACCCTTGAATCGAACCAAATATGGTTGCATTACCCACTCAGTAGCTAAATGGAGCTCATGTGAGTGACTTGCTGGAAGTGCTCAAGCAGTTGTAGCCTCTACATTGACATTGATGCGACAGACTCGGGTTTTACGAAGTTGAGGGTTTGTAGCTCAAGCCCAACTGAATAGTTTCTAGGCCTTAACCCTAATATTCCAGCTTCCTCGGTCTTCTCTATACCATCCCCATGAAGTTTACATGTTTGGAACCACCAATAGGCAGCGCTTAACCCAGCTAAGGTTTTGGTACGAGCAGAATGTTCAGGGAGTCTGGGACGTCACACAAAAGGGTCTTTCGGTTTTGAGCAACTTTCCTTGGGCTTAGCGGATTTCATACACACCCACAACGATATTCTTAGTTTTAAGGCTACTGTTTTTGCTTCTAGAATTTCTGAAGGCCTGCCCATACTGACTTATCAAGCTGAAGAGAAGACCTCTTCGAACTTAGATGACACCCTACGTGAGGAAGAGGGACCTCACTGAGAGATACCATCCCACAGAACTGGAAATAAGAAAAAGTGGTACACAAGGATTCATGAGAAATCGAGGGATATGGTATTTGGTGAAGGTGTTAGTATGTGGAAAGCCTATGAAACAAAAAAAAATGTTATCGTTGGCAGGGTCCTTGGGTGGAATTATACTTCGGTTAGACTTGAGTGTCGGACCTCTGAAATATAGGGCAACATTCTCAAACAACTCCCGAAGGTCCTAACCATGAATAGAGGTTGGTTTTCTCTAATATTACCTCACCATGATATGGCTAGTTGAGTTCTTACAAAATATTGGCATATTGAAATGACATCGGTTCTCCTTAAACGTTGGAATCCACTTTTAGACCCTGATAAGGAGAAGATGGGGGCTAACCCTATTCGGGTTTGGTTACCAGGTCTGCCACTCCAATTTTCGATGGAAGAATTCCTTAGATGCATTGGAGAGGATTTGGGTATTTACTTGGATCATGAAAAATCCTACTTGGAAACAGGGAACATTTCTATGGCGCGGATTCTGGTACACTTGGATACTCATGAAGGAATGGTTGACAACTATGTACTTTAACATAGGAACATATCCAGGTTCCAAATTCTTGACTATGAAAGGGTCCCCTTTCGATGCAGGAGGTGCCATAGGGTGGGCATCTATACAAGGATTATCCCCTCATACTGGCGGTGAATGTGGCTCAATCTAAAACGTTGGTTCATGCGGGGACCCAAACCACTGAAAATTTTGAGGTGTATTCACAGAGGTACATGCAGAGTTCGGGTACGAGGAAGAAGCCATATCCTCGTTAGTCTCACCTATGACAGTGTCAAAATCTGCTCCACAAGCGCCCAGTAATGAAGATCCATAGCTACAGGAGCAGGATCTCTGCCCCATTACAGGTACCGTGTCCTCTACCTCCTCTAATTTTATTTTTAATCTCTATATTTTGTCATCTTCTTGTGCATTTAATAATATTACTTGTCCTCTAGTATGAAAAATAATCTTCTCCCTTTATGTTGTCACGTTGCATCTGTAGCCCCAACCCTCCTTAGTTTATCCATCCATCCCCTCTGCTAGCTCTGATACTATCAATTTCCTTGACACCTCTAGTACCAACTCCACTTGTTGTTACAACATTCATTCCTCGGCCAAGGCCCTAATCGATAATTATTATGGATTAGGCGATGACCCCACCATGACTACACCAAAAGCCACTAGAGGCAGACCATCCTCGCTTTCCAAAGCTATCCACCAAGCTAGGGTTGATGTGGCCTCGGGGAACCAATTCACTACTGACTGGGTTCTTAGAGCAAAGAAAACTCGAGCCAATGGTTCCCCATGATTTTTCTCTCCTTCAATTGTAGAACGTTAGCCAACCCAGATAAGAAGCTGGCGCTCCACCGATTACTTGAATTAGAAAAGGTGGATATTAATTTAGGGAAAATTTTAAGAATGGAAATTTATCTTAAAGTTTAGAAACCTCGGCGAATCTTATGAGTCCCTGATATGCATATTCTAAAAATTTTGGTGACATTTCTTTAAATAGATCCAAATTTATAATGAATTTATATAGCATTTATAAAATTTTGACGATTTTTAGGATAATATAATTTTATGCTATACAATTTGGGCGAATCACTTTTAGAAAAAAATGGAAATTGGAAAATCTTTTTTTTGGGAAAACCATGTAAAATTAGCCCACCTACGAATACTAGCCCCTAAAATTTTCCATGGATATTATCATGCTACAAGAAAATATGGGACTCGGAGAGTCCGTTCAAAAATTTCTTTCTTTGATCTATCCATTATGGACATTTTATACCTTGGATATCCACATCCAATCTAGGGGTAGCGCCATTGGTTTCAACGACTGGGCCATACAAGTTCACAATTTGTGGCAATAATATGGGATTCTAAGGGAAGACATTAACGCCTCTGATCTTGGTACCTCTTTGATAATTCTCAACATCTATGGGTCTTGCCATTACATACCCACTTTTTGGGATAAGCTGATGCGATCCCCTATTAGTTGGCTCACTCAATGAAGCTAAATGAAGACACCAGGTCAGGCAGGAGATCAAAGAGTACTTTGAGCAGTTGAGATAGATTTCCACCAAGGAGGATTTTGAGTTGAAAAGACAAAAAATGCATAATTACATCGGTGTATTTATCTAAATTAGAACAATGTTTCTCTTTCCTTAGAGGGAGGTTAAAATTGGTTCCAAGTCATTTTACCCAGATCATATGGAGGCTATGGTCTTCTTCCAACTCAACACCGTCACGTATTTTAGGGTTTTCATCCCATAGTACCAATCTTGGAACAAATATGTGACTGAGAAGCATCAAGTGGAAGTTTTTGAGCTAGAGTTTCCCCAAACTAAAGAATCATATTGTTTTGTCTTGTTAGGTTGTCAATTCGTCTCTACCCTATTTTGTATTATATGGGTATGAGTGTAAAATTTAATATTATTTGTAATTATTTTTAAAATTAAATTCCAGGTCTCAAAATTGCTATGCGAAGAGTCACGATGCAATGTAGTGAGTCATTTTATAAAGGAGTTGAAGATTCATGAGCAGAGTCTAAGATTCATAAAGGGGAATGTGAAGAGTCACCCCCTTTTGTTATAAATATATCGTCATAACACATGTAAAGGTATTTTGGCTAGGCTTAGGCTTTGGAAGAGCTTTCCAGTTTTGTGAGAGCCTTGACTACTTCATAGCATACAGGGAGTATAATTGTTTGGAGGAGTAGGTGTTCTTGACTTCACGTTCCACTCTCGGGGCTAGTGGTTCTTTGATGGTTTATGTATGATTGGAAGTTTAACTTTTAATAAAACTCATAGCCTACACACTGTCATGCATATGTTTTGAATATAGTAGGACTATTCCTGTTTTATTTTCAATGTATTTTATTTAACTTACGCTTATTCTTATTAGCTACTTTTTTTGCATTTGTACGAATGTTGTTGAATGTTTGTTGTTGTATTAATTCACTACGGTTAACTTGTGAACTATTATGCATATTATATTGAGATGTCATTATGCTCCGGTTTTACTTTAAAGATGAGTACTATTAAATTATTCTATTGAGCCCACTTCCTTTTTCCTTCATGTGTTGGAACCTTCATGCATCACACTTGAATTTCCATAGGGTAACACACTTGTTCTCACCAAAGACACCATGCACCACTCTACACGTATTTGCAACCAAGGGAGATAATTAACACCCCACTATTGGGTCTCCTACTCCAAATGGTGTGAGCTTTAGTTGGGACTTCATATCGGGGAGATCCCCTCAATATTGGTGGGCCCAACACTGTCAAAATTGTTGGTGCTAGTAGGAGGGACATATGAAAAGATGAGCCCTTTAAGTGTGTTTTGAATTTCTACACTCATCTAATGACCTCTCCCCAAATCATAACCCCATCATGTTTTTCCAGATACACAAATATGAATGTGTCGGCGCGAATTGTTGACGACTCGTCAAATATGAAATTCAATGGCAAGGCTGAAACCACCTTATTTGATCATCCTTTATTTTCCTTGATTTTTTCACAAGACACAACAACAAATATGAGGATGTTGGTTGCAGGTTTTTTATTCTCATGTTCGAAGGGCACGTACGAAATTGGTGTAAGACATTTCCTAATGCCTCCATACACTCTTTCAAACAAATTTTCATAGAGATGTTTTGTGTGCTTTATATGTATGATTGTAAATCTCTAAAATTATGAATTTTCGAAAAGCATGTGATGAGTCTACCCAGTATTTTCACAATCATTTTGTTCATTTTTTCTTTGAATTTCTTGAAGATGATTTTGATTGACCTTTCGTGGTAGACAAATTTCTATATCTTCTTCAAATTTTAGATAATTTGCACGTGGTTGAACCTTCTGAACCGCTCTAAACATATGTCGGTATTAGAGCTTCTAAATCTACGTTAGGAAAAGTTTTTTTTCCAAGTGATCCTTCATCCCCTTCTCACCAAACAACTTTTGTTCTGGAGGTTTAGGTGGGAGAGCTTGAGAATTCATCAGTTGATCTACCACCATACCCTCCCACCCCACACTCATATTTTATGTGGAGGTTTGGACTACATATCTAATGATTACAATGAAGTGCTCTATCCATGTCCTTCATCCTTTGTCTCCTTTTGTCCTCTACATTATGAGTTGTTGTGCTCACCTATTTAAAATATTTCTTATGATCACGGGGATAAATTATTCAAAGGATTTTGTGTTGAAAAAATAATTTGCAATATAATTTATGATAATTATGTGTGGAAGTATACACCTCAACAAGAATTTGCGATGAATGATGATTATTTTCCTTCTGCACCTCTTCTGCATAATCCTGTCATTTTCCACAATTCTGTCATTCCTGTTGAATCTAGCGAAATTTTAGTTTTTGATGATATTATTACTTTTGATCATTCTCCGAACATGTGGAATGTCATTTTCTCATCTGAACATGGAAAGGAAATTTTTTCGCTTCTTTATTTCCCCAATCTCTCACCTTATCATTTTGAAAATATAGAGGGTGCAATTTCTTGTTTTCAATATTCCCTTCTTCATGATTTTTGAGGTCATGACAATGCCTCTACTTGTGATCTTGAACTTTTTGATCATGGCGGTCATGACCTTTTCATTGGTTCATTTGGTCATGATTCTTATTCTTCCATTGTTCATATTTCTAAGCCACTTATCTTTGATGATCCATCACATGATGAGTTGGAACTTCCATAAGATAATAGCTAAATTTAGCCGAAGTTTATGGTTATGTTAGGTTCTCGTAGTCTTGCGGTCAGTTCCACTTTCGATTAGAAATGTGTTGAATCTTTTGATTCTCCTCATTACTTTATCGCACACATTGAAAATAGAAATTTGTTGGCAAACCAGCTCCAAAAATAGAAGAAAAGAGATATGAATTCCTTAGAAATAAGTGACTTCAAGGGGGCAACCTCCAATACATTACATGAATGAACAATTATTAGATGATACAAATTACAAAACCTCCTTTCTATATATAGGATTCCATGGGGCCACAATGTAATCCTAGTGGGGCCACAATGTAATCCTAGCTGACCTAACAATAATAATTTAATAACACAATAATAACAATAAGGGGGTTAGACTAACAACAATAAGGGACTATACTAGTAATATAGGGACCTAACATGCCCCTCTCCTTCGAAAAAGTGTTTTCCTCAATGCTTGAGTAGCTCTGGGTGCTTCTGTATAAAATTATCATCCTCCCATGTAGAATCTTCAGTGGGTAAGTTCTTCGACCTAATAAGATACTCTAAAATTGATCGATTTTGTAGCTTTCGAGTTCTGGTTTGCGTGACCGCTTCAAGTTCCAATACTATTTTTCCTTCCTCATCAAGTTCTTGCAATATTGTTTGAACTGGAATATTTTCACTTATAACCTTCTTTAAGCATGAAACATGGAAAATTGGATGCACTCGTGAACAAGAAGGAAGCTCCAATTGGTATGCCATAGTACCAATATTTTGCAACACCTTGTAAGGACCATAGTAATTTGGTGATAATTTATTGTCCTTCTTAGCTTGCTTGAGGGACATTTTTTTTTATGGTTGTAGCCATAAAAATACCCAGTCTTCTACATCAAAACTTGTCTTGCTGCGATGTTGATTTGCCTGTTGTTTCATTAGATTCTGTGCCAAATTCAGGTTGTCTTTTAAGAGTTGGAGAACTTCTTGTTGATGCTCAATGTGATCTTCCACTGCTTGAACCTTCAAATTTTCTCTTAAAGATGATGTGATGGATGGTGGATGATATCCATAAAGTGCCATAAATGGGGTCATTTTTGCTTCAGTATGGAAGGAAGTGATATACCACCATTCAGCGAGAGGTAACCACTTGACCCATTGTGTTTGTTTATTAGATACAAAACAACGAAGATATCATTCAAAAATTTTATTTATTATCTCAGTTTTACCATCAGATTGAGGATGATAAGATGAGCTATCAGCTAATTTAGTACCCAAACAAGAAAATAACTCCATCCAAAAATTTCCAGTAAAAATGGGATCTTTGTCGCTCACAATAACCCTTGGGTTTCCATGTAGCTTTATTTGTGTCCATAAATGTAGTACCAACTGTACCTGCTTTAAATGGATGATATAATGCACAAAAGTGTGCATACTTGGTAATTCTATCAACTACCACCATGATGACAGTATTTCCTTCGGACTTAGGTAAACCTGTGATAAAGTCCATTGAAATCTTCTCCCAACGTTGACTTGCAATGGATAAAGGTTGTAGAAGACCCGGGGTCTTAATTGTCTCAACTTTATTCTGCTGGAAAACCAAACATTCCACCACAAAATTTTGAATATCAGATTTAAGGCCATCCCAAAAAAATTCTTTCTTCACCCCGTGGTAAGTTTTTAAAAATCCTGAGTGTCCTCCTAAAGGAGAAGTGTGCAATTCCAGAAGAATCTTTTGTTTTAGTTGGGAATTCTTACAAAGATATAAGCGATCTTTGTACCATAAGGAATCATTTTTCCAACTAAATGTAACAGATGTACTAGGATCTTGCTGCAACTTTTGAATGAGTGTCCATACATCTTTTTCCTTCTTCCATTCATCTCTTGCTTCGGTTATCCAATCTGGTTGGATAATAGAAATGGCACAAAGCAATGCTTCCACCACTTCATTCTTTCTTGAGAGTGCATCTGCAACAACATTAAGCTTTCCTTTTTTGTAGATTATTTCAAAGTCATAACCCAACATCTTTGTAACCCATTTTTGCTGCTCTTCTGAAGATATTCTTTGTTCCAAAAAGTGTTTAAGACTATCATGATCAGTTTTTACCTTGAAGTGTCTTCCCATTAGGTAAGTTCGCCATTTCTTTAGTGCATGCAGTATTGCTAACATTTCCTTCTCATAAATAGGTTTTTTTAAATACTTTCCTTTGATTGGATGACTTTCAAAAGCAATGGGTCTTCCTTCCTGCATTAAAACTACACCAATTCCATTTCCTGAGGCATCACATTCCACAATAAAGGTTTTTGTGAAGTCTGGCGTAGCTAAGACCGGTGCTAGGCACATTGCCTCCTTAAGATGTTCAAAGGCCTTAGTTGCTTCAGGAGTCCATGAAAATGCATCTTTCTTCAATAATGTTGTTAGAGGTGCTGCTATTCTCCCATAATCCTTAACAAACTTGCGATAATACCCTGTTAACCCGAGAAATCCTCGCAACTGCTTTATGGTTGTGGGAACTTTCCATTCCTTAATGGCTTTAATTTTGTTAGGGTCTACTTTAACACCCTCGTGAGATACAATATGACCAAGATATTCCACCTCTTGTACTCCAAAGAAACATTTGCATTTTTTTTTGCATATAATTGTTTCTCCTGGAATAGTTTGAGCACCTTGTCAACATGTTCAACATGATTCTTCCAAGACCTGCTGTAGATTAGTATATCATCAAAAAATACTAGCACAAATTTTCTAAGGAAGGGTTTGAAAATGGAATTCATCAACCCTTGAAATGTAGAAGGTGCATTGGTAAGGCCAAAAGGCATGACCCAAAATTCATAATGACCCTCATGAGTTTGAAATGCCTTTTTTGGAATATCTTCAGTCTTCATTCTAATTTGATGATATCCCGAATGAAGATCCAACTTGGTAAAATAAATTGCTCCATGTAATTCATCCAATAATTCATCAATCACAGGAATGGGAAATTTATCTTTAATGGTGAGCTTATTGAGCTCCCTATAATCTGGACACATGCACCATGATCCATCCTTCTTGTGTACCAATACTACAAGAGTAGAGAAAGAACTTTGACTAGGTTGAATTATACCAGCCTCTAACATTTCTGCAATCATACGTTCAATTTCACTCTTTTGGACATAAGGATATCTGTAAGGCCAGATGTTTGGAGGAACACTTCCTGGAATCAAATGAATAGCATGATCATGATCACGAATAGGTGGGAGTCCTTTGGGAGTATCAAACACATTGGAATGATTGTCCAAGACTCTTTGGAGATCTGGAGAAATAGATGATTTTGATGTTGGAACTTCTAGTGAGCATATTTGTGAAATTACGCCTCGTTGTTCTTTCTTCAGAAGATTTTTGATGACATTAGATCTTATTATATTTCCTGGCTTCCCTATTATACCCTGTAATTCGATTTCCTTTCCTTCCAAAAAAATTTCAAGATAAGTTCTTGAAAATTAAAAGCTACCGTCGCCAAAGATTGTAACCATTGTACTCCTATTATGACATCAGAAGCTCCCATTGGGATGGAAAGCATTGGACTATTCAATACATATTCCCCCATGGATAGCTTGATATTATGGAATTTTCCAGAGCAATTTATAGTTCCTCCATTTGCAACCATCACTTGACATTCTGGTGCTGGGTATAGGAAACAATTCAATTCCTTAGCTACCTTACAATGAATAAAATTATTGGCACTACCTAAATCAATCAACACTATTACCTTTTTCTTCTTGATATGTCCTTCTATCTTGAGAGTTTGAGGAGTGGTAATTCCTGCGAATGCATTACACGATATGGTTGGACTCATTTCTTTCTCTTCTAGGGTTGGTTCCCAGTGTATATCCTCTTGTTTTTAATTTTATTCTTCCTCTTCACAATCTATGTAAAATAATTTCTTCTCAACACACTTATGACCTTTAGTGTATTTGCTATCACAACTGTAGCAAAGCCCTTTTGCTCCTTTTTCTTCCAATTTTTGTGCTGTCAACCTTGTAGGTTGTTGAAATCTAGGAGTAGCAACAC
This sequence comes from Pinus albicaulis, assembly GCA_034641835.2. Classification (NCBI taxonomy): domain Eukaryota; kingdom Viridiplantae; phylum Streptophyta; class Pinopsida; order Pinales; family Pinaceae; genus Pinus; species Pinus albicaulis. The sequence goes on along the minus strand of JAXQQM020079313.1, from coordinate 87,668 downwards.
TTTCCTCTTTATATAAGTGAGTGGTAGGCTTCCTTGCCGCCATAATTTTACATTCAATTTTTCTTGCCAACCTGAATGCCTTCTCTGATGAATCAGGGTCCAAAACATGAACTTCATGTTGTATTTTATCCTTTAATGTACCTATGAAAATATTAATCCTGTGCTCCTGTGTAATATCAGTTACCCTTATATTTAATCTTTGGAAGTCCTCAATGTGCTCCCCCACTAAACCCTTTTGTTTGAGATTTATCAATTGGATAAAGAAGGTGTCTCTCTTTGTATCCTCATAATGTGGTATCATTTCCTCCGTAAAAATTGACCAACTGACAATTTTTTTAAGAGAGAAAAGCCATCGATACCATACAAATGTATTTTTCTCTAGATGTAAAGTTGCAATGTGTACCTTTTTTGTGTTTTGCACATTATTGAGATCAAAATATTTCTCCATCTATAGTATCCATGTTACGGGATCCTTTCCATCAAAATTCCTCATATCCATATTTGGAATATGGTGGTCCTTCCCGCCAACATTAGAGTTTGTGAAATCACGATTAGCATTTCTTTTGATCTAATCATGAGTTTACTCTACTATATTTTCACCATTAGGAAACATTTGTTGTATCAACTTTGTTAAACCTTCCATGTCTGCTTTTAGATCATTCTTCATGTTTTCCATTTTTTCATCAATGGCATCCATCTTAGCTTCCAGGCCAACTTCCATGCCATTCATATTAGCTTCCAAACCATTCATCTTAGCTTCCATGCCTTTATTCAAACCATCCATCTTAGTTTCCATTTAATTTTTGTTTCTCTTTGCGATTGCGAAATTTGGTGCACTTGCTCATGGACTTTTGATATCTCATGTTGCATTTCTTGATCTTCATGAGACATAGTAGAGCCTTCTGAAGGCTTAATGGGTTTTAAATTATTTTTAGGAGGAATTTTAGAACCCAATATTGATAGCTATGCTTAATAGGCCTTTGGAATCAACTAGAACTGATTTTTCAAACAAGACTTATGCAATTTGAAAAAAAAAATACACACCTTTTTTTATTTATTTTGAGGAGCTCGAGATTGAAACTAAATTATATCTGTGATTTTGGATCTTTAATATCTGAAATTTGGCCGTGAAGTAACCCTCTGAATCTTCTTTTGAATGCCAAAGGTCCGACCTGATTTTGATTATTCCAGGCAAAGTTATGTCCAATCTCCCACAATGAACTTGTACGACTTGCCACCTGTCACTGTTTCCTCCTTTGGCTCTGAAATTTATAGACATGAAACTATAGTCTATGTACTTGCAGCCACTTTTTACAGCATTCCAATCCGATGCTCAAAGAGAGACTTATGAATATTTTCCCATGATAACCTCTTTGAGATGAAATTCGGGAGCCTGACAAAGACCTAACTTCCACAGATCATATCTCCAAAACAATTGCGAACTAGGCTCTGAAAATTTGTGAAGATGTTCTTCTAGAATTCGACTTTGCTCTATAAAAATTTCAGCTTCTGAAACTTTGTATAACAAAAATTATAGTACAAATTCCACGATGACCTGTTTAGGTTAAATTCAGGAGCCTACAAAAAACCCTAACTTCCATAGATCATATCTCCAAAAATGTTGCGAACCAAGCTATGAAATTTTATGACGTTGTTCTTTAGGATTTTGGCTTCGTACTCTCAAATTTTCAGCTTCTGAATATTCGTAGAAAAAATGTTATAGCGAAAATGCCACGATGACCTGTTTGGGGTAGCGAAACCCTAGAATCCAAAGCTCTGATACCAAATGTTTGGAAACCAACTCCAAAAATAGAAGAAAAGAGATATCAACGCCTTAGAAATAAGCCACTTCAAGGAGGAAGCCTCCAATACATTACATGAATGAACAATTCTTGGATGATACAAATTACAAAACTTCCTTCCTATATAAAGGACTCCATGGGGCCACAATGTAATCCTAGCCGACCTAACAATAATAATTTAAGGGAACAATAATAACAATAAGGGGGTTACACTAACAACAATACGGGACTATACTAGTAATATAGGGACCTAGGAAAATGTTTTACAATTTTCACATCCTCCATCTAAATTACACAATCCTATCGATCAATCATTGGAGGATTCGTGCATGGCGAGCATTGTTGCAAAATGAAAATACTTGTCCTTCTTTATGTTCACCCATTTTCTTAGTTCAAAAGTTTTTTCTTGCCTGTCTTTGGGTTGCAGTGTGTCTAAAAACCACAATGCACATACACAATGTCTTCCATGCCCATTCTTTTCTCACTTTTCAGCGTGTATTTCTAAACTTCAAACATTTTTGTTTGCAATGTCCTATGTTTTTTGTTTATTTTTATGCTTGAATATATTTCTTAACATGTGTTCACTTGCTTACATAGTCCAACTAATGCATCGGTGGTTACGTTGGAAGTATCACTTCATGTGAGTTTTGCATATGCTTTGATTAGGTTGGGATTAGTAGTTGTTTTTTTTTCTTAATTATTTTCTTTGATTTACTTTTTGCTCTCATTCTTTCTTTTGTTTGTTTTATTTTCAGTTATACGATAGTTTCCGCATGAGATCGTGTTTGTCTTCTGATGTAAGAATGGTGATATCTGAGAGGAAGTTGGACTACTTTCAATGCTTCTTTATTTGTCTATTCCCTCTCTTTCCATGAATCATTCACTCTTTCAATTGATGATACTTAGATGGAAAATACGTTCCTTTTCAGAGAAAATCACAGTGAAATCACGATGTTTTAATTTTAACTAGTACCTCCTGCTCTAACAAGTCTCTTGTATTTTTGGTTAATCCTTGTCAAATTAGTCGAGTAGAGTAAGGATAGGAGGAAAACATTTAAAAGTATGTCATAGGTGTATATAAACATCCTTATCCGAAGGAAAAACCTCTTCTTCTCTCAATAAGTCAGGATCCCTCTTGCACCCCATGAAATAAATAAGTGCCTATGCATATTTATATGAACAAAATGAAAATATTAAAAATGTAAAAAATAAAATAAAGGGAACAATAACAGAAGGGAATCCTACGAAAATTGGTGAAACAAGAAACTTCACCACGGTATTGTCCATGATTGCTAGCAATGGAGAAATGTTTGTGTTCCTGAAGTGACTCCGTCGGGGTACTATCCAGGCCTTCTGGTAGTGAAGAAACACCAAATATGCTGGGTAAGACTATGAAAATTTTATTTTACTTGTGCTACTCCTCATCCCTAATCAAAAATACCTAGTTTTACTTAGCCTGGTTAGTGTGCTACCAATGAAGATAATGGTAGCAACTACATCTTTAACTCAATCTATGTGAAGAAGTTGTGGTAATCAATGAGATGAACAATAATTATAGAAGAGTTACACATATTTTTCATGAGGCAATATCCATACAATGAGTTGGAGTTCTACTAGTATGTCACCAAGTGTTGTAGCGGCTACAGCCACCCTCCAAAATTTTTCCTATGCTTTGATTTTGGAGCCTTCCTTCCTATCCACATGAGCTTATATTGTACATTATCAAGTATTCATGCTTGGATTGAGACTTATCCTTTTCATATGTTCTTATTTGTTTTTCCACACTTAAATAATATTTCTAAGTCATAATATAACCTCCTAACTTGGCCTTAAAATAGTTTTGGGCTTGCCTCCAGAAACTATGGAATCGATGAGCGAAAACTAGCCTTGATGATTGGAATTGCACAATATTGATTGACAGTTCTACCTTGAGATGAGAAATTACAAAGTCATGGATGGAAGACCAGCATTGAGCCCAAAAAGTGTACAAATCCTTCCCCTGAGCTCAGAAACTTCATAATGCAGTAAGCCATAAAGTTTCCTAGATTCCCATAGTTACACAATCTTTCTCGACAGTGTGCATGGAATGTTTGCCAAAAACTAAAAAAGAAAAAAAATAAAACCTAAACTATAGGGATCCATTATTAGTTTCCTGAAGGAGGCACATTCTCTATTTCTAGAAAATTTCATGAACTGTCATTTTCCTTAATTTTAGGTATGCGCATCATAAACCCTAATTCACTCAAATATATTTAATTGGCATCCCTAGAGCTCATTTTCACATTTGATCTTGGAGCTCAAGAATTCCTAAGGAGATCATGGAACCTTTGGTACGGTCGTCATCGCTTTTCCAAATGACTTTTTCTTTTGTCGTCTTTTTCTACTTTTTCTAATGCTTTTTGTCATTTCTCTTCTACAAGTGTTTCTTTGTTCATTTCTCTTCATGATTGATGGATTTTTGACTAATTTTATCTTGTAAAATTGTTTCTCCAAGTTGTCGTTTTCCTTTCACAAGCGTCACATTATTTTTCTTATTTTTTGCACTGATGGTCATCATTGCAATAACTCTCGTCACGTATTTGATTTTCATCCTATTTTTCTAGTTTCTGCACTTGATTCACATTGATTCATTCATACTTAATGAAATTTTCACTCAAAATCACACCATCACTTAGATCTTCTTGTCTCCCATACTATCACAATGAAGATTTTCACATTCCCTTGGCAAGTTTTCACTTTGTCCATTTGGGAATTATGCAATTTTGAGGCTCAAGCCAAGAGCTTGGCCTCTGATATTGTGAAATGCACAACACAGGCTATACCAAATGCACATTACATAGTTCCATGGCTCATTCTGCCATCTTGGCCACTAAGACTGTGTAATGCATAAACTCTCTTAGTCACTCCCCAAGATGAAACACATTGCAAAGTCTCAAGCCTCAAGTTGAATCCTTGGTTGCTAGGAATACACAATGTGTAGTTCCCATAACTAATCTCCCTCTGCTAATCCAAAAAATTGTGCAATATTTCAATATAGTTTTTATGTTTGTTTCCTAATCTTGCTTCAAAGGTATATTTGCAAAAGTTAATGTTTTCTTGTCATGAGTGTCTTTTCTGTCCCATAGGTACCATAGTTGTTGAGCACATCTCTCTAGTAGGCATTGTAAATGTGGCACCCAAGAAATATGCCTCAAAATATACCACCAAAAAAAGTATCGGGGATGTTAGCTCCCCATAAATTTTTGACAAGCAAACAGGGGGCTAAAATGTTGTTGAGCCTTCAAGGAATGCATTTCCCCTGTAAACACATCATCCTTGAAGCCTCCTTGTACCTTTTGTCCTTTGATAAAATCCCCTCTGCTGATTTCCATTATAAAGCCTCTCTGTTTGTGAAGAAATGCCCAAAGGCCTCCCTTTTGTCCCCCTTATTTCACCCCCACTTAGTCTCTATTTCATTCCCCCCTTGTCTCCTTTTATATTTCCCTTCTTGCCCTTCAAATCCTCTCAAAATCCCCTTCAAATTCTTCCTTTACCCTTTGTTTGGCTAAATTCACCTCTTTTCCCCTTATCGTTGCCCATCCCCAATCTTGAATTTCATTGAAAAAGGCCCAAAAACCCACCTTTTGACTTTATATTAGGGCCTAGCCCCTTTGCCGCAAGCCCCCAACCACTTCCCCATGTGACCCGCACCCGGGACCAAGCACTTAAGTAATGGCGCTAATCACAATCGCAACTGTCGGGCAAACGTTTTTTGTGTGAATGAAAAAAGTTCTGATGCGATTGATTTATGTTATAAAGACCTGCGATGAGTTTAAGATTGTCGATCTGCTTTTCCGATCCGACAGTCGAGTGCCAGTCACACTGACCACTATGATCGCAATCAGAACTTTAACGTGGTTCCACTCCTGCCCTTTGCGATTGTGATCCCCCAATCGCAAATCCCTCCGATCATCACATCGCATTTCCGCTCTGATCGCTCGATCGCACGATCCTCTGATCGCAGTCCTTCCCTCTGATTCCCCGATCGCTCCGACCCCCGATTGCTTCGATCCTCCAATTGATCACATCGCAAGTTTGGTAACACACGATGCGATTACCACCCGCAACTGATTTCCGATTGCGATTAGACCCGTCGGGCCCACCGTACCATACTTCTGCCTATTCATATAAAATAAGGCCATTCCCTTTGTAAATTGGAAAATTGTTATATTTTGTTATTGCAAAGGGTTTTCCCCCAATCGCATCGGAAGTTTCCTATGTATCATTCTATCCCGCCCATCTCCCAATTCCGATTTGCGATTGCGATTAGACCCCCAGTCCCACTACTTAACTCTTTCGCTCATCCACATAATAAAGGGTTTTCCTTTGTTAAATCTAAATTTGGGTTTTATTTCAAAATACAAAGGGTTGTTTCGAATCGCATCGGAAATCTTGTTTCATATATATGTATCCCCGCTCCCGTCTCTGATTGTGATTTGTGATTCCATTTGTGTCCCACCTCATACGTTCATTTTCATTATATTTCATCGCATTTCTTTATATTTCCACTTATATTCAAACCTTCACATTTTTCATTAAACTTTAATGAATCGCCCTCCGCCATGACCGAGGTCCTACCTTCGTGGTTCCGCTTCATTAGTTTCCATGTTTCCTTTGTAATTCACCCAAACGTTAACCTTTGGGCTTTACACTGTGTGATCATTCCTCCACCATTTTCCATTGTTTCTACTATTTCTCCACTGCTCCGCCACCACTCCTCCGGCCTCTGCAGCATTTCTCCATCACCGCTCGGGATGTGTGACAATTTTATTTCATTGTACAGGGGTCACAGAGAGGCCAATTTAGCAGCCAAACAAGACAACAGAGATGGATTAGAAGGGAATGGACCTGATTATCGAAGATTTAACGCTTAATCCTGCATTCAAAGGATTGAAAGCACAATTTGAAGACTTAAGCACGCAAAGGTCATATCCGTGTTTTAATATCAGCAGAACACATTCCTCCAGGAAGGAATTTTACCTACAACATTCCTCATATCTCCTTGGGCCCTGAAACAGTTGATTATGCTGACAGAGCTTCATAAAGACTGTCTGGACAACATTTATGAGGTATGGAGAGTCTTGCAGTTTTCCTATCTATGTCATTTATTCCAGAAGGCTAGCGCAGAGCTCCAAATAGCCAGAGAGGTACTTCACGAAACACCAGAGGTCAAAATTGACCTGACAGAGATCTCCAAACCAGTCTCAGAGTACACACAGCGATGCAGATTGCCATTAAGCAAAGTGGGCATTTGACCTACCTCCCCTCTGTCTTAATGAGATCCATTCAATTTTCATCTACCTCTGTTTTTCTCTTCCCCTATTAGAATTCCCAAGAGCGATATTGAAGAGGTTGTTGTTGGGTCGTTGTTGTTCGACTACTGCTATTGCAGTTATGGGAATTAATTTATACTGTTAGAACATTCTTGGGAGGGAGTTGCAGAGTAGTTGTTAAGTAGTAGGCTGGGAGGAGATATTTGGATTGTTTTTCAGCCATTGAGCTCTGATGTATATGATTTGTTTTTCATCATTAATCAAGCACATTTCACAGGATCTTGGTCTATTACTATTGGTGATGTTTTCCTAACTCTATTTATTACATTTTTATGCTATGCATTGGTCTTCTGGCTTGCATCAGAAATCTGGCATAGGATTTTCCCTTGTTAGGCACCCTATGTTTCTACTCTCCTTGCCTTAATGTTCTTCTGCTAAATGTGTGATCTAAGAATTGATTTCAGTTGATTTAAGCAGTATAGTGGATGTTATTTCCTACTCTCTGATGTATGAATTGAATGGATCATCTCTTAGATGTTCTTGTTGGGTTTAAGCTGGAAGATTTGGGAACACTGGGGATTAGAGCTAGCCCTGTCCACTAGGATCCTTGTGCAACCAGCTGGCATTTCTAAGATCTCTTTGTTAAAAATATCTCTATTTTCCCTTGGAGCATGGTAAAGCTGACCTGGAGTTAAATGACCTCTGGTCTGATCTATAAGCTGCCCCTTTTTCCCTCCTTTGAGAGTTTCCTATGAGTATGTCCAAGCAGGTCTGGAGTTAAATGACCTCTGATCTGATCTATAGAAAAAAATTGGGTTGTTTTCCTTCTTTCACCTTCTTTCCTTAATGTTCCACCCCACCATCTAATCTAAAAAGATCCTTTAGTATTAGATGACTTGCCCTTTGGAAGCCTTGGCTAGTTGTTGCATGTAATCACCTTTCATGACTCCATATCCCAATGGATGGTACTCTCTTGACCTATCCTCTTAGCAGAAACATCCTGCTATTTTGTTCTTTTCCTTCCATTACTTTCTTAGTCTATGATCTCATGACCAACCCAGAAACTCACCAACCAAATCATTTTAAACCCCCCTTTGTGCTTCACACCTAGCCTAACATCTCATTTTGAGCTTCAAATATATATCATTCTTTGTTTTATCAGAAAGATTGCTCTCTGAGTCCAGGGGGGCTACATACTAGGGCCCCAAAGTGGTTTGATGTTGTCTTATCTTTTGGTATTGCCAAATTTTCCAAAACATAGGAACCCCAACAGGGGAAGCAATTGAGAAAATTCAAATTAACTTTCCAGTGTATGTGAACACTCAAATATTTTTGGGAAAGGGGTAAAATCTAACATGGAATATGGTTAAAGATGTTTTTTCAGTAAAGGAATTCAAGGTAGATCTAGAGGACTGATAGGTATATGTCTGTTTTGAACGGTAAATATTATATAGGGTTTCATGTAGGTATCTAGCCTTCCTTTGTGTGGATGTAATTAGCTGGATTGTTTTGCATATGGATGTGAAGACCATGACATTAAACAATGTCAACGGGCAAAATTTTATTATTTTTATGGTAGAAGACTATTGTTCCATGTATCATTCATCACAGGTAGAAGCGCTCATGGATTCATACATTTAGGGCTCCAACAATTATCTGAGGATAAAGCGTATTGTTAAAGGTTGGGTGAAAGAGCCATCAAATTTTCGACAAATGCCCACCAACCCATACAAGACAAAATATCCCATGAGGGCCTACTAGCTCTTGGTCATATTAGTTTGTGGAATCTACAATAAACAGAGATAGAAGACCTTCTCCAAAGGGTGGGAAAGGTGGTGAACAAGGGGAAGTTGTTCAACTGGTTATATTTTTTGTCTCGTTAGTTGAGTATCGATGTAGAAAATGTGCATGATCCTTCCAGGGGTGGAAAAGAAAGGTTATATATGTCTACATACTTACTGGATGTGATATATGCACATAATGCATTCCATGGAATGAACTAGATAGGGAAATCATGAGACCCTTCCGTGCACAACTACTACAAACTTCTTTCGGAATGTAGTGATTGAGGAGTTATGGAGCATCTTACTGACCACTTCATCATTCTTCTATACAAGCTTATCTTTCAAGAGGATCCACCTTACATGCCACATAGAGCAATGGAGGAAATATATTAGATCACAGACTTGTTTACCTCACCAGATGGCACCTTCCTTAGAATGTTTGGCGCTAAGAATTCACAACACGTTTTTCCAAGGTACGTCACGAACAAGATTTTCATATAAGAATTTTCATATTATCTTGCCATAGGGTTTTCATCAATCTTGCCCAGGAAGAGGAAAGAACCATGGCCCACTCTACCTTCGCAATTTTGATTGTATGACATCAAGAACCTTAAGAACATGGACATCGAAGGAAAATTGATAGAGAAGTTTGAATTCACTACTCAATACTTTAATCCATACAATCCTCATGGTATTTTCAAGGACCACTAAGCAAGAATTCACTATTAGTGGATCGACGGGGAATTTTTTTGGTCAGACGAGGAACCATGGAAGAATTGATACAATGCCTCCAAACTCTGTGAGATGGTACATATTTAAGGTACTTCAGAAGTCACTCCAATGAGTGCAGAAACTCTAGAAGTAGTTCCAAAGGGAGAAATTCTGCATAGGATAAAGGAAAGAGAAAGGTTGTTGATAGTCCAGGGGGAGAAATACATTGTAAGATGAAAGAAGATCCACTTGTTATGAAAATGGATTTAGCCATTGAGGCAAAGAGGAGACAGAGAATGTAGAGAGAAAAAAGGAAGAGAAGAGAATAATAGCATAGGATAATGGAGGAAAAAAAGGAGGAGAAAGAACAATAGCAGAAGAAAAATTAGGAAGAAGAAGAAAGGAAAGGTACCGTAACAAAAGAAACAACGCAGAAGCATGGCTCAAGAGAAAGAACAAATTAAACCAACAATAGAGGCTGAGAGAAGACATATGCAGGATCAAAATATTTCTCCGTAGATTGAGGAATTTATTGATATTTTGTACATGGAGGAGGCACCAAAGCCATAAGGATGTCGATATGATGCCAAGTGCACAACAGGTCACCACTCAGTCTCCACCACCTCTAGGAGCCAAGTTAGTCCCGAGTGAGGAGGAGGAAGTTGTTCCTCTTGATGATGATATGATCATGGATATGTACAATATTTCATATCATGAACTCTAGAACAATATTGTATAACCATATATAAATAATTTTTTGAATGACCTCACATCGCCTGTATTCATTAGAGAGAGGGTGATAATGGCAGACGCACACAATAATCCAAATTTATTTTTCGAATCCAACTTAAAATTTCTAGGTCCAACAAGATGAAACACTCAATATTTGGCAACCAAGAATAAGAAATTAGCACAAAAATTACAGGCTACCCAAAAAGAGATATAATACCTTCATGAAACATCACAAAACATAGCTTCTACGCATGTCTACTTGGAGGAAATGAGAGAAACGATACTTGGTGAGGTATGAACACTTGGAGAGACCATGTGGGATGTAAATGAGTAACTTATACCATATATGAGGTATTTTTCCACTTGCATGGTGTTGAGCCGCACTTTTGCCCAAATTTTCATGATATTTCTCACATCATTATATGCTCGTACCTAGTGTTTTAATCATTATTTATCCTTTAATTAGAGGCATTTGGAGACAATAGCTACTAATTTATAAATTCTTGTTATTAATTAATTTGATGAGTGTCTTTAATAAATTCCTTCTTGGTTGGAGGAAGGTTCAGTGCAGGAATGCATTTGAGTACGAATTCACCAAATGCATAGCAGCAACAGAAGGGAGAAGAAATGAAGTATAATACAGGTTATCATGGCTCCCCTTGTACCTAGATTAGGTGATGCAATCTTTGCAAATGTTGAACGTGTGAACGCAGAGATCTTCACTCTCACCCATGGAGCTATTGTGTGCCAGCTGCTAACTGATTTTGAAGAGGTCGAAGAAGTTAATAAACAATTTAATAAAATGGGTTATAACATTGGAATTCAGCTTATAGATGAATTTCTAGCAAAATCAAATATTACGAGATGTGTTGATTTTAAAGAGACAACAAAAGCTATTTCAAAGGTAGGCTTCAAAATTTTCCTAGGGGTGACAACAAGCGTAGCTAATTGGGATGCAGATGGGACTGAATGGAGTCTTATCCTTGAGGATAATCCTCTTATAGACTTTGTTGAGTTACTCGAAACTTGTCAATGCCTTTATTATTGTAATGTATTATGTGGTGTCATATGTGGAGCAAAAGAACTATTGGGGACCTCCTCCACGTGTTCGGATGAGAGATTTATTGAATGGGCACATTGGTTACCGTCCTTCCACATTGATCGTAGAACTTGTTCACACTCTCTGATCATCTTCGTGATTTGTTGATGAAGCATTTATGATTTGTTGTATTTTCCTTCAAATCTAATAAGAAATTATATATAGTCATGTTTCTCAAGGATTTGTGGTCATTGAAAGAAGCTAATAATTGATATCTAGAATCAAGCTACTAAAAAAATCATATGATCTTTTATTTTTAGGAATTGTAGGATGACTGCTTTGATTGAGGGGCTGCCAGATGCAATTTCACTTTAGTGCCTAGCACATGTGCCATTCACATTTCATCCTCAACTCCCGTTGGTTTGCTGCGCTTGGTGTTTTACATTACGCAACGCTGAGATTTTTTCAAAGCACGTGATGAGGTAGGATTCACAAAAGAATTGCTTTGTGTGAGTGTGTTTGATCGAGAAAATATATGGCAATTGTGTGATCCACTCAATGATATTTGCACGACTTTCCCTCCATTGCCATCTGAAATCAAGAACTTGAGGAAATTTGGGGCCATGTCTGTAGTTGGGAAGGTCTTTGTTCTAGGTAGAGGTAGTGATGATGTTGATCTAGGAACAGGTGATCATGGTGGGATTTTCGCAACTGATGAGGTGTGGGCATATGATCTTGTATGCAGAAAGTGGGCTAGATGAGCATCAATGTTGGTTTCTCGTACAATGTTTGCTTGTTGTGTACTGGATAAGAGTTTTATTGTTTCAGGTGGGTTTAAAAATTCTAGAAAGTCTATTTCTAATGCAGAAATATATGATCCAGAGAAATATATATGGGAGCCTATAGCTAAAGTTCAACATTCTCATAATTCTGCTTGTTGTGGTTTAGTATTTGTAGGGAAATTGCATGTATTATGTAAGGGCCTTTTGACAGTTCATATATTTGAATCATCTGAGCATAGGTGGAGAGTGGAAGGTTATGGTTGGCCACCAGGGCCAAGGCTATGGTGAAAGAAGAATTCTTTGTAGTCAATAATGGCTTCATTATTCGGCAACATAAACCACCAAGTTTGAGAAAATTCATTTGCACTGCACCTGCTTGCTTGTATAAAATAGGATTTGCAGTGATAGGATTGGGAAATGGACTTTATGTGATTGGTGGTCTCATTGGACCAGCTCGACGCGTGATGCAGGAGGCTTCGTGGAGCACGATAATGTGGGCGCAGATCTTAACAAATTGTGTTTCTCCTGACAAATTTTCTATCATTTCAATTATTTTGATGGAGATTCAATGAAAAATATCATGCACTATTCATATGCCATGCATAGATATGCTAAGGTTTCATCTTCCAGCAACAACAAAATCTCACAAAAATGGGAGCAATGTCCTGAATTCACATTCTTTTGTAAAACTGATTCCTATCCTGGCAAAATAATCTTCCTGGCTAAATTAAAAGGATAGTTTGGTAATCTGAATGTATATATAAGAATCAACTTGAGTCGATGGAGGATAGATAGAGTGATAAGGAGTAGTCGGCCCATTAGAGGGTGCGAGTCTGTCAATCAGATAGGATGGGATCGACAGGAATACAAGGCGAAACTTCTCATACGCAAGCAGGATTTCTCGAATGTAAAGTAAAATTCCTGACATATGGATCCGGCATCGAAGTTTGCAAGAGAAATTTAATGGAGATAGGGACTATTGTGTAAAAACTAGAATCTTTTGGCCTGTGACTTATATAAATTGATTTCCAAAGGATGTTTTAAATATATACATTCGCCTTCAATTTGTAAGTAGTAGCATTGTGCTATAAGTAATTTGAAATTCATTATTTGATGTTTTAAGCAGTAGCAGGCTTACTCCAGGCGTGGTAGGGCCCACCAAATTTGGAGTTAAGCTTGATCCATAACGTAGGAAAATTAGTTTTGGGTGATTTTAACATTTCAGGTTCTGTGTGAAGGTATGGTTCAACTCCAAAGGATCTCATTCATTGCAGTATCATGCCAATTAATTGATAGAAGAAGTATTACTCCCTACATAATTAGAATAGATTTCAATACTTATAATTGGAAGTATGGAATAAAAGCATATTTTAGATTCTTTGGATTTCAGTACGTTAATATGGTCATGTTAGAACAGTAATTCCTAGCTTGCATAATATAATGTTTTTGAATGTTGGCAGATTTTGATTTGATTTGTTTGAATGTTTGCAGAATTTAATCATCATTTGATTTGTTTATGATTTGTTTATATATCCCGGGACTTTGTTTAATCATTGGATTTATTTTTAATTAGAGTCATTATTGCTTTCATAGTATAAACATTTATTTATAAGTTCGAGTGCGGATTTAATTATGCAGGTAGTAGTGATAGATTTTTCATTATCGAATGGCACGAGTTTGATTTAGTTTTCATTATGAGTTGCATGCTTTCAAAGAGTGGTTTGTTTTTGAATAATTTGTTTCACTCGGATTAAAATCTTTAAATAAAAGGCTTCCCATAGGTTATTTGCAATACTATTTTCAATAGGATCTTTTTAAGTGTTATTTTACATGAAGTAAAGTAGTTGTCTTTTAACAATAGTCAAGATTGTTTCTTTTGTTATTTTAGAATCTTGAATTCGTTATAAAGAATAGTTCTCATTAGTTTAAGGTTTAAATTTATTATTAGGATGAAATTTCTTTTGTTAATTTAAGTCTTCAATTTATTATCAAGGGTAGTTAGTTTAAGGTGTGAATTTATAATGTGTGATATTTTTTCCTATCTCAAGATTAGTTTCGAGTGTTAGAGAGGACTAATTATATTACAGTTTTCAAGATATCAAAGGAGATTTTAAAAGTAGAATTTAAGTGTGAGAATGATTGAGGATTGCCTTGAATTTCCTCCTAGTTTAATTTCATTATGGAGTTTTCACTGAATGAAATTGGTTAAGTAGGGTTCCTTTTCAAGATTGTTTGTTTTCCAACAAATCTATGTTTCATTTCAAAACCTAGTTCATCATTAACAAGGAAACTCATATACTCTAACCATTAAGCTCGGCCAATATATAGTACAACTCATATTTACTACTCCTGGATTGATAATTAATATTGAGAGGTTTAATCTGACAATTAAACCGCCCAACATTTTGACGTCGTTGCCGAGGAGTTGTATTTTGGCTCAAGTAAAATTTTCGCACAGAGTTTCAAGGATATTGCAGGGCAGTCAGAGGGCAGAGAGTGTACGGTAAGACGTGAGTGAAGAGCCATGTATCCACTATTGTGGGGTTGCTCCAAAGTCTGGCCATGTTGCATATTCTTTGAACTTTTATTTCCTTTATGTGTAGAAGTAGAAGCAGACTTTAGACATTTAATTTGAAAATTTCTTTGCTTTTAATATATTAAATAGTACTTTGATTCAACATTTTTCTTTCATGCATGTGTGGTGAGCTTTATTTCAGTCAAAATATTTTAAAATTCATTTATCTTCATAATCCAATATTCAACGTTATATCATCTTTGGGGTACTGTAAGAACCCTTGCATACTAATCCATGTGATGACAGAATGTACCATTTGGATTATTGAAAACAAGAAGATGGTATTTTGAGGATATCATTCAATGGGGAGTTTTTATGCTGCTACAGAGACGAACAACTCATCCGATGAAGAATTCACAAGTGCCGAATTTAATATATTTCTTGAACATAAATTTAATATATTTAAATGTTTGATTTCAAAATTGGATGATTTGCAGGAAAAAGAGAAGGATGAAGAGCCACTACTTATCCTTTTCACCAATTTCTGAAAGAAACATTGTCTTGGAAGGTGTCCAGTTAGCGGTCTAAAAGTTTGTAAAATTTGTGAGGATGGTCATGAAACTGAACATTGCCCATCACTGCCACGATTATGAAAGGTAATCAGGGAATCAAGTAAGGAATTGAATCAACCTCCAGGTATAACTCAAAGCCCAACACCATTTGATACTTGGAATAATGATTATTTTCCTAAGCAGGTTCCTCAGCATGTTTATAATCCTTTAATTTCATGGCAAACTTCTGATCCTCCTCCAATTGAATATCCAACTTAATGGCCACAGTGGCCCTCTCCATGGCCCTCATCCTTGAGCCAGATATCTCCATGGCCTCAAGAATCATTTGGATATTTCTCTCTAGGGAAATCTCCCATGCAAATTCAATCATATGAGCACCAACAACAGCCAAAATTTCTTTCCAATGCACCATTAAGTTATCCTCTTCCATGGTCCCAGCCATATGTGTAACCTTACCCTAGCCCTTATCCTTACCCTATACCTAACCCTAATCCATACCCAAACCCTAGTTCATACCCTAGTGCATACCCTATACCTAGCATTAATCCATATCCTAGCCCTTATCCTAACCATATACCTAACCCTAATCGATACCCTAACCCTAGTCCATACCCTAATCCACATCCTAGAACAAACCCTAATTCTAATTTAAAACCTAGACTTAACCCTAGTCGAAAACCTAACCCCAATCCAAATCCAAATCATAGACCAAGCCTTAACCAAAACCCTGCCCCAAACCATCTTTTAAACCCTAATCTAAACCATGAGGTTGGGCAGCACTTTGAACCACCTATTCTTTCTCTTGATTCCCCTGTTGAAAAAAATGCTACATCATCCATGTTTGGAAAAGGAATGAATTCAGAAAATCCCCCCATTACAACAGATCATTCACCCCAGGAAGATATAATTCAAAGAACACCACAGGAGAAATATTTCATTGGAACTTGTTCTGAAAATTTTGTTGAAACTCAAAACCCTAGAATCTCTCTCAACCATTATTGTAAATTTGAAAAGAAAATATTTGAGACAGAACTTGATGGATTTATATTTTGTCTTTCACCTGATCCCTTATGCCTCCAAGACAATGCTTATGAGATTGTGGAATATTTGCATCAGTTGGAAAATCATAAATATGTGGATTCCATTGAATCCTGGTTTCGAGCAGTCATCAACACATCTTATTTCCTCAACATTCGGAAACTCTTGCTACCATATATATTAAAGCAACTGTTTTCTCATGCTTTCGTACATCTTGAAGTCTATTATTTAAAACTAAGTGTTAGTATAATCAGCAATTTGTTATGCACATGGCTTCATTGGAAGTACTCCTAGACTTAAACAGGAGTCTTTTGCCTCTTATGATAAGATAGGGTAGGAGAATAAATGAATAAAGATATTATCATGCTATTAGGGTTTTGAATTTTAAATAATGCCTGTTAAAACTACTTTTGATCCACATTGGTTGTGAACACACACATTTGTGAAAAGTCTTGTTGAGTACAATTCACTCTAATACCTCATGATTTTGCAAAATTGACCATGATTAGTCGCTCTAGTACGTTGTCATCTCGGATATACATTTTCAGTTTCCCTTAGAAGGTACTATTGGAAAACCCCTATGGTGGACCATTCTTTTTAAGATCATAATGACTTATTCAAGAGAACAATAGCATTCTTAACTCAAAGAATCTTTTATTCATTGTTCGGGATATCTTTAATAAGTCTTTAGGGTAGAGGAATTAGCTAGCAATGATTAGTCATTAAAAACTTTTCACGCCATCCTGTACTCTTAAGGAGTAGATCTGTCTCCCCACTTATTAAGTAACCTTTAAGGTTAATCATAATCAGATCTTACAAAGGTTTAGTGAAGGATAGGATGTCTCGTGATGAGCCAACCTACCACAATCATGAGATCTAACATGCATGACATTACTACCACTGGTCACCAAGCTAGAGTAATGGATTTCATCCCAAAAAGCTAGAAGACAGGAGGTCTCATCATGGGTCGTCCTATTCGTACATATTACTTCTTGTGAGTGGCACTGCCATCACCTGGTTACCAAGCTAGGAAAATGGCATTCATCTAAAAGAGGCAAATAAGATAACTCTAAATTTGTATCTAGTAAGTGGGATGCTGACATTTCGCTAGGTTAAAAGACATCCTTGTCGAGGTTATGGACACCTGCGGGCAACAGGGCCATGTCTGTGGTATCAAAGTTAAGTGAATACTATGATTTGCTTGGTTATCCTTTTCTTTCCCTAAGACTCATCATTTTTCTTGGGAAATGGTTTTAAGACGATTTGAATATGATGCTTTGAGTTCTATCTTTCAAAAATCAAGAATATTTGAATGATGTGGTACCCTAAGTGAAGGTAATCCTTTTTACTAGATTAAGAAGAAATCTATTTTTGAATCCGGATGACAATGTAATTTAGATTGTTCAGTAAAGAGGTTGTTGATTGGTATCATAACACACTTTAATTTCTATGGTATTTGAAGTGATGAAATGCTCAATGATGACTACAGGTATTGATTGTAGTTGCCTGCTGCCACGGAGAGCTATGTATGAGATTATTATAGTAGGTGCGAAATATTATGTTATTATTTTTGAAATTGCACTTTTTCAACAAAATTTAAATTCTTATCATAAGGCTTTGGGCAGAAACAAAATAGAGAATTCACTTGGGACAAGGTAACTGTATCCTTTACACTATTTCTCCATAATTTCTATTTTCGGTACACGATCTTGTTTTATCATTTCACATGATTTTAGGCAGTATTGTACTAGTGATGTTGCGAGGTAATGAAAGCATTGCAATACATCGGAGGAATCTTCATCCTTAGTTGCTAAACTCTTCTTGACTTAATTTCCCTACCTTATTTCTTGTCTTAAAGGTTTTCTTGCACTAGGACGTGCGAAGTTCGGCATAGGAGGATGTTGAGCCGCACTTTTGCCCAAATTTTCACGATATTTATCACATCATTATATGCTCGTACCTAGTTTTTTAATCATTATTTATCCATTAATTAGAGGCATTTGGAGACAATAGC
Organism: Pinus albicaulis; assembly: GCA_034641835.2. NCBI lineage: Eukaryota > Viridiplantae > Streptophyta > Pinopsida > Pinales > Pinaceae > Pinus > Pinus albicaulis. Next base: position 69,367 of record JAXQQM020079313.1, on the reverse strand, counting down.
AATTAATTTATAAAAAAAAATTATTAGTTAATTTGACGAGTGTTTTTAATAAATTCCTTCTTGGTTGCAGGAAGGTTCAGTGTGGGAATGAATTTGAGTATGAATTCACCAAACGCATAACAGCAGCAGGAGGGAAAAGAAAGGAAGTATAATACATGTTATCATGGCTCCCCTCGTACCTAGATCAGGTGATGCACTTTTTGCAAATTTTGAATGCATGAATGTAGAGCTCTTCACTCTCACCTATGGAGCTATTGTGCACCAGCTGATAACTAATTTTGAAGAGGTCAAAGATGTTAATAAACAACTTTATTAAATGGGTTATAACATTTTCATTCGGCTTATAGATTAAATTCTAGCGAAATAAAATATTACGAGATGTGTTGATTTTAAAGAGACATCAGAAGCTATTGCAAAGGTAGGCTTCAAAATGTTCTTGGGGGTGAGAGGAAGCATAGCTAATTGGGATGTAGATGGGACTGAATGCAATCTTATCCTTGACGATAATCCTCTTGTAGAATTTGTTGAGTTACCTGAGACTTTTGAAGGCCTTTATTATTGTAATGTCTTATGTGGTGTCATACGTGGACCAAAAGAACTGTTGGGGACCTCCTCCATGTCTTACGCTGAGAGCTTTACTGAATGGGCACATTGTTTACTGTCCTTCCGCATTGATCATAGAACTTGTTCACACTCGCTAATCTTCTTCATTATTTGTTGATGAAGCATTTATGATTTGCTGTATTTTCCTTCAAATCTAATATGCAATTATATATAGTCATGTTTCTCAAGGATTTTTGGTCATTGGAAGAAGCTAATAATTGATATCTAGATTCAAGCTATTGCAAAAACCATATGATTTTTTACTTTTAGGAATTGTAGGATGTATGCTTTGATTGAGGGGCTGCCAGATGTCGTTTCACTTTAGTGCCTAGAGCGTGTGAAATTCACATTTCACACTCCACTGCAGTTGGTTTGCCGGGCTTGGCTTTCTGCATTACGTAGCGCTGAGATTTTCAAAGCACGTGAAGAGGTAGGAGTCATAGAAGAATTTCTTTGTGTGAGTTCATTTGATCCAGAAAATATATGGCAAGTGTATGATCCACTCAATGATATTTGGACGACTCTCCCTCCATTGCCATATGAAATCAAGAACTTGATGAACTTCGGGGCCGTGTCTATATCTAGGAAGCTCTTTGATCTGGGTGGAGGTAGTGATGATGTTGATTGAGGAACAGGTGATCATGGTGGGATTTTCACAACTGATGAGGTGTGGGCATATGATCCTATATGCAGAAAGTGGGCTAGACGAGCATCAATGTCGGTTGCTCGTACAATGCTTACTTGTTGTGTATTGGATAAGAGTATTATTGTTGCAGGTGGGTTCACCAATTCTACAAAGTATATTTCCAATGTAGAAATATATGATCGAGAGAAAGGTATATGGGAACCTATAGCTGAACTTCAACATTCTCATAATTCTACTTGCTGTGGTTTAGTATTTGAAGGGAAATTGCATGTATTGTGTAAGGGCCTTTCGAAAGTTTAGATATTTGAATCATCTGAGCAGAGGTGGAGAGTGGAAGATTATGGTTGGGCACCAGGGCCAATGGATATGCTAAAAGAAGAATTCTTTGTAGTCAATAATGGCTTCATTATTTGGCAACATAAACCACGAAATTTGAGCAAAGTCATCTGCACTGCACCTGCTTGCTTGTATAAAATAGGATTTGCAGTGATAGGATTGGGAAATGAACTTTATGTGATTGGTGGGGTCATTGGACCAGCTTGAAGCATGATGCAGGAGGCTTCATGGAGCACGAAAGTGTGGGCACAGATCTTAACAGATTGTGTTTCTCCCGACAAATTTTCTATCATTGAAATTATTTTGATGGAGATTCAATGACCAATATCACACACTATTCGGATGCCATGCATATATATGCTAAGATTTCATCTTCTAGTTCACAAAAAGGGGAGCGATCTCCTGAGTTCGCATTCTGTTGTAAAACTTATTCCTATTCCAGAAAAATAATCTTCCTGGCTAAATTAAAAGGCCAGTTTCGTAATTTGAATGTATATATAAGAATCGACTGGAGTCAATGGAGGATAGATAGAGTGATAAGCAGTAGTCGACCCATTAGAGGGTGTGAGTCTGTCAATCAGATAGGATGGGATCGATAGGAATACAAGGTAAAATTTCTCATATGTAAGCAAGATTTCTCGAATGTAAAGTCAAATTCCTGAAATATGGATCTGGCATCAAAGTTTGCAGGAGCAATGTAATGGACATAGGGACTATTATGTGAAAACTAGAATCTTTTGGCCTATGACTTTTATAAATCGATTTCCAAAGGATGTTTTAAATATATACATTCGCCTTCAATTTCTAAGGAGTAGTGTTGTGCTATGAGTAATTTCAAATTCGGTCTTTGATGTTTTAAGCAGTAGCGGGCTAACTCCAGGCGTGGGAGGGCCCACCAAATTTGGAGTTAAGCTTGATCGATAACGTAGGCAAATTAGTTGTGTGCGATTTTAACATTTCAGGTTTTGTGTGAAGGTGTGGTTCAACTCCAAAGCATCTCATTCATTGCAGCATCATGTTAGTTAATGGATTCAAGAAGTATTACTCCTTACATAATTAGAACAGATTTCAATACTTCTAATTTGAAGTATGGAATAAAAGCAAATTTTAGGTGCTTTGGATTTCAGTATGTTGATACGGTCATTTTAGAATAATAATTCCAAGCTTCATAATATAATGTTTTTGAATGTTTGCATATTTTGATTTGATTTGTTTGAATGTTTGTAGGATTTAATCATCATTTTATTTGTTTATGATTTGTTTATATCTCCCCGGACCTCATTTAATAATTGGATTTATTTTTTATTAGAATCATTATTTCTTTCATTGTATAATCATTTATTTATACGTTTGAGTGTGGATTTAATTATGCAGGTAGCAGTGATTAAGTTTTCATTATCGAATGGCACGAGTTTGATTTAGCTTTCGAAGAGTGGTTTGTTTTTGAATAATTTGTTTCACTCAGATTAAATTCTTTAAATAAAAGGCTTCCCATAGGTTATTTGCAATACTATTTTCAATAGGGTCTTTTTAAGTGTTATTTTACATGAAGTAAAGTAGTTGTCTTTTAACAATAGTCAGAATTGTTGCTTTTGTTAGTTTAGAATCTCGAATTTTTTATAAAGAATAGTTCTCGTTAGTTTAAGGTTTGAATTTATTATTAGGATGAAATTTATTTTGTTAATTTAAGTCTTGAATTTGTTATCAAGGGTAGTTAGTTTAAGGGGTGAATTTATAATGTGTGATCTTTTTGCCTATCTCAAGATTAGTTTCGAGTGTTAGAGAGGATTAATTAGATTATGGTTTTCAAGATATCATGGGAGATTTTAAAAGTAGAATTTAAGTGCGAGAATGATTGAGGATTGCCTCGAATTTCCTCATAGTTTAATTGCATTATGGAGTTTTCACTGAACGAAATTGGTTAAGTAGGTTTGATTTTCAAGATTGTTTGTTTTCTATAAAATGTGTGTTTCATTTTAGCACCTAGTTCATCATTAATAAGAAAAATCATATACTCTGACCATTAAACTCAACCAATATGCAGTAAAACTCGCATTTACGACTCCTGGATTGATAATTAATATTGAGAGGTTTAATCTGACAATTAAGCCGCACAACATTTTGGCATCATTGCCAAGGAGTTGTATTTTGGCCGCGGTAACAAGTGGTATTGATAAGCCATGGTATTGCAACCAATCCTATTCACAAGTTAATAAAAAAAGCCAAAAAAGAAAATTGAATTTTATTATTTTTATTATTTAACATTTTATCATGAATTGAGGGAACATTTAAATGTTTACACTCATCACCCACTTTAGATTAATTTTACCTTTTTATTTATTACTTTTAACTTTTTGTTTATTACTCATAACTTTTTATTATTAATTGGCCCAAGATTTAAATGTTTACACTCATCACCGGGTTTTTATTACCTTAAAATTTTTATTTATTATTTATTATTTTTTCTTTATTACTTTTAAAAATTTATTATTAATTGAGACAACATTTAAATACTTACAATCATCTATCATCACTTTTAGGTTTTTATTATTTTTTAATTGAGCCAACATTTTAAATTGGTTACATACTTACATTACACCTACACAACTACCCTACTTTGGGTTGTAGAGCCCAATAACATGTTCAAAAAAGTAGGGTATGAAATTTAAGTTAGTATGTAATAAGTTACTTTTTGGGAACACTTTTATATATATCTTTATTGTGTTTTACACTTTTGTATGAATGGTAACTTTAATAATGTGGATTAAGTTATGGTGGGGATAATTTGGTTATTGATAAATGTATATAACTTAAAAGAATGAAAAATAAAAAATAAAAATCATAATTATGTGAATAGACATGTCTATTTTGGAAAATGGTTTATAGAATTTTGATTTAATTATCAATAATTATTAGGTTGACAGTAAGGATTTAACATCCATGGAATATTCTAGAATATTATTAGTATACAAATTAAAGGTTAAGATTTAACACCAAAGTAATTATGCCATTTTTTTCTTTTTAATTAAATTGATTAATTAAAAAGATGTTATTTGAACAAGTGTCATATGAAGTGAGTTATGGTTTGTTGGGCCTGTGGTATTAATAAGCCAGTAAATTATAACAACTTCTATACTTAAATTAAGAAGGACCATGGTAAAGTAGGGTTAAATATCTATGGTTCAGAATCTTCTTCCATGTTTTTAAATATATATGTTTAGTTTATAAATAATTCTTAGTATAATTAATAAATAATAATAACAATAATTTAAATAAAGTTATAACCTAGTTAGTTTTTATTATTTTACATATCACATAATATTTGAAATTCTTCTGCCCTCTTTGTCTCAACCTCCCTTTCTCAATTTCCCATAGGAACATCATCAAAGCTCATTGAAATAGTTCTATGAGTTTTTTTGTTGATGGAATCACTTGCCTAAAAATATTTAATAGTTTATGTATGTCAATAATATTACATTGTAGTGTGTTAATCACATTATAAAAAGTATCCCTAATGAATCTTCATAAAAATAAAATAAAAAATTAATTTTTTTTTAATATTTTTTTGATAAAATTGAAATGAAAACTTTATAGACACGTTCATCTATAAAACATTATAAAAAATCAAACTTAAACTAGTTCTAACTCTATAAAAAAACATAATCAAATTGATCTCTTAGTTTCTTTTCTTTGCATCTGACTTCATTTTAAATGACTTGATTGCATCCCCATGGCAATTGATCCTAGCCATAAAATGCATCTTCTTAGTCATGCTAGGGTGCACCTTATAGTCCATCACTATATCACATATTAATTTGGGGATTCGGCTTCAAAATTTCATTATAGAGACACGTACAACTGAAGAGGTTCCTAGGTATTTGTAACTACAAATTGAATTTTCCCTAGCATAAATTTTCTCATAAAAGTTGAACAATAACTAAAATAGGAACTCAAAAAAATCACTATTTTAGATATGAGAAGGAATATTATTCAATCTTGTTATAAAAATTATTGACCCTACAAATGAAACAAGTCCCAACAATAACTTTGTAGGTTGTAATAACTCTCAAGCTCTTTAGTGATCATGAATATATTTTTGATATTAATAATTCTAAATCTCTTCAGGTGATGATGAAAATAGTGTGCTCTACCTCACAACCAATATATTACTGAAGAATCTCAATATGTGTATTGTTTAGTGATTTTACCACCCTTCACATTTTTTGTTCTTGTACCAGCTTTGATGTGTCTAACTAAATCAGACAAAGAGAATTGAGTGGATACTTGTGTTAAGTTACCAACCATGTGGAATTGGCTTATCATGGAAAAAAAAACAGGGACAAGTTAGCATTTCCATAACATGTAAACAAAATGTAGATATTTGACTTTAGAAACTAATCCGAAAAAATTATAGACATGAGCTATTTAGAAACAATAAAATATGGTTTTAGTCAAATGGTTCTAGTTATGTTTTGGTTTTAAGAAAGCTCAAATCTGACAACTCACAAATTTGCAAGTGATTTAATATAACTTGAATAATTTAATTCAACAAATGACATATAAGTTGGAAAATGGTGAGTTAATTATCAAATTATTATGCACATGAAAATCACACATTAATCACTTATGACCACAACTAGAAATTTATGCCAAAGATAATAAGGGTAGTTTGGATGAGATTGGCTGAAAATAATTATTATCACTCTCACAATGTTTTCATACATATTTGAGAAGAACACTCAACAACGCTAAATAAAATCATCTATGACATATAAGGAAACAAATGGTTGGTTAATGCTTATGGAACTAAACCATATCGACTTAAAATTTATTCTAAAAGTAATGCATTGGATTGGGTGGATTGGCCAATTGTAGGTATGTCTTTCATGTGAGTTTCAACCCTCAGAAAAGAACCAAAACATTAGCTTCTCTACATAGGGCCATTTAAAAGTTATTTTTTATTTTCCTTAAAATAAAAAAATCCCTTTTTTGTTACCATAAATGAAAATAATCTATATATATATAAATAATAATTTAAAATATTTTATATTTTTCATTTCAACTCAAAATTATATATAAATTATACTCACATATATCATTTATATAATCTAAAAATAAATAAAAATATAAAATAAAATAATTTTCAATCTTATCTAAATTTATGAATTCTTAACTATAATATAACATAGATGTATTAATCTTAAAAAAAATTTGAAATTCAGATATTATTTATGAATTAGAATATTACTTGCATTCATATTTAATTATATAAGTGAATGATGGAAATTAATATATTTTTTTTATTGAAATTATCATTTTATCATATTTATAAATTGAAATATTGTTTGTATTCATAGTGAACATGAAATTTGATTTTTTTTAAACTATTATTTTATAATATTTATGAATTGGAATGTCTTTTACATTATGGTCAAATTGTCCAAAATTGATATATTATTTTTTATTTATTTTAATAAAAATTGTAAATTGAATTGATATGAGGTGTTTATATGCTAGAATATTTGTTAAGATTTTGCAAAAAGTAACAAGTGATGTAGGTTTTACTGTAAGGAAAAATCCATAGTTAAGGGTTAGAGGAATCTTGAGATGGGTAACCTCCTAAAAATTCATATTTCCCTCATTTAAGCCCCATAGATGGGTGAAGAGTGAAGAGAGAGCGGGGAAGAAAATTCTGGGTGCACCGTTAGTAACCTCTTCACAACACTACCTCTTCACAACATTTCTAGAGGAGTGCCCCAAACATCATCGATTAATTTCATTGATTTTATTAATATTTTTTATTTATTTTTTCAATTTATTTTATATTCATTAGTTTCAACATTCTTAATACAAAAATTCAATCTAGTTTTTCAAACAAAATGAACCACAACTAATTCATAATACTAAATTCTAGTCTAGTTGTTTTAACAAAATGAAATACATCCAATTCATAATACTAAATTCTAGTCTAGTTGTTTTAACAAAATAAAATACATTCAATTCATAATACTAAAATTTGGTCCAATAAAATAAAATCATATTAAAAAATGATTAAAAATACAAAATAAAATATATCTATTTCATAATACTAAATTATACTCAATTAAATAAAAAAATATTAAAAAACAATCATCAATTTAATATTAAAAAATGATTAAAAATACAAAATAAAATATATCTATTTCATAATACTAAATTATACTCAATTAAATAAAAAAATATTAAAAAACAATCATCAATTTAATATTAAAAAACACATTTGATAATACAATAAAAATATATTTAAATAATAATACAATTAAAATATATTTCAATATTTTTATGATTTAAAATATAAAATATAATTTATTACATTTAACAATATTAAAATATTCCAAATCCAATAAAATTAAGTCCTACTTATATTATATTAAAGAAAATAGCTACCAACCCAAAATGTCAGTCCTCCCTTGCCAAAGGACAAAAATGTCGTCCCCAACGTGCGCGTGAAAAAATCGAATGGCACGAAGCATCATCATCGTTGCCCGCGAGGGCTATAAGGATCTATTAATTTTATTGATCTATTTAATATTTTACTAATATTTTTTATTTATTTTACTAATGATCGGGAAGAATGAATGGTTAGTATTATAATAAAGTCAAGTGAATATCATGATTAAGAATTTTGTTATATTGTAATAAAATATTTTGATTGTGAAATAAGTCATGGTTTTTGGATACATGGTGTTCATAAGTCACTATATTGCAATAAATTTTATTCACAAACTAATAAAAAAATTTAAAATATAGCAAATTAAATTTTATTATTTTTATTGTTTAATTTTTTATCATGAATTGAGGGAACATTTACATGTTTACATTCATCACTCACTTTAGATTAATTTTACCTTTTTATTTATTACTTTTACCTTTTTGTTTATTGGTCATAACTTTTTACTATTAATTGAGATTACCTGCATTACTAGTACACAACTACGCTACATTGGGGTGTAAAGCTCAATAACATGTTCAAAAAAGTAGGATATGAAATTTAAGTTAGTATGTAATCAGTTAATTATTTCATATCAAATTTTTGGGAACACTTTTATATATATCTTTATTGTGTTTTATACTTTTGTATGAATGGTAACTTTAATATTGTGGATTAAGTTAAGGTGGGGATAATATGGTTATTGGTAAATGTATATAACTTAAAAGAATAAAAAATAAAAAAATAAAAATCATAATTATGTGAATAGACATGTTTATTTTGGAAAATGGTTTCTAGAATTTTGATTTAATTATCAATAATTATTAGGTTGACAGTAAGGATGTCACATCCATGGAATATTTTAGAATATTCTTAGTAGTATACAAATCAAGGTTGAGATTTAACACCAAAGTAATTATGCTGTTTTTTGCTTTTTAATTAAATTTATTAATTAAAAAGGTGTTATTTGAACAAGTGTCATATGACGTGAGTTATAGTTTGTTGGGAATGTGGTATTAATAAGCCATGGAATTATAACAATGCCTATATTTAGATTAAGAATGACCATGGTAATGTAGGGTTAAATATCTATGGTTAAGAATCTTGTTCCATGTTATTAAATATATATGTTTAATTTGTAAATAATTCTTAGTAGAATCAATAATAATAATAATAACAATAATTTAAATAAAGTTATAAGCTAGTTAGTTTTTATTATTTTACATATCACATAATATCGGAAATTGATTGACCAAATGTGTAGAAGTAAAGAAGACACTAACCATTTAGGGGGAGATGATCAATAAATTTTTGTGGATATTTTATTGGAACAATTCATCACAATAGATATGATATAATACTATAATATTTATTATAAATGTTAATTCCTTTTAGGTGTCATATTTTTTATTTATTTTTTGTATTCTTAAAAATAAATTAGCTAAAATGTGAGTAATGTGGAATGAAAAACAATACAAACACCAACCAAAATAGGCAGTTTTTTTTCGGTTAAATTTGTTTTGGAAAAAAACTAGTTATAAGGTGTGGATCTTTTGCTCTATGTTCTCTAGTATCCAAAAATGTGCATATACAAAAAAATATGCACTCTATATGGAGTTACCTACAACCCATGGCTTGTAAATATGCTACAAAATCTCAACCCACCTTTTTTTCGCTCTAAGTACCCACTCCTAGTTGATTTTCTCAAATATGGAATAAAATACAAGAGCATTTAATGAAATTCCTACTCCTCCTACTGGTCCAGTACTTAATATAACCCGATAACCAAATAGAGGCAAGGTTTTTGACAGAACCTCAAAATTTGTTCTCTCTCATCCCCTTGGCTTCTCCATCCTTGCTTCATGACTATGTCCCATTCTTGCACACTCCTCCAAGAGTTACATTGGTCGACACTATATTCATATATTCTCTAATGTATTTGAAGCTCACTTGGCTGTGTATTAACACCTACAACAGTCATTTCTCTCGAAGCATGCATTTAAAACTTCCCACTAGTGCTCAACCTCAAATCATTTTTATTACTTCGTTTAGGGTGTTATGGCCTTACCTGCCTAGACCAAAATAACCTTGGTGATAGACATCGTTCCTCAACCACCAAATGAAAACCAAAGGTGTAATGTAATTGTTTGACAACATGGCCTCGATCTTTTGTACTATTGAGGGGTCCACCCCTTGTTTCGTCTTAGTCGGGATATTCAGTGATTCGAGAATGTAATCTAACTTTGGGAGTACAAGCCTATTTGGGGCTCGAACTACTTTAAGGATTGAAGCATATTTTCTTGTTAAACTTTGCTTTCAGGCCCAAACTTTTGATTTACTTGGATCTTGAAGTTTTTATGCCCCATTGATTCAAATTGATTCATCTAATTATTACACTGTTAAAGCATTGAGATAGATTAAATGTAATGTAATAATCCAAGCCATGTTGGGGGAATTATAAATAAGAAATATTATTATGAATCCCTAAAGAACATACAAATTAAGTCATTATAATTTAAAGAAACTTACCTCTTAAAGGATAATGAAAGTATGAGAAGATAAAAAAATAAGTATAAATAAATGTTTATTTTAATAAACGAATGACAATAGCCTATTACAATTATCATAGCCATGACTAAGTTTGAATGTTGAGATGAGTATAAAATATTAATAAATTGATATATAATGTGAATATGCGGAAGTTTCTCAAACAAGTGTAACAAATCAATGTGAACATGATGGAGGCTTTTGGAATTAAGGAATAGTAATGATAAAATAACTTAACACTTTCGTGATATATTGTAACTAAATAACAAAATAGCAAGTGGTTGTGGAATAACATAAGTCATGTGTGGAAAAGACTTCATATGTGGAAATAAAAACAAACTATGTAGACTAATGAGGAAACACCTAGCATAAAGTGTTTGAATAAGTGTTGTGGGAAAAATAAACTATGAAGACTAATGAGAAAACACCTAACATAAAGTCTATGAAGAAATGTTCGAAGCAATTCTATAAACAAACTTTAAGAAGAATTACGTATAATTTATTCAACAAGTGAGTGTTGACTAAGGGAACTCACTTGAAGATGATGACCTCAAATGTGTAAATGGGGACATAAAAAACACATAGCCACATGAATTTTTGTTTATTCCTAGGAATGGGCATGTGTCCCTTAGGAGTCTAGGTTGAAAAAGGCCTAAGATGAAAAATATGATGCCATCTTGGTATGGCTTAGGAGATTTTGTGCATCTGTAGGAAATTTAAATATTCAATTTGAAAACCATATTTTTGTGCAATATAAAAACCTTAGCTTAGTCGAATTCGAAAACCCTATTAATGTGGAATGTGGAAATTCCAATATACTAAGTTCAAATTCATGTGCATAATGGGAAAATTAAAGTAGATAAACCATATCGATCGTGCATCACAAGTTCAAAATGTTTGTTGATGAAGATTTAAATGGAATTTGAAAACCATAGTAATGTGTAATTTCATTGAATGGAATTGTATGGATGAAATTTTTGTTTATACCATTGTGACTAATTTAGACTCAACACTCCCTGTCTTTCTATTTCCATTTACATGTTTGTTTATCTCTCTGCCGTTCTTCTTCCCTCTTTGTCTCAACCTCCCTTTCTCAATTTCCCACGGGAGCATCATCAAATCTCATTGAAATAGTTCTATGAGATTTTTTTGTTGATGGAAGCACTTGTCTTAAAATATTGAATAGTTTATATATGTCAATAATATTACATTTTAGTGTGTTAATCAAATTATAGAAAGTATCCCTAAATAATCTTAATAAAAATAAAATAAAAAATTCTTTTTTTATATTTTTTGGATAAAATTGAAATGAAAAATTTATAGAAATGTTCATCTATAAAAAAAATAAAAAGTAAAACTTAAACTAGTTCTAACTCTATAAAAAAAAACAGAATCAAATTGATCTATTAGTTTCTTTTTTTTGCATCTGACTTCATTTTAAATGACTTGAGTGCATCCCCATGGCCATTAATCTTAGCGACATAATGCATCTTCTCAATCATGCTAGGGTGCACCTTATATTCCATCACTATATCACATAGTAATTTGTGGATTCACCTTCAAAATTGCATTATAGAAACATGTACAATGAAGAGGTTCCTAGGTATTTGTAACTACAAATTGAACTTTCCCTAGAATTGATATTTCTCATAAAAGTTGAGCAATAACTAAAATACAAACTCCAAAAAGTCACTATTTTAGTGATGAGAATTTATACTATTCAATATTGTGATAAAAATGATTGACCCTACAAATGAAACCTTGAGTCCCAACAATAACTTTGTAGGTTGATATAAGTCTCAAGCTCTTTAATGATCATGAATATATTTTGATATTAATAATTCTAAATCTCGTCAAGTGATGATGAAAGTAGTGTGCTCTACCTCACAACCAAAATATTACAGAATAATCTCAATATGTGGATTGTTTAGTGCTTCTACCACTCTTCACACTTTTCATGCTTCTACCACCTTTGATTTGTCTAACTAGATCACACAAAGAGAATTGAGTGGATACTTGCATTAAGTTACTAACCATGTGCATTGGCTTATCATGGAAACAAAAACAGGGCCAGGTTAGGTAATATGTAAACAAAATCTAGATATTTTACTTTAGAAACTAATAAAAAAAAATTACAGACAAAATTATTTAGAAACAGTAAAATAGGGTTTCTAGTCAAATGGTTCTAGTTATGTTTTGGTTTTAAGAAAGCCCAAATCTGAGAACTCATGAATTTTCTAGTGATTTAATATAATTTGAATAATTCAATTCCACAAATGAAATATAAATTGGAAAATAGTGAGTTAATTATCAAGAAAATCTCACATTAATCACTTATGACGAGAACTATTTGTAGTCGAAATTTATGCCAGATAATAAGGGTGCCTTGGATTAAATTGGTCGAAAGTAATTATTATCATTATGACAATGGTTTCATACATATTTGAGAAATACACTCAACAACACTAAATAAAATCATCTCTGACATATAAGGCAACAAATGGTTGGTTAATGCTTATGGAACTAAACCACATCGACTCAAAATTTATTCGAAAGGTAATACACTGGCTTGGATGTAATTGGCCAGTGGTAGGTATGTTTTTCATGTGAAGAGTTTCAATCCTTAAAAAAGAACCAAAACATTAGCTTCCCTACGTAGGGCCATTCCAAAGTTATTTTTTATTTTCCTTGAAATAAAAAAATCCCTCTTTCACTTACCATAAATGAAAATAATATATATATATATATATATATATATATATATATATATATATATATATATATATATATATATATATATATAATAATAATAATAATAATAATAATAATAATAATATTCTATACTTTTCATTTCAATTCAAAATTATATATAAATTAACTTACATATATCATTTATATAATCTAAAAATAAATATAAAATAAAATAATTTTCAATCTTATCCAAATTTATGAATTCTTAAATATAATATAATATAGATGTATTAATCCTAAAAAAAAAAATTAAATTATTATTTTATAAAATTTATGAATTATGATATTATTTAAATTCATATTCAATTACATAAGTGAACGATGGAAATCAATATATATATTGAAATTATCATTTTATCATATTTACAAATTGGAATATTGTTTGTATTCATAGTGAACTATAAAAGTGAATAATGAAAATTGATTTTTTTTTTTTTTAACTACTATTTTATAATATTTATGAATTGGAATGTTGTTTACATTTATGGTTAGATTGTCCAAAGTTGATATATTATTTTTTATTCATTTTAATAAAAACTGTAGATTGAATTGATATGAGTAGTTCATATGCTATAATATTCTTTAAGGTTTTGCAAAGGGGTAGCAAGTTATGTGGGTTTTATTGTAGGGAAAAAATCCATAGTTAAAGGCTAGTGAAATGTTGAGATGGGTGACCTCCTAAAAATTCATATGTCCCTCATGCAAGCCCCATAGATTGGTGAAGAGTGAAGAGAGATCTAATTGAATAATTCATATATACACTTACCTTATGACACATTCACATTGTAAAAGTTAAAAAAAAATAAAATCATAAAAATTAACAAAATTATAACTTTATTTTAAATGTAATAATCAATAATAATTATAAAAATAACTAATACATGAGTTCAACATATGTACATATTTACATTTTAGAAAAAAACATGTAACAAGATTTTTAACTATGGAGATTCATCTCTACTTTACCATGTATATTTGTAACTTGTACATAGACTTTGTTATAGATACCATGGTTTATTAATGCTACATACCCAAAAAACCATAAGTGACACTCATATGACCATGTTCATATGATATTTCTTTAATTAAACAATTTAATTGAAAATATAAAAAAACTTGATGTTTTTTGAGATAAATCTATGTGAATACTACTAAGAATATTTTAGAATATTTTGGGGAGGTTAAATTCATACCATTAATATAATAATTTTGGATAATCAAATTAAAATTCTAATTTATTTATTTAATAAATATACATATCTATATAATCATATAGTGTTAGAACTATTATGTAATATTTACAAACTAAATTTGAAATGAACCACTAATATGAAAGAGAGGCAAATATACTCACAAATATATTGTAAAAATAATTTTAAAATGGAAAGAAGAAATTATCTACTTTTATTATTTCGTCTCCTAAATGAAACTTCTCAATTGTGTACTAACAACTTCTAACATAAAACATGAAAATATTGTTTTTCTATGTTTACAAGATGAAACATGTAGATGTTTATGTAATAAAATTAAATTTATATATAATTTATTATATTAAACCAAATTTCATGTATCTATACACTAAAACATAAAACACAAATTGATGGAAAATATTTTGCTTCTAGCTGAATTGTTACTCAACCATTTACTTATGTTTAAATTAAATTTCACCTAACCAACAACCTTGTACATTTTCTTACTTTTTCAAATATGAAAATGAAAACACTACTGAGAGTGCTCATATCGAACTTCTCATGCTATGGAATTCATCATATAAATATTTGAAGGATCATGTAAATCTTAATAATCTTTCTAGATAAATAATAGAGATATCGAACTTCCTATGAAATTCATCATATAAATATTTGAAGGATCATATAAATATCAATAATCCTTCCAGATAAATAACTCTATTATTTCAAAGATGGAAAACTATGGAATTAAATAAATAACCAACAAGAGGGATTGTGATATGGAGCTATCAAATAAGTTATTTGTTTTTCTACATGTATTAACTTTCACTTAAAGATTAGGGATGGTGATTTGAGGCTATTAAATAAGTCATTTGTTTTTTAAATGTATTATATTTTAGTTAGAAGTGCATTCAACATGCTCCGAATAGAAAAAAGATGGCAATCACAATATTTGGAGCGCAATTATTTCCTACTTCTTTCATGTTATTCTTTCATTCAGCGGTACAAGGAAGCTATCATAAATAGTTAAAAAGAAATGATAGAGAGGTGAAAGGTCTTATAATAGAAAAATATACCAATCACAATCCTTTGGAGAGCCATTATTCCTTGCTTCTTTCATGTTATTCTTTCACCCAGCGATATAAGGAAACGATCATGGATCAGGACCACGAGAGAAGCCTCTGAGGATCTGGATACTTGGGGACCTCAAAATGTAAATGAGATTATTTATCTCCAGGGGGGAACCTTGCTTTTAAACAAGAAGAAAAAGAACCAAATGGGCACCATCCAAAATATAAGCTTTGTTTCCTCTACTTAGTAGAGTTTTCATGAATTTGGATTGATGTTTCCTTGTGTGTTAGTACACCTTTTTTTAAAGTACAAAAACTTAATGTATTGTCAACAAAAAGGATATAAATATATGATTGTGAGAAATCCTTCAAAATTGTGTGTATATAAAATAAAGTCTCACAGAAAAAATCTTAGGAAAATAAAACAAAGTCCCATAGAAAAAGAAAAGAGTGGTTATACCCATGACCACTATGAGGGTACTTGTATTCTAATCCCCAACTTTTATTCTCCTGGACGTAATAAACCACTGTGACCAGAGGAGACATTCAAATACCAAAAGGAATATTTCTTTTATTTATTTTTTAAGTATTTCACATTTATCTTCCTCATCGAACTCGCTAGCACAAAATTCTTTAAGGATGGTTTATTGTTGTCTATTCCTAATTGACATTAATCAGGTGGCTTCAAAATTGAGAGATACATTAAAAACACCATAAAAAGTAATATGTGTAACCATAATTCATACAACATAGTGAATCCTCATAGAAGAGACTAAATATTGAAAAAAAATACATACAAGCTCACTAGAATAAGGAAAAATACATAAATAAACATAACTAAAATGAAATCCAGACGAAAATACTGGGTATTCAATTTCCATAAACTAAAGGAAATGATGGACTTCAATTCGACCACCGTTATAGCTCCATTTTTTTTGTTATGTCATCTGTAAATTGAAATATAGTTTTCATAGTTATGAGGTGGCCATTTCTATGTGTAAAAATGCACCATATATGGGGGAATGGGGAAATTGGATGAAGGGTAGCAGACAAACATTTCATAATTTGAATGGCTTTGTGTGGCTCTCGCTACAAATTTTTGTGAACTGGATATTTTTTCATGAGATGTGGGGATAATGGGGTAATTGGGAAAGGTAACCAGGAATTTTAATCCGAGTCTCGAGTGCTGAGACCCTCCAACATACGAATATAGCTAATGGTAACTAAGACGAAAGGAGTTGCTGGCCACGTAGATAGGTCCAACTAACCAAGTGGGAAGTATCTACCACATCCACAGCCATATCTTCCTACTGGCAATCAATCTGCAACAACTCACAATTGCTCGATCCTAGTGAGTGCATCAACTTCCTCGTTCTCATGGGTTATGACATCTGGCCCTTTTGCAAGAAAGCCATTACTGCTAACGTTGAATACAGTTACTATTGTTCCATCCTCTACTCCACTAGCCATACAAATTTTAATATCAAGTACTCTACAACACTTGTTTGCTTTATAATGTGTGGTGTCTATGTGTCTTTTTCAGAAATAGTTTGAAGTCATGTTTTACAATGTGTATGGTTATGTTAGAGATTAATCTACATAACAAATCCATTTCTATTAAAGAATTGGTTCCTGAAATTAGTTAGGAATTAGTTTCGAGTTTAACTATTTCTGAATGTATATATATTTCCTCCCTTAATGAAAATCATTGCTTCTGTGTTCTACTGTGTTGTTCTCTCCTCTCTTAAATCTATCACGGTATCAGAGCATGTTGCTTTGCAATCCTAGTTAGCATCTCCATTGCTTGAGAGTTGAAGCAGAGTCCTTGTTGTTTGAAGCTGCCTGCTTCATTGCTTGAGAGCTGAAGCAGATTCCTCGTTGTTTGAACTGCTACCTGATCTTTCACTGCGGCATGCTTTTCGACTCTTGAAGCTTCCTGCAAGTTGTTGTCTAAAGTTGTGTGCAAGACGCTATTTGACATTGCGTACATCAAGGAGTTTGTAAGCCCTTAATTTAATTTAGCAATCAAAGGTGCATGCTTCATTGTTTTAATAGTTTTTCTAATCCGACATTTACCTGCGTTCAAAAGTTTGTATATGCAATGATCTTGTTGGATCAAAACTTTGCACGGTTTTATTTTTAGTTGATTGGTTTGGCTTTTTAGCCTATAGAAAAAAGGGTTTCATCCAATGTATATTAATGAGGATGTTGAAAGGATAGGAATGAGGATGTTCGATGTTGGTGTGAATATTCAATGATGGGATTTATAAAATTAAGGTGTTGAAGTTAAAAAGAGTTAAAAACAATATAGTTTTTAATCACCTTCATCCAAAGTCTATTTGTGCTATCTATTTGGAAAAGTTTTAAAAAGAGTTGTTTTCAGATTATTTTTTTTATTACTTCAAACATGGCCTCGAGAAGTCAATTTGTAATCCCCTACGCCTCTAGTTAGTGGGAATAATTATGATTTTTGGTGCCTTAAAATGCAAGAATTCTTAGAAGGTTTAGGTTGTTGGGAATCAGTAGAATTGGGCTTCACAGAACCTGACGCAAATGCAATTGCTGGAATGAGTGTTGCTCAAAGAAAACAATTTGATGAAATTAACAAAAAGAAGCTAGAGTGAAGTGGTGCATTTTAAATTCATCAGATGACTTTATTTTTCCTAAAATCACTGCTGCTAAAATTGTTAAATAAATTTGGGATATACTTAAGGTTTCTTATCGAGGAAATGATAAAGTAAAAATAGTAAGATTACAGACTCTCAGAACACAATTTGAAACATCTAAAATTATTAAATTAGAAAACACTGATCATTTTATGGTTAAAGATATGGGTGTTGTTAATCAGCTTCGGATAAATGGTGAAGAAATAGAAGACCAAATAATTGTTGAAAAAGTTCTTCTATGTTTGCCTAAAAAATTTGACATTATTATTACTGCTTTTGAATCAAGAGAGTTCAAAAAATTATATGTGGAAGAATTAACTGGTTCTTTGTTGGCTCATGAAGCAAGAATTAGTTTAGATGTCAGTAATTTAGAGCATTCTTTCAAATCTAAAGCTTCTATCGATAGACGTAGAGGCAGAGGTTTTCGTGGCAGGAGAGGAAAAGGTAGAGGAGAGTCTCAAACTCAAACACATTCAAAGAAGTCTCAAAATTATCATGGTTGTAGGTGGATAGATAAATCTAAAATTCAATGTCACTACTGCAAAAAATATGGCCATTATAATTCTGAATGTAAAAAACTACAGTATCTTTTGAGTAAAAACAAATCCAATGTCATAAACACTGAATGTGAAACATCATATGCTTTATTTTTGGCATGCCAAGTGACTGTGAAAGTACCTAATAAATGTGTTTGGTTGGTTGAAAGTGGATGTAGTAATCATATGACTGGTCATAGTGATTTGTTTTCACATATTGATAAATCTTTAAGTTACTCTACTGGTTTGGGTGATGATCGCCAGGTTAAAGCTTCGGGAAAGGGTGTTTTACCTATATTAAGCAAACAAAATGTTGTGAAGAATATCTATGATGTTTATTATGTACCCAATTTCAAGCATAGTTTTCTGAGTGTTGGTCATTTAGATGCACATGGTTATGATGTTAGCTTTCACAACACTACTTGCACGATTTCTGATAAACATAAGGCTCTTGTTGCGAAGATTCCTATGACAAAGAACAGGTTGTTGAAAAGATGCTCATTTACCTATCAAAAGTATGAGTTTGTTGCAAATATAGTCTATTGTGAATGGTTTACCTTCTTTGTCTCATCATATCTCTTCCTGTACAAGTTGTATAATGGGTAAACATAAGTAAGATAGTTTTGATTTAGCCTCTAATAGAGCGAAAGAACAACTAGAATTAGTGCATAAATATTTGTGCGGTCAAATGCAAGAAAAATTAGTTGCTGGAAGTCTCTATTTTCTTACTTTCATTGATGATTTTAGCAAGAAAATTTGGGTGTATTTCATCAAATACAAATCTGAAACATTTTCCAAGTTTGAAGAGTTCAAAGATGAGGCTGAAGAACAGAGTGGCAAGTTTATTAAAGTTCTAAGGTCTGATAAAGGATGTGAGTATGAATCTAACGAATTCATTGATTTTTGCAAACAATATGGTTTAAAAAAAAAACGACGACCAGTTATACTCTGCAGCAGAATGGAGTCGCAGAAAGAAAGAATCAAACAATTATTAATATGGCTCAAAATTTTCTTAAAACACAAAATTTGTCTAAAGATTTATGGGATGAAGCAGTTGCATTTTCGGTATGCATTTTGAATAGATCACCAACTTCCAATGTTCAAATTTTTGTACTAGAAGAATAATGGAGTGGACAAAAGGTAACTGTTTCACACTTTTTCATATTTAGTTCTATTGCTTTCACTTATGTTACAGATAAATTGAGAAAAATCTTGATGGTAGCAGTGAAAACAATATTTTTATAGGATATAGTGATCAATCTAAGGCATACAGATTGTTTAATCCTATAACTAATAAATTTTTCATAAGTCAAGATGTGAAATTTCTGGAAGACAAGTCTTTGAATGAAATGGAGAACAATACATGTCCTAATCATTTTATTATATTAGACGAACATCAAGCACCTGCAACAAGCACTCCAAGATTACAAGTTCAAGACAAAACTAGTAGTAGTTCATCAAGCAGTAGCGGTTCATCATCTTTTGAGTCTCATTCTGATAATCCTAAAATGAGAAAATTAAGGGATATTTATGCACAAGATGATGTTGATGATATTGTAAATTTTTCATTTCTTTCATTTCAACCTACTTGTTTGCAAGAGGCTATAAACGACAAAGAATGGGTAGATGCTATGAATAATGAAACCGATGTTATTGAAAGAAATCAAACTTGGGATTTGGTTGATTTACCTGATGATAAAAATTCTATAGGTGTCAAATGGGTTTTAAAAACAAAGTTAAATGAGAGAGGTGAAGTTGATAAGCACAAATAAATATTAGTTGCCAAAGGTTTTTCACAGCAACCTGGCATAGATTATGGTGAAACATTTGCACCTATAGAAAGAATTGATATTGTTCGATTTGTATTAACTATTGCAGCACAAAACAAGTTGCCAATTTACCAAATGGATGTAAAGTCTACTATTTTGAATGGTGTTTTGAATGAAGAAGTGTATGTTTATCAACCACCTAGTTTCGAAATAGAAAATCAAGAACATAAGGTGTACAAGTTGAAGAAAGTGTTGTATGGCTTCAAACAAGCTCCAAGAGCTTGGTACAGCTGAATGGACCATTACTTGAGGAATAATGGTTTTAGAAGGAGCGACCATGACCCCACTCTGTATATCAAGAATGATCATAAAGGTAATATTTTGATACTTTGTCGTTATGTTGATGACATAATTTATACAGGTAACATGCAGTTAGATGAATTTAAAGCCGCAATGAAAAATGAATTTGAAATGAAATATCTTGGACTAATGAGATACTTCTTAGGTATCAAAGTGAAACAAACACAAGATGGTATGTTTATGAGTCAATAGAAGTATGCTACTAACATTTTGAAAAAGTTTAAGATGGATAGGTGTAAACCGGAGGATACTCCTATCGAATTTGGTACAAAGTTGAGTAAAGACGATGTGGGTATTATTGTTAATGTGAATTTGTATAAGCAACTTGCTAGTAGTTTGATGTATCTTGCTGCTACTAGGCCTGATATAGCATTTTTAGCTAGTTATATTTCTAGGTTTATGGAATCTCTGAAAAATTGTCATTGGAAAGCTGGGAAAAGGGTGTTAAGATACATTGTAGGTACATCTACTTATGGTTTATCATATGCAGTCTCTGCAGATAGTAAGCTTGTTGGCCATACATATAGTTATTATGCAGGATGTATTGATGATCGGAAAATAACTTCTGGCTATACTTTTCTATTTGGCAGAAAATTGATCTCGTGGACATCCAAAAAGCAATCCATAGTTGCACTATATTCAACAAAGGCCGAGTATCACTAGTACATTTGGCGAAAATTTTGACACTTGGTTCCGACACTTTTGACCAAATGTCAGAAATTTCCCCAAATTTTTCAATCCCGCCCGAAACCGTCACTATACCGACGTCAAGAGAAATGTGTCGCAATACCGACACTTAGACAAAGTGTCGCAATTGCAACGTTTGAAGGAAGACTTCACAATTGCGACACTATGACCCAAAGCATCGCTATTGCAACGGCTGCTTCCAAACGTCGCAATTGTGACACAATGTCTAAGTGTCGCAATTGCGACATTTGGAGGCAGCCGTCGCAATAGCAATGCTTTGTTTGCAACACAATGTCTAAGTGTCACAATTACGACGTTTAGAGGGATCCGTCAGCGACGTTGTGGCTGCCGTCGGTATAATGACACTTATATGCAATAAATGACAGTTATATGCCTTTGCAAAAATGGTCGGCTTATAGAGCAGCGCGAGGAGTAGTTAATGGAGGCACCTTTGCGATTGCACATAATTTGGAGAGAAAATAGTAATGATGAGAGAGGCTCCTTTAATTGCGTCTTTGATTTGTGAAGGTATGGATTGTCCAGCCTGCAATTCTATGCTGTCAAGAAAGACTCGCAATCCTCTGGAAACAATATTGTTGTGAAGATGCCTGGTGAAGAAACGGACATCGGGTTCACGACTGTTGATGAACACATCGTAGTCCGACGAAGAAGGCACCAAGGAGGGTATTCTTAAAAGAAGAGCGCTGTATTGTTTTGGAAACAGAGAAATTTAATAGTAAACG
This sequence comes from Pinus albicaulis, assembly GCA_034641835.2. Taxonomy (NCBI): domain Eukaryota; kingdom Viridiplantae; phylum Streptophyta; class Pinopsida; order Pinales; family Pinaceae; genus Pinus; species Pinus albicaulis. Next base: position 46,994 of record JAXQQM020079313.1, on the reverse strand, counting down.
CGGGAGATTTTAATTCAGAAGAACGTGGTCCCACAGACCACAGACCAAATCAGCCATCCACGTGGAAGCAGGCGATTCGATCGCGTTATTTTTTGGCTCGTCTGCATTGTGGAATTCCGGACCCGAAACATTATAGGGCGGAATTAATATGATTTTGGCGTCACAGTTTTCCTTCTTATGAAAAGCCAAAAAACAGACCCGAATTTTTATATGGCGTATTCTATGAAGTTTTTGTGTCACAAATTAGGGTGACATCAGCAGGCTATTTTGGAATGCGAATTTGTGATTGAAATCGGGTTTATTTTTTTTGAAGTCCGGACGTATGATATAGTTTTATTAATATTTTGTTATAAGTTTTGTTTCACCGCCCGATAGTTATTTAAACCATTGGCTCATATATAACATATGCGCAAATATTTCACTTTGGGCATTTCTAATGTGGGCCTCGAATACTTTAAATAGGTACATATACATTAGACATTTTAAAAGTTTTGAGGATTGCACCCCCGGTGCAATTGTTCGTTTATAAGATTATATGATACATGTGAGATAAAGGTTTATTATTTATCATATATAAATAAATTTTATCAATATTGGAAATTTACACTTTTATGAGGTGATGTTATAAGTAAATTCATAAATATCTCTTTTTAATCCTCATTTTACTCCATGAATATGTTTGGAAATGAAATTTCAATAGATTAATTTTCTCCTAACCTATGTATCATCAATATTGTACATTTACATTCTTAATTATGAAGTGATGTTATAGGTAAATCCATGAATATCTCCTTTTAATCTTCATTTTACTCCATGAATATGTTTGGAAATGAAATTTCAATAGATTAATTTTCTTGCTATTATATGTTTTACGAAGATATGGTAAGGAATTCTCTCTTGTTCTTCTTAGAAATAATTATATATAATTTTTTTTTCAAAATAGATTAAAAAAATTATATGAGAAAAAATATTAATTCATCAATATGTGTGTGTGTGTGTGTTGTGAGGAATAATTTCATAGTTCAACTTAATGGTTCATTATATAATCATGTGATCATCACCAATGATATATCTTAAAAAGCAACTGAAAAGCCATGTGTACAAAATCGATGTATGCTCTAGAGAGTGGTTCTCATATCACTATGTAAATTGTTGTATGCTACTTCAACAAAATTATAAGATAAATTGTAATACACATCATATATGCACCATAACAATTGGTACAGGGTAAAACCCACCTGCCACACCTTTGTACTCGATCCAATTTTCTTTGTCAACTCTTCTAGTTGTGGGAGTTTCCTCCAAGGATCATAATACCCCCAAGGCCTGTTATCACCCTAGTAATTCTCAGGTTGTGGGATATGGATTTTTGTAGTTAAGAACACCAGGGGTAACCAAGAACTGCTTTGGGAATTCAAGATCTAGCCTTCTTGAACCCTAGAGAGGGATCTCTCTGTATGATTTAGCTTTGTTTTAGTAACAGATATTAGGCTAGCTATGATTGTGTATTTGGGTTTGATTTTAAAATATTGGTGGGAATAAAGAGATTTCAAGGTAAACCAGAAGGATCTACCAGAATATTGGGCAATGGAGTCAGCTCTCTAGGCAAGCAGAACTAAGAAATAAGGCTCAGAGATGCAAATGTGCTAAGGGCAAGATAGGTGACCTTCTAAGGCTATGTATAGGCTTGATTTGATGGAGTGGATGGAATCTGAGCAAAAGGACGCCAAGAATCATCCAAGCTACGAATGAAAGATTGAAGGATCTAACTAGGGGCAGTAGAGCGCCACGCAAGGTTTTACGAGCAGGGCTATTCTTTGGCTACATCTTTAAGGATACCCAAGTCGTGAGCACCGCGATAGCTTGCAAGGTAGGGCCTTAGGCGATGCGATGAAGTATTTTGAACCCTCATATTTTTAAACCGTCGTTGAACCATTTGATCGGCGGAGAACTTGATTTGTTGGCCTATTTGTCTCCCTCGAGCCAAAAAACATACATCCCTGCCCCACAACGCAGGCTATATCACTAAGTGGGTCGAAAAACCAGAGAGTCTGAATCCAAAAAGCTACAAAGGACTCTGTAGTACAGTTTATTTTCCAAATCTTTGTGCGCTATGGTCTCCCAAGGGACATAATCACGGATGGAGGACAACAATTTGTAGGTAATAAATTATCTGAAACATTGCAAAACTACCACATTCAGCACAAGATTACAACTCCATATCACCCACAGGCCAATGGCCAAGTAGAGAGCACGAACAAAGTAGAAAACATTAAAATGCCAAGTAGAGAGCACGAACTATAGTTGTCTTGAGAAATTTTATTCACACTAAATACTTCGAATTGTGAAGTATTTATACAAAAAAATGTTTACAAAATATCTCAGGAATTGAGATAATGTTTTAATAAAAAATAGGAAAGAAAACTTAAAAAGAGGGACAACTGCAAAACAGTTTGCAAGATGTTACCTTTTTACAAGCAAAAATAGAACTGATTATTCTAATTTGAAATGATTGTTGTTGTGCACTTTAACCCTGTATTTTTACCATTTGAGGTAACAGTAAAAAATGAATTTCCAAGTGAATTTCCTATTTTTTATCCATTAAATTCACAGCAGATCTGTGAATTCTTGCCACTTTTCTGCAGAGGGGATCTTCATAGTCTTCAATTTTCTGTAACTTTCATCTACCTCTGTATACTTGGAAAAGTTAGGCTTGATAGTGAACATATGCCTGATCTCATTATCTAAAAAGAACAGATTTTCAAAATACTGAAGAAGTATTTTGCCTGTTGGTGATCCTTGAGGCAGTTGTTGTCTGACTTGCTCTTTTGCATGATTTCTGATTTTTAGATCATAATATTTCTGAGGCATTAACTTGTCATTAAATGCGTGAATATCAGGCAAACCTGCTTCTAACAATGTTTTGTATTTGGCTAAAAATCTTGAGATGGATAAATTCATGTCTTTACACTAGTCCTCTAGATTACTCATTATGTTTCTTTTGTTCAGGACCTTTTTGATTTGAAGAATGGTTTATGTTCTATCAACAATTTTCAATTCTTCCAACACTTCCGTGGTTTTACTATTTAAAAAATCTATGAGTTGGATTTCTTGGGCTGGTTTTTTGTCAATTTCCCTCTTAGTCTTGTCAATCTCTGCACTAGCAACTTGAAGTAACTCCCTCTGTTCATAAATTTTGGTCCATAAATGATTTTTTATAAAGGCCACTTGATCTGTAAGATTCACTTGTGCTTGCAAAATCTTTACCTGTTCTTGTAGTCGATCATCCCTTTGCTCATGTCCTCTAGAAGTAGTCAAGGCATCATTTTTGGATTTTTCTAAATTTTTAATAGTGCCTCTCAAACTAAGAATCTCTTTATCTTGGTCTTGTGGTGTGCACCTCTATGAGGATGAAGAAGAAGAGGCAGAGATTAGAGAAGTAATTGGCACTGCAGTTGGCAGTACTCCGTTCGGTGCCAAGTGTTTTTCCAAAGTAGATGGTATAGCAGTGTTTAGAGTGGGGATCACTGTAGGAATCGCCATTGGTTGTGCTTTTCTTATTTCTTCATTCTCTTTCATTAGAGCTTCTATTTGACTTTCCATTGTTTTTATCTAACCTGTCATTTGATGTACAACCTGGTTTAAATCATCATTCTCTGTTTTTTGCTGTAGAATTTCTTTTGCTTGAGAGTTTTCACTCTGAGGCAACTTCAACTGTTTTCTAAGAGCAGCTATATCCTCATTTTTCTGTTTAATTAAGAATTTTTCCCCTTCAATGTTGGCTGGTCACTCCCTGCTTCAATCACTATATCTTCTAGTGCTTTTATTCTTAAATTATTAGCATACAGTGAGGCTTTGTCCAACCTCATTTGATTTTGGAGGTTGAGCACTGTTTTCTCAAGCCTAATTGATTTCATTTTTTTACTGACAATTTTGGAATATAGCATTTCAGTATTGCTCCTATGAAATTCAATTTGATCTAATTCATGAATGGCATCTGCATCCAGTTCAAGATCTGTTTTGGAATAATCTTCCACTGATTTTGGCTCAGCCACTGTAGGCTTCAAGAATGCATTACCAATTTAGTGGATGAATAATCAAATGTTGAAAGAAGCCTGTCTTTGTTTCCAGGCTTTTCCTTAAGAAATCTAGAATGAGCTTGATTCTTGAGCTCTTCATTCTTCTCTTTAATCTTTCTGAATCTGATCTGAATCTCTGACTCTATATTGTCAGTTTCCTGAGAAGGAGCAAAATCGACAGTAGCCTGGTTTTCCTTCATGACTGTATCTTTTTGTTGTGTTCTAATTTTTACATTTTGAAGCTCTTTTAATGTTTGAGTGACTATTCTTGTTGCTTCATAATTTATATCAATATTTACAGCCTTATCCTTTTCTTCTTCTGTTGACTTGCTTCTTTTACTATAATGAGTTCTGAATTTTATGTCCTCAATAGTCTCAGCTATGAAACTATCTCCTTCTCTGTCTGTTTTATGTATATTATCAGTATCTTTGATTGTAGAAGCCACCTGTACTGTCTGTTCAATCTGTTTGCCTTTGCCACTGTCTACCTGTATTACCTATACTACCAGTGAATCATCATGAGATAGGGTGTTTGGCTCCCATTCAATTTTATTTACATATCTTTCAATATGGGGCTTAGGATCATGCAAGTAAATAGGCAACTTAGATTTTACCCTTATTGCACTCAAAATACCTTGTGGGTCATACTTCCATGTAAAACTACATGGGAACTTATACTCTTTAAGTTTGACATTTATCTCATTGGCAGCTTCTCCATTATTCACAATGAATGGCCCAATTTGATTTTTCAGATTAAATTGGGTCTTTTTCTTGAAAGCTATGAAGTGGATTTCATCTACATTCAATAGTTGTCTCAGATATTCTAAAGCAAATATTCTTGTAGTAACAAATCTGGGTAACTTATATGGGGCCAAGGATGAGCCATACACTCTGATTTCTGTATGATTTTTATATAAATACCAATCTCCAGTTTTGTAGCTCTCTGATAACTGCATAATTCTTCTTGTCTCATCATTGATCCTAGGGATCTCCTCTTTTTCCAAGAGATACATAGCAGGGGCTATAAATGAGTCATTGAAATCTATAAAACTATACTTTCTGTTCCATTTCCTTAAAATAGATGACCAAAATACTACTGATAGAACTTTTCCTTCTGCATCCACTTTCTTACATTCAATTGGAAACTTATCTGTTTGATAATATAGGAAGAGGTGGAGTAGATAAGAGGAGTATCTGAAAACTCCTTCTTCTCGTAATCTGGATAACTGATAATGCATACTTTCAGCAATAATTTTAGCAAAATTGAACTGAATGGATGGTGATTGACTAGGGCTTAGATTTGACAGAAAACCTAGGATAGCCACATCAGTGAATTCATCACTGTGGTATCCTAGTATGAAGGAGAGCATTGAGACAATCTATCTAGTTTCATCTGGGAAATCAATGGTGTCGAAAGGAGGATTTAACTTAGGAATATGAACTTGATTTGGACAAAAATTCTGGTATATTTTGAATCTAGCATTGAAATCCAAGTCAAGATATAGCTGGGTTAAATCTTCTATTGTTAGGGAAGCAGAATTGGGGTCATGATTCATTTGCAGCATGGAATTTATCGACTCTTCAGTGATGTAAAACAGGGTATCTTTTTCTTTGTTTACAATACATCTTTGTTCTGGCATATAATAGGCTTGGCATAATCTGATAATTTCAGGAACAGAATGAGTGAGAGGGACAATATATCTAGGCAGATTGGATTCCCAAATTGGAATATCTTTGTCACCCTTTTCCACTGATTTGCCATAGCACCAATTATAGACATCAAGCAGGTTAAATTCTACATTAGGGTCTAGTATTCTATAGTACAGATCAACTAAAGGGCTGTTCTCTAGAGAAATGACTGGAGGCTAGACTGGTCTGACCACTTCTGTAGAATCAGCCATGAGTACAGGAGTTGGTTTGTTGATTTTGAAGGACATAGGCTAAGGAATCTTTGCAGAAGACTTCTTTTGATATTTTTGGCCTCCATTCTTGGGGGTTACCTGTTTCTTGGTCATTTTTAATAATGAACGAAGCAAGCTTAAACGGTTTGCTAAGTTCCTTTACGAGAAATAGGGGTTTCTTGGTGAATTTCCACTGAAAATGGGGTTTTTGAGCAGGGTTTTTAGGAAATGAAAGGAATTTAAAGCTCAAAATGTGTATTTAAAATTGATTTCAACAGCAAAACGGACCAGGGTACGGAAAAAACTGCGAGAAAGGGCAATTAGGCATTCCAGGGAAATTTTGATAGAGTTTCCCCTGAAAAATGGACACTTTTTTGCAGTAACTTTGGTAATTATTTGAAATCGACAGGGATTTTGAAATCTCAGAGGGAAACTTCGAATAAAAGTACCTGGAGAACCAGCGAAATTCAGTTGAAGACGTTGCAGAGGTGCTCAGTCTTCAATTTTTTGAAAATGGCTTTGCAGAGGACAATGTAGTACTTTGTAATGGAAATTCAGGGTAATGGGCGTCGAAAAATGGTACTGGTAGGTTGAAAATGGCTCTGCAAAGTTTCTCAGGGTTCAAACGACGTGATTTTGAGGAAAAACGATTTTGCAATGTTCTTAGAGGTTTAAAGCGAAAAGGTGAAAAATTGAATGAAAAATATAATTTTAATGTATTAAACGATGGTATAACCATAGTTAGATGACATTAAACTTGGGTTAAATGGGTGAGGTTTAGGGAATACCGCTAGTGTTATTAGCGAGGGTAAATGGTGGTAAGCGGAAACTAGATTTTCGAATGCGACACAACGTGGTGGCGACACGTAAGCGCGGGTAGTTTGGAAAAACCACCCATTCGCGTGGCTTTGCCAAAACATCAAACGATTACTTTATGAGCGCGGAAATGCATTAGCGCCGTCAGATCTGGATTCAATGAGTGAACGACCACGATCAAAAGGAAAGGTGTGGGGAAAAGGTAAGTTATCCGGTTCACTTTGGGCCATTGATCTTGGGAAACCGTCGTTATACCGACATTTAGAGAAAAGTGTCGCAATTGCGACACTATGCCCCAAAGCGTCGCTAGACAGCTACCTCCAAATGTCACAATTGCCTCCAAATGTCGCTATTATATTTTTTACGAAGATATGGTAAGGAACTCTCTCTTTTTCTTCTTAGAAATAATTATATATAATTTTTTTTTTTTTCAAAATAGATTAAAAAAATTATATGAGAAAAATTATTAATTCATCAATATGTGTGTGTTGTGAGGAATAATTTCATAGTTCAACTTAATGGTTCATTATATAATCATGTGAGCATCACCAATGATATATCTTAAAAAGCAACTGAAAATCCATGTGTACAAAATTGATGTATACTCTAGAGAGTGGTTCTCATATCACTATGTAAATTGTTGTATGCTACTTCAACAAAATTATAAGATAAACTGTAATACACATCATATATGCAGTATAACAATTCCCATACAACTAATTTGTTTTAGGATACATGTGGAATTATAGGGGTAAATTCTATATGATGTGTATATCAATCTATTAGGTGTTGGTAAGTTGTGAGTATCTAAGAAATGATAAGGAATATCCATACATCATGATCTTGTAATGTGATTATAAATTGTGTCTATAATTTCCATAAAATATATAAATGATTTGTTTAAAACAAATCATCACAATCAACCCTAAACAATGCACATGATGTGGAATGTCATTGGCAAAACCAAAATGATGGTCACATGTCCCATTTCTATGGTAATGGTGATCATATATATGTTGTAGCGACACTTGATGAGTAATTAAATAAATCTCATAGTGTGACTCATTATGCCATATTTTTTTAAAGCATGATTTATTTTCCTAGTTTTTACTATTTTGTTAACATATTTTATTCATTTGGAAAGCTAATTAATGATTCTTTAAGTAATTAGGACCTAATGAGATATCATCTTCACATATTCGCTGAAATATATTTGGTAATTGTAGTCACTATATGGACCGCACATGCATGCTACTTAAGAAAAATTGAAATATAAACTATAATACATATCTTATATCTGCCATAACAATTTTCATACAACTTATTTACTTCTAGATACATATGAAATAATTCAGGTAAATGCCATATTATGTGTATACCAATATAGTAGGTGTTGGTAAGTTATGAGGATCTAATAAATGATAGGGTATCCACACATTAGTAGTGCCCTGGTTAATTTTTTGCATAATTTTCTTTTTGTTGTAATTTTGTTGCCTGGATTTGTTATAGCTTTCAAATAATATATACAATTATCTACCAATTGTTCTTTATAAAGAAGAAGTACAATAAGTAGTTACCTAAAAGTGAGCCATGTGAAAATATTGGTAACATGAGTAACCTGGTAAGCTGTAAATGAAAAGTGAATAACCTCCACTCACCAACAAGTGGCAGGAAGGGTTGGAATTTGGATTTCTCTTTACCCGTCACACAATTTTTTTTGACGTTTTGGTCATTATTTGTCTAGTCAATAAACGTTATGTTTAAAATTTTGCACTTCATTAATGATGTTCTCGTAATAAATTAACCCTTCACCAATAAAAGTTTCATTAAAAAAATTGAACACTCTTCCATTTTCTTTGTATTTTGGAGTGTGATATATCTGTGTCATGGACTTTTAATACCTAAAGTTTGAAGAGAAATAACTGATTCTTATCAAACTAATATTTCCTCAATATATGCTATGATCTACTAAAAATTACTTCAAAAATCAAGTAACCTTCCAATATAAAGAAAAAAACATGAACGAGCTTTCCCTAAATTGCAACCAGCCTAGATCCATCTAACCTTTGGAGTAAGTATAAATTCATTTTACAAATATTGGATTTTGATTGTTTGTGTTGAATTAACTCTTTTCCTTTGATTTAGGAAATGGTATTTACTTTAGTAAAGAGTAAAGATGTTTAAAATTTTACTTAATTTGGAAATTCAATGTGGTAATTTTTTTTGTTAAAGTTAAATTTATGATCCATTCAAATTCAAGTATATAATTTACTATCCATTCAAATTATATAAATAATACATAATTGTATTAGAAATTGATATATGTTCTAGCACAATGCGATTTATTTATTTATTTATTTTAATTTAAAACTTAAGCCGACATTTTGTATGAGGACGTGACCCACCTGACATCGGGGTCATATTGCATAATCTGTCTCATAAAAATTGCATAATCGGACTAAGAACAAATCCTTAGTGCATTTTTTATTGTTGTTGTGATTAAAAAAATGAGCCAAAGAATGCTAAGGCACTTAGAGAAATCAATCTATGTATTATTTCTCACAAAATCATGTTGAGTAGTGGAGACTAAGCGCTAGATTTTTTTCTGTCCTCAATCTCTCTATTAATTATGTCTATGTAGTTATAAGAATAACAAGCCAAAGAAATCTCTTGCTTCCAGAGAAATTAGTCTCTGTGTGCAGAAATTGATGATTACTGTTGACTAAATGTTATACCATTTGAAATTGTTGAGCGAAATTAATCAGGCCATGATGTACCATTTTTCAGTATCTATTTTCTCATGTATGAAAGTTTTTTTTTTCCAAGTAAAAGTAATTCTATTAACAAAAGGAGTACAGTACAGTGGGCCAAAGCCTGATCATTGCCGAGTGCTATGGCATTTGAAACAAAAAACCATAGTTTGAAGACTGCCCTGCAAGAGGGAAACCAGTCTGAAATAGTTCATTTGAAAAATCCCGTGCAAGGGAACCAGAGAATTGTAGTACTAGAGACCATATCGAAGCAAAAAAAAACAGATGCATTTTCAGAGACAGCAGGAAACACATGAACAAGCCCGTGAGAATGGGCGGAAATAGAGCAAAAAACCAGAGTGAAGAGGACGAACTACTCATCAGGAGGTTCGTAGATAACTCTGCACCAGAGTTCATCTGGTTCCCCGTCAGCATTATACAGGTCAGCAATAGAATGGATCACCTTCCTGGGAGGAGGAGGAGTAATCTGCGCCTCTCTCGCTTGCACTACGTCCTGCCTCTAAGTAGGTTGACCCACCACTTCCTTGTTCACCAGGTCCTGCGTGGCCTTGCCCATCTGACCCTGCACGTCCACACTATCAGGGTGCTTCAGCCCAACAAACTGTGCCGAATCCTGAGCCGCCAAGAGGCTGCATTCCGCCGGGTGAGAACTGGGAACAATTTCCTGAGGCTCTTCATGAAAGACAACCGTAATTGAGGTAGTCACCCTGGGTCGATTGAGAGTGTTGTTAAAGGAAAAATGAGCAGTGTGGGTTTGAGCAGGAGGAGCGGAAGGAGTGGGGGAAGCAAGGCCATGGCCCAAGCGGAGAAGGAGCCCTCTAGGTTGACTGTCAGAGTGGGAGGTAGACACAGAGGAGGTGCTAGAGGTGGAGGGAGAGCATCAAATTTGGCGCCTCATGGAGCCTCTTCGGCAGCGCATTCTCTGCCTGAGGCGCGGCATAGTCACACTCGAGACAGCAGGGCAGGGAGGCAAAAGATGGACAGAAGACTGAGGCGAGAGGGGCAACAAGGCGACATAAGCAAGCTTGCAAGAACCAGCGTGGGAGAAGTGGAGATTTTCTCCAAAATCCAAACAAAAATTGAGACATCTCCTCTTACCAGTTACAGTGCGAACATTAGAAAGCCCTGCTCCTGGAGCGCACCACAGATTCATAGGCGGGGGAATTATGTTCAAACCAGAGGGATGCTCCATAATAACAACCCAGTCTACCGTACAACTATGAATCAACTGCAATAAACCACCATAAGTATGAACTGGAGGCTAAGCCATGTCGCGGCATGCGAATGTGTATCGAGGAGCACCAGGAGTAAATGGCATTAAACGTCGATCAGTCGACATTAAGAACTGAATGACAACACTCTTGCAGGTGGGAGAGTTTAATAACTATAATATATATATATATATATATTTAATTTAATGATTAATAATAATTAAATTAAAATTCTTAAAAGACAAAATAAAATCTTAATAATCACGAACTATTATGATAATTTAAAAATATAGAACTCGGGCTGAACATAGTTACAAAGATACCAAGAAAAGAAGAGTGCATGTGCATGATAACCTCTTTCTTGAAAACTTATGAATGCCATTCTCAATGAAGACTCAAGACTCAACTAGATTGGATTATGTATCAAAACAGTAGGAATGAATCAAAGTTCAATGAATGAATAACTTGATCGAGAAAATTTATAGGGAAAGGTAACTTGACTATCAATCTACTAAACCTCACTTCCATGATTAAAAAAACACCCCCACCTTCTTAGTGGTCCCATCATGGTCATGAACCGAGAAATATCCTTCTAATAGATTCAACCATCTATCTACGGCATCTTCATCTATTTGACCCTCAAATATGGGAATGTCAAAATTTACTTGTACCTTAAAAGGAGTCACACCTCCAGAGTGGCTGTTGGATGCAGATGTTGTTAGGTCCCTATATTACTAGTATAGTCCCTTATTGTTGTTAGTGTAACCCCCTTATTGTTATTATTGTACCCTTGTAAACCCCATTTTGCTATTATTTTGCCCTTAAATTATTATTGTTAGGTCGGCTAGGATTACGTTGTGGCCCACTAGGATTACATTATGGCCCCATGGACTCCTATATATAGAAAGGAGGTTTTGTAAATTGTATCATCCAAGAATTTTTCATTTATGTAATGTATTTGAGGTTTCCCCCTCGAAGTGGCTCATTTCTAAGGCGTTGATATCTCTTTTCTTCTCTTTTTGGAGCTGGTTACACAACATTTGGTATCAGAGCTTTGGATTCAAGGGTTTCGCTGCTCCAAACAGGTCATCGTGGCATTTTCGCTATAAATTCTTTTCTACGAAGTTTCAGAAGCTAAAATTTTTAGGGTACGAAGCCGAAATCCTGAGGAATATTTTCTAAAAATTTCAGACCTTGGTTCACAATATTTTCTGAGATATAATCTATGGAAGTTAGGTCTTTTTTCAGGCTCCTAAAAAGGTCATTGTGGAATTTGCGCTATAACTTTTTTTTTCTACAAAGGTTCAGAATCTAAAATTCATATGGTGCAAAGCTGAAATCTTGAGGAAATTCGTCAAAAAATTTTAGAGCTTGGTTCGCAATATTTTGGGAGATATGATCTGTGGAAGGTAGTGCTTTTTTAGGCTCCTGAATTTCATCTCAAAGAGGTGATCGTGGGAAAAGTTCAATAAATCTCTCTCTGGGCATCGGATTGGAGTGCCGTAAAAAGTGGTCGCAAGAGCACAGACTTTAGTTTCTTGGCTATCAATTTTAGAGACAAAGGACGAAACAGTGACATGTGGCAAGTCGTACAAGTTAGATCTACTGAACCAGTCCAAAATTAGGTCATTGTGGGAGATTGGACACAACCTTTTCTTGGAGAATCCAAATCAGGTCAGACCTATGGAATTCAAAAGATAATTCAAAGGGCTACGCTGATACCAAAATTAAAATATTGAAGTGCTGCAATCATAGAGATAATCCAATTTCAATATCGAGTTCCTCAAAAGCAAGAAAAAGGTGTGTATATTTTTTTTCTTTCCAAATTGCATGAGTCTTCTTGAAGAATCAATTTTAATTGATTCCAAGGGCATATTGTAGAATATATAGCAGTATTGGGTTCTAAAATATGCCCCGTAAAAATAATTCAACACCCATTAAGCCTTCAGAAGGCTCTACTATGACTCATGAAGATGAAGAATTGCAACATGATCTATCAAAATTACAAGAGCAAGTGCAACAAATTTCACTCTCGCAAAGAGCAACAAAAAATGAAATGGAAGTTTTGAAAAAAGGCGTGGAAGTGAAGATGGACGGTTTGAAGAAAGGCATGGAAGCTAAGATGGATGGCGTGGAAGCTAAGATGGATGGCATGGAAGCTGGCATGGAAGCTAAGATGGATGACATGAAAGACAACATGGAAAACATGAAGAATGATCTCAAAGCAGACATCGAAGGTTTGACAAAGTTGATACAAGAAATGTTTCCTAATGGTGAAAAGATAGTAGAAGAACCTCATGATGAGAACAAAATAAATGTTAATCATGATTTCATAAACTCTAATGTTGGCGGGAAGAACCACCATATTCCAAAAATTGATATGAGGAAGTTTGATGGAAAGGATCCTGTAACATGGATACTACAGATGGAGAAATATTTTGATCTCCATAACGTGCAAAACACACAAAAGGTACGCATTGCAACTTTACATTTAGAACAAAATACATTTGTATGGTATCGATGGCTTTGCTCCCGTAAAAAAATTGTCACATGGTCAATTTTTATGGAGGAAATGATAGCACATTATGAGGATACAAAGAGCAACACCTTCTTTAGCCAATTGATAAATCTCAAACAAAAGGGTTTAGTGGGGCAGCACATTGAGGACTTCCAAAAATTGAATATAAGGGTAACTGATGTTCTAGAGGAACACATGATTGATCTCTTCATAGGCACTTTAAAGGATAAAATTCAACATGAAGTTCGCGTTCTGGAACCTGATTCATTGGAGAAGGCATTCAGGTTGGCAAGAAAAGTTGAATGTAAAAATATGGCGACAAGGAAGCCTACCACTCAATTCTATAAAGAAGGAAGTGTTGCTACGCCTAGATTTCCACAACCTACAAGGTTGACACCACAACAATTGGAAGAAAAAAGAGCAAAAGGGCTTTGCTACGGTTGTGATAGCAAATACACTAAAGGTCATAAGTGTGCTGAGAAGAAATTATTTTACATAGATTGTGAAGAGGAAGAAGAAAATGAACAAGAAGAGGATATACACTAGGAACCAACCCTAGAAGAGGAAGAAATGAATCCGGCCATATCGTGTAATGCACTGGCAGGAATTACCACTCCTCAAACTCTCAAGATAGAAGGACATATCAAGAAGAAAAAGGTAATAGTGTTGATTGATTCGGGTAGCACCCATAATTTTATTCATTGTAAGGTAGCCAAAGAATTAAATTGTTTCCTATACCCAACACCAGAATGTCAAGTGATGGTTGCAAATGGAGGAACTATAAATTTCTCTGGAAAATGCCATAATATCAAGCTAACCATGGGGGAATATGTATTGACTAGTCCTATGCTTTCCATTCCTATGGGAGGTGCTGATGTTGTACTAGGAGTACAATGGTTACAATATTTGGGGACGTACCTTCTAATTTTCAAGAACTTTCTTGAAATTTTTTTTCAGAAGGAAAGGAAGTCGAATTATGGGGTATTGAAGGGAAGCTGGGAAGGATAATAAGCTCTAAAGTCATGACAAAGCTTCTAAAGAAAGAACAACGAGGCGTAATTGCACAATTATGCTCACTAGAAGTTCCGACATCAAAATCATCTATTTCTGCAGATCTCTAACAAGTCTTGGACAATCATTCCAAGGTGTTTGAAACTCCCAAAGGACTCCCACCTTTTCATGATCATGATCATGCTATTCATTTGATTCCAAGAAGTGTTCCTCCAAACATCAGGCCTTATATGAACTGAAATTTGCTTATAGATAGAATGGAAATAAAACTAGCTAGGGCACTGGTAGCTATCTCTGAGGAGAGATGTGGAGACTACAGGCCTCTAAACTGAGTTACAATGAGGCTTGAGGGCCTATTTATTATTTAGAAACAATGGAGAACCCTAAACATCCAAAAACCTAACCCTAGGAGATGAAGCGTCAAAACTATGGGCCCCGTTTGGGTAAATTGGTGTTTCAACTTCCTAGGGACATAACTTTGGCATACTATCTCTGTTTTACGCACATGATACATCATTAGAAAGATCTATTCGAGGACTACAACTTTCACCACAAATATAATTCCGAAATAGATTGATATAGAATGATATTTCGCTGGAGGCGTGATGCCAAAAAAACGTCGTTTAGGGCCTCAAAACGGCTTCGGAAGTTCAAGACCCGAAAAACTGCAAAAATTAGTAAGTTGTGCCGAAACTGAAAAGCTAAAAGAGACAATGGTGGGGCCCCAAGTGGAATAGGCGGGTGGCCACCAGTATCCACCTGGATCATTGAGTGAGCCAAAAAAGTAACTTTCCTTACTTTTTGAGTACAGCCTTGCAATTGCGAAGAGGACTAGTGTTGCAAAATTATTGGTAAGTGGAAATTAAAGGGCGTAAGAACATTTTTGAAAAAATTTCAAACGTCAAAATTAAGTCTTCTATCCTTCCTAGCACCTCATGGAAAAATGGAATCTGCAAATTCTAGTCGTCAAATATGTGCAAAATGCCTTATGACGGGCAAAATGAAGGACTGGTCCTATGCTGCTACATGAGTTAGGGTTTCATGTGGCAACAGGGAACCTTGTATAGTTTTTCAAGGATAGGAAAGGAGAATATTTTCAGTTAATCATCACATGAAACTTCATCACCATTTGAAAATTGTGTCCTAATTTGAAACAATAAGACTACCCAACCCCTAGAGAATTTGGCAGAAATTCCGACGGCCAAATCGTCGCTATTCTGAGGGTATTGAAGGGAAGCCATGAAGGATAATAAGCTCTAATGTCATGACAAATCTTCTAAAGAAAGAACAACGAGGCGTAATTGCACAATTATGCTCACTAGAAGTTCCGACATCAAAATCATCTATTTCTGCAGATCTCCAACAAGTCTTGGACAATCTTTCCAAGGTGTTTGAAACTACCAAAGGACTCCCACCTATTCGTGATCATGATCATGCTATTCATTTGATTCCAGGAAGTGTTCCTCCAAACATCAGGCCTTATAGATATCCTTACTTCCAAAAGAGCGAAATTGAACGTATGATTGCAGAAATGTTAGAGGCGGGTATAATTCAACCTAGTCAAAGTTTTTTCTCTGCTCCTGTAGTTTTGGTACACAAGAAGGATGGATCATGGCGAATGTGTCCGGATTATAGGGAGCTCAATAAGCTCACCATTAAAGACAAATCTCCCATTCCTGTGATTGATGAATTATTGGATGAATTACATGGAGCAATTTATTTTACCAAGTTGGATCTTCGTTCAGGATATCATCAAATTAGAATGAAGATCGAAGATATTCCAAAAAAAACATTTCGAACTCATGAGGGTCATTATGAATTTTTGGTCATGCCTTTTGGCCTTACCAATGCACCTTCTACATTTCAAGGGTTGATGAATTCCATTTTCAAACCCTTCCTTAGAAAATTAGTGCTAGTATTTTTTGATGATATACTAATCTACAACAGGTCTTGGAAGGATCATGTTGAACATGTTGACAGGGTGCTCAAACTATTGCAGGAGAAACAATTATATGCAAAAACATCCAAATGTTTCTTTGGAGTACAAGAGGTGGAATATCTGGGTCATATTATATCTCACGAGGGTGTTAAAGTAGACCCTAACAAAATTAAAGCCATTAAGGAATGAAAAGTCCCCAAGACAATAAAGTAGTTGCGAGGATTTCTTGGGTTAACAGGCTATTATCGCAAGTTTGTTAAGAATTATGGGAGAATAGCAGCATCTCTAACAACATTATTGAAGAAAGATGTATTTTCATGGACTCCTGAAGCAACTAAGGCCTTTGAACATCTTAAAGAGGCAATGTGCCTAGCACCGGTCTTAGCTACGCCAGACTTCACAAAAACCTTTATTGTGGAATGTGATGCCTCAGGAAATGGAATTGGTGCAGTTTTAATGCAGGAAGGAAGACCCATTACTTTTGAAAGTCGTCCAATCAAAGGAAAGTGTTTACAAAAACCTATTTATGAGAAGGAAATGTTAGCAATACTGCATGCACTAAAGAAATGGCGAACTTACCTAATGGGAAGACACTTCAAGGTAAAAACTGATCATGATAGTCTTAAACACTTTTTGGAACAAAGACTATCTTCAGAAGAGCAGCAAAAATGGGTCACAAAGATGCTGGGTTATGACTTTGAAAACTTCTCCTTTAGGAGGACACTCAGGATTTTTAAAAACTTACCACAGGGTGAAGAAAGAATTTTTTTGGGATGGCCTTAAATCTGATATTCGAATGTTTGTGGCGGAATGTTTGGTTTGCCAGCAAAATAAAGTGGAAACAATTAAGACCCCAGGACTTCTACAACCTTATCCATTCCAAGTCAACGTTGGGAGGAGATTTCAATGGATTTTATCACAGGTTTACCTAAGTCCGAAGGAAAGAGTGTCATCATGGTGGTAGTTGATAGACTTACCAAGTATGCACACTTTTGTGCATTATCTCATCCATTTAAAGCAAGTACAGTTGCTACTACATTTATGGACAGAATTCAAAAGCTACATGGAAGCTCAAGGGTTATTGTGAGCGACAGAAATCCCATTTTTACTGGAAATTTTTGGACGGAGTTATTTTCTTGTTTGGGTACTCAATTAGCTCATAGCTCATCTTATCATCCTCAATCTGATGGTCAAACCGAGATAGTAAATAAATGTTTGGAAGGATATCTTCGTTGTTTTGTATCTGATAAACAAACACAATGGGTCAAGTGGCTACCTCTCGCTGAATGGTGGTATAACACTTCCTTCCATACTGCAGCAAAAATGACCCCATTTATGGCACTTTATGGATATCATCCACCATCCATCACATCATCTTTAAGGAAAATTCGAAGGTTCAAGCAGTGGAAGATCACATCGAGCATCAGCAAGAAGTTCTCCAACTCTTAAAGGATAACCTGAATTTGGCACAAAATCGAATGAAACAACAGGCACATCAACATCGCAGCGAGAGAAGTTTTGATGTAGGAGATTGGGTATTTTTACTACTACAACCATACAAACAAATTTCCCTCAAGCAAGCTAAGAAGGATAATAAATTATCGCCAAAGTACTATGGTCCTTACAAGGTGTTGCAAAAGATTGGTACTATGGCATACAAATTGGAGCTTCCCGCTTCTTCACGAGTGCATCTAGTTTTCCATGTTTCATGCTTAAAGAAGGTTATAGGTGAAAATCTTCCAGTTCAAACAATATTGCCAGAACTTGATGAGGAAGGAAAATCATATTGGAACCTGAAGCGGTCATGGAAACAAGAACTCGACAGCTACGGAATCGATCAATTTCAGAGTATCTCATCAAGTGGAAGAACTTACCCACTGAAGATTCTACATGGGAGGATGAGAATTTTATACAGAAGCACCCGGAGCTACTCAAGCGTTGAGGACAACACTTTTTTGAAAGAGAGGGGCATGTTAGGTCCCTATATCACTAGTATAGTCCCTTATTATTGTTAGTGTAAACCCCTTATTGTTATTATTGTACCCTTGTAACCCCCATTTTGTTATTATTGTGCCCTTAAATTATTATTGTTAGGTCGGCTAGGATTACATCGTGGCCCACTAGGATTACATTATGGCCCCATGGACTCCTATATATAGAAAGGAGGTTTTGTGAATTGTATCATCCAAGAATTGTTCATTCATGTAATGTATTGGAGGTTGCCCCCTCGAAGTGGCTTATTTCTAAGGCGTTTATATCTCTTTTATTCTCTTTTTGGAGTTGGTTACACAACATTTTTAATCAAAACCTAGTTAAATTCTAAATTTGGGCAACTTCCTCAACAATGGGCGGAAGTTTCTTTAAATCTCGAACCCTTGATTTGAGATCTTATAATCATAGCCATACACACCTTAAAACCCAATGTTCTTTTAACTACGACGGGAGCGATTTAAACAAAAAAAACATATCATAACCTTTTGACCAACGAAATGGTGGTATGGGTTTATAAAACCACTTTTTTCAGCCTTCTGTCCAATGCACTAATCATGGATTTATCTCCGCGTTCAACCATAAACTTTCCCACTGAATTAAATTCACCAATGAATTAGGGTATTGGGGCTTTAACACGGTCAGAATTGATTAAGCAATCGAGTCCACTAGTCCTTTATAAAGAATTCATATCAAACTCAGAATGGATTTCCGAATTGACAAGAACCTCTTCACGTCGTATTAATGTGTATCAAATCTTATACAAAGAAACGTAGATTCACATGCAATTGAGAACATAACCCCTTCACAGAGATCAGAGTTTTATATGAAATTGAATTCTTCGTTCACACAAAGGCTGATGTTTAATTTAAATCAAATCAAGACAATCACATAACATTTGATTGCCATCGATCCTATAAGGATCGATGGTCAATAATCATTGCAATACACTCATAAGGAAACTGCAGATAACCCATATGAAACTCGCACACATTAAATGAACTACTTAGTCTAATTGCAAATAAATCACTACGCATATATAGATACATAGAATCCACATTTTAATTCCTTTATTATATACAAAGATAACTTACAGATATCTAAGGCATTTCAGCCTTAGTAACAAAGTTCACCTCCGACTACATCGTGCTCACTCGCTCTATTCCTCCCGCATTACAGGCTCGCTTTCTATATAGACTAGAAAAGAATTGATTGAGATCGCTCAAGGAAACTCTTGGTCTTATCAATGCACACATGGCAGGCCATTAATTATTAATCAGTTACATAAATTCTAGTATCGGTTTAAACAATTTTTACCCCAAATTGCGTGACTGTTCACATACCCATCTCTTCATCTACAGATTCAAACTTGAATTCAAACTTGTTCGGATGCCCCTGCATCACAACTCCTTGGTGCACCTTCATGTATGTGAAGACGCCTTTTGGATTAATGAATAATGGAGCCACATTTCAGAGAGAAATGGATATTGATTTTGCTGATGAAATTGGAAAATTTATTGTCATATATCTAGATCACATCATGATTTTTTATAAAATAGATGAAGAGAATTTTTTACACTTGAGGAGAGTTTTTGAGAAGTGTAGGAAGTTTTGGATTTCACTTAACCCCAAGAAACACTATTTGGCCTTGAAGAAGGAAAACTTATGGGGCATATCATTTCCAAAGAAGGTATTAGGATTGATCCCATTAGGATTGAAGCCATTTTGAAAATAAGTCATCCTAGAAATGTTAAATAACTTCACTAATTTTTGGTAAAATAAAATTTCTAAGAAGATTCATCCCCAACCTAGCAGAACTCCCTAGGAACATAGCAAATATTTTAAGGAAAGACACATAAATAAGGTGGAACATTGAATGCAAGAAATCATTCAACTAAGTGAAGCAAGATCTAACAAAAGAACCTATTTTTATTCGCCTTGATTTTACAAAAGATTTTATTATCTTTTCATTTGCTTCTGAAGATAGTGTTGCAATAGTTCTCTTAAATAAAAACAACGAGGAACATGAGCAGTCCATTTCTTTCTTTAGAAAGGCTCTAAGAGATGTTGCAAGGATTTCAAAGTATATATTCTTCATTCTCACATAATTTTCATTGTCCAAAATTCTTTGGTCAAATATATCCTTACTCAAAATGTACCAAATGGGAAGTCAGGTAAGTGGATTGCCATTATTCTTGAATATGATATTGAAATTAAACCCACCAAGCTCATTAACGGAAAAAGATTAGCTAATGGTTGAGTCTAATTTTGATGCTTTGGATAATAATTTTGTAGCTACATTAGATGATCAAGAGGAACAGGTGACTCCACAAATAGATGAGGCTTTTACAACCTCACCCTGGTATGCAGACCTCATTTTTGTATTGTTAAATTTACAATATCCTCTTGGTTTGACTAAGAAAAAGGATATATTTCTTAAGCTAAAGGCTATGAAATTTTGTATCTTAGATGGAAATTTATATTGGAAAGATGTTGGTGGACTTTTACTAAATTTTTTATTAAAGGATGAGGCAGAAAAAACTATGTAGGAATTTCGTGAAGGAGATTGTGGTGGACATTTTTACCGGAAGACCACTACCAATAAGATCCCAAGAGATGGTTTTTACTAGCCAACAATTTTTCCCGATGTCCATAAAAAAATTACCTCTTGCCACAAGTGCCAAATTTTTGAAGGAAAGAGAAAAATGTTGGCATTACCCTTGAAACCTATATCCGTTGAAAGTCCTTTCCAATATTGGGGTTTGGATTTCATTCGAGAAATCCATCCACCATTCTCAGCCCAAATCAAATGGATCCTCACATCCGCTGACTATTTCACCAAGTGGATTGAGGCCACACCCTCAAAACAAGCAACTGATGCTGTGATCACCAAATTTTTAGAAACCAATATACTGTCAAGGTTTGGGTGTCCAAATAATCTTATCACAAATAATGCATCAGCTTTTAAGTCAAAGAAAATGGTATATTTCTGCAGCAAATATCATATCACTCTAAGGAATTCAACTACTTATTACCCTAAGGGTAATGGGTTAGCTGAATATTCAAATAAAAATTTGGTTATTATTATAAAAAATCTCCTAGAAGACAACAAGAAGTCATGGAAAAATAAGTTGGTAAATGCATTGTGGGCTAACACACTCACCACAAAGAAATCAATTGGCATGTCACCATACCAATTAGCTTATGGAATGGATGTTGTTTTCCCATCTTCTTTAGGGGTTCCTGTATTATGAAAATAATACAGGAGCTACGGGTGGAAGCAAATGATACTTAAAAAATGATAAATCATACCATTCAGCTGCAACAATACAAGGAATAAGTGTATAACAAAAAACAAGTTATCGAAGAAAATGTCAAAAATATTTATGACATAATGACCAAGGAAGATGATTTTCAGTTGGGTGATAGTGTTTTAAAATGGGATTCAAGAAGAGAGGATAAAAGCAAGCATGGAAAGTTTCATAATCTGTGGAAATTACCATATATCATCCATGCGTTCAAAGGTCATAATGCATTTTTCCTCAAAGAGTTGGATGGAACAGAGATACGTGGTGGACCTATGAATGACACGATGCTGAAACATTATTTTGCACAATAATAGAGGTATTTCTTAGAAAATTTCATTGTAAATATAATTTCTTTATTTTTTTGATTGGGTGACCTATTTACATACTTTGAAGCCCACAGAGAAGGCCCTAATCTCCTGATTAATGTGCCACCATAACTACTACAACAACAAAAAAGTAATCAAATGCAGACATTGTTGAAACAGAACATTCATGGCTACTGGTCAAAGGTTCTTGGCACCTCACAAGGAGAGTGCCATCCCTAGTTGAAGTCACTATTACAGTCCTATAATTTATAGGATCACAACATTATTGGATATTTTATCTCATTTATATGACATTGTAAATAATATTTCAATTTGCAAATGATTTCAAAAAAAATATAAAAGAAAAATGAAAAGAGGGTATTTGAATAAAAAAATAGAATGAAAGAAACAAAAGAAAAAAAGAGAAATAATAAAAATAAATATGAAAACCCCATGAAAAAAAAAAAAAAAAATAGAAATGAAAGTGTTGCAAGTCTAAATGCCACTACTTGATAGATAGTTTGATTCTATTGAATAAAGTGAATGTTGTGTGCAACTTGTTCAAGATACCACAACCTTGAGTCATCTGTTTGAATCATATAGTTTAATCATGATCAAACAAGTTTAAAATTGTGTTAATTAGATGATATAATAAAGTTAGCCAAACTGTCTAATATTGGCTAATGCTAGTTAGGTAGATAAATAAGGTTGATTCATACGTTTATGTTGAATCAATGAAGTAGTAAGTAATAGGATATTGTAGGTATTTTTGTTCTAAAAAACAAATAAAAGAAGGGTCTGCAATTCCAAATGCACCCTTATGTATGTTAAAAAAGTTAGTCTTAGGATTAGGATAAAGCTTAAGTCAAAAGGTTCAAAGGGTAAAAATGTACATTTTACATGATTTACACTATTATCCAAACTTTACAATGCACATGGTTTTATCTAAAGTTTTCCACCCATGTAATAAAGTTTGAAAAAGACAAAAGGAATTTTTTGGGTAGTGTTAAGACACACACTCTTTCCAATGGCTCAATCTTCACCAACTCACATCAGCGGTCCACAACCCTTTTTCGCACCCTGCTATCCATCCGAACTTTACCAGCGCGGGGAGGGGGGGGGGGGGTGGGTACGAAAATTAGTTTCCTCCCCGTCGGTCCCACACGATGTGTCAGCCCTTCATCATTTCGCATCCCCCCTTGTTAATACCGTAAACCATCTCGACCTACCTCTAAAATCCACCAAACCACCCTCCTTTCACACCATATTTCCTGCGCATCACCGTCCACTCCCCTACTTACATGCTTCTACTTATCGCGCGCTCCCCTCCAATATCATCCCAAGACATGGCCATAACCGTTAGCTTATTAAAAGACTTCCTGGGGTAACCATTCAAACTTCTAATGAACCCACGCCCATAACGGGAACATCGACACCCACATAAAAACCCATCGCACCACCATTTTTCTCCTTTTATTTTGAAAATTGTGTCACTCTACCTTTGTCTCTAGATTTCAAGTACCCAGTGATTCTCCTGAATCAACTAGGCATGTGATCGAGCACAAGAAAATCCCAATTTTATTACCAATCTATTATAGACTGGTGAAATTCCTGGTAATTATGTGCAATTTCCTCCTTTCTCTGTAATTGCATATTAACTAGATGCCTTCGAAAAAGAAGAACATTGAAGATTCTGTCAACCCAATCTTGCATCCGCTTTTGACTTAGATCACATTCCACTTGTAGACAAAGATTATTAAATCACAGAAACTTAGTGTGAGTTTGATCTTTTTGAACTCTACTATTGGCTTGAAAATAAATTTATTGACAAATCTGATGAAATTGGACTCTAGGAACCAATCTGCCTCATCACATTTTTCCCTGGACATTTCACTCTCAAGAGTTTGTTAGAAAATGTCAGGCTTGTTACGTACCAAACTAGAGAGCCATTATAGCCCCAAGTGGTGAATTTTTATTCAACGTCAGCTCTAAAACTATTGATCAGATGATGTAGGCCCTTATTGTAGAAACCAATACTCCTTTTCCTGTAGAAACCTTGACTGAAATCTACTATAAATTAGATTTCTCCAAGAGAACACAGATTTTGACATTTTGTTTCCTGAATATACCCAATTGTCCAGAAAAAATCCACCTTATCCCTCTTCCATGTTCCTTTTTATGCCAAACAAATCACTTCTACGTTGTCATAACTTTTGGGCTATTACTCTGATGAATGGGTAGATGAAACCCTATTAGGTTTCTTATCAATATTCTCTACAGACCATAATCCTTCAGTTATTTTTAATTTCAGTCAATTCTTAGCTGAAAGTATACATGAAAAACTCCTTACGTTACCAATTGAAGGAGTTTTCAGGTATGCTTCCATTCATGTTTATATTTTCATTTATTACCAAGTAGACAAATTCCATTTTTCACTATTAAAATTGGATGAGGAAGGGAATCCACAGTCAGTAATTTTTTGGACTTCCCCTATGATGAAATATTCAGAGGAGTACGCATTCAAGGAATACATTGAAAAGTTCATTCATCGAGTGATGAGCATGTTGACGAGTAATGCAGAACCAAGAATCAGTGAATAAATCAAGAAGATCCCACATTTGAAAGAGAAATCTAAAACCGGTGATTGGTACCTATACCAAAATTATACAGAGATGAGGATGTATGGGTGTGAATTTCCACCGTACAAGTTTCCCAAATACCTCCCAATGAGATTATTTTCCCTGGATTATATAACACAAATGATTAACTCCGATGAAATTCATTTTGTCTCAGTAAAGAAGAAATCTCAGTTCAGGATTAAAACACAAGTTGGCCCCTTTGTTTCCAACAACAGGATAATAGGAGAAGAAGCAGATAATCTTCCTAAACAAATTAATTTTAATGTGAGTTTTACATGGTCATATGATCCTCAGGGCCTAATTTCCAAGACAAGGGTGGAACACAAAACCAATCCTTATATCCACACTTGGAGGCCATAGATTGAGAGGTATATGAATTAATTCACATGGATAGATAACACTTTGCAAGAATTCGAATAAAAAATTGTGTCCACCTCAACTTCACAGACTCCTACTCCTCAAGAGAAAGAAGGAAAGAGGAAAAGAGAGGAAGAATAAAATTTATATACAGGAAGTGCAGACAAATAATTCAAAATCATCTACAGAAAGTGGACCAAGATGAGTCCTAAAATAGATTTAGAAAGGAATGCAGAACAAGGATCTACCATGATCATCAATGAACCACTATCTTTAGCACAATCAGTAGCAAATTTATAAATTCTCCAACAATTTCATCAATGTCACAGGGTCATCTAGACACAACCCAAACCTCTAAGCTCTTTCAGGGAGAAAAGGAGAAAAATATCTTTGACTGGTACAAAGACATTAAGCTCAAAAATGAGATTCTTAAGAGGAAAACCTACTCACAGTTCTGGAAACAAATTTCTAGTTCACAAATAAGGCTTCTATTAGCCTTTGATTCAAAAAAAGGAAGGATGCAGATGGCCTTCCTAAAGGCTCAAATTCCACAACCAAAGACAATAGCAGACTAGAAAAATATATCCTTTGAATTTGAAACCAAGGACATTCATCCCATTTATAAAATGGAGATGCATAAACATATTGGGGAGATGATTTTCTCTACATTAACCAACACAACCATGAATGTGTCAAATTGCAGGTGTCTCTTTAAAATACCCAATCCCAGTTGAGGATGGAAAAGATATCCTCTCTGGATAAATACACAAGAATCAAATCATTGGAAGATCTGGTTGTTAAAATGGGGTATGATTCAGAAAATGTGAAGGCAATAGAAGAACTAATTAAAAATAAGAATGTTGATATTGCAGCACCGAGGAAGCAACTAAAACTGCTAGCAACAAAAGATCTACATACCAAGGATATAGAAGAGTCTGAAACATAGAAGGAAGATATGCTAAAATTAATCATGGAGCAAAGTGCCCAAACTAGGAAAATGGAGATAGACATGGAGAATTTGATTAAGGATAAGGAATAAAATCCATAGGTGGCCATAGTTCCTCTTTATGCAATACCCCTCACAAAAATCCCCACTACAAGTGATTCAACACCAACGATACCTCCAACCTAACCTGCAGATGCTGCTAAAAATTTGATTAAGGTCGTAGGGAAAATGTCAATATAAACACAAGAGATAAAGAAACTACAAGGGCAAGTAAAATATTTCCAAGAACATAACAATAGAAGTGAAGCTTCAAACTTGGCTGAAGCACAAAGATCCCAAATACTACTAGAAAGGATACAGAAAGCAAAGAAAGAGTTAGCCATTGGCCAAACCTTGGCCCAATCCAAGAAAAACATAAGGACAAGCATCCTCAACTCCATGAATGATATTTGGCCATCCATGCAAATCATTTTTTAATAGAATGACCTGATACAAAAAGATACAACAACTATTGCATGAATCAAAGAGAAGTTGGGTCACATGCTTACTAAAGCTGCTAATATCATCAAATTCCTCAATTCTAAGAATAAATATGAGTTGGAGGAAATAGGAATTGAGGAAAAAACCGAAACTCTATTAGAATTCAAGAAGGTTTTGACCAAAAATAACCTCATTCTACAATTAGAAGAAAAATGCCAAGGACTGGAAATAGGGGTTAGCAAGTTTTTCAGCAAATTTGAAGTGCTAAACAAAAAGGGATCGCACAATGTGTTTTTTATCAAGTATAACTTAATCACACAAGAGGACTACAATAAGAATTTGAAAGAAGTAGCCAGAGACAACTCCAAGTTCACCAGTACAAAGGGAAGTTTGACAAGAAAATATTTTCTTGAAGCAATGGGAAATGCTTCTACATACAGCATGAGGTGAATCATATTTTTGTGCTAAAACCTACTTTTTCCAAATATAGCGAAGTAGATGAAATTTAGAGGAAGGCAACAAAGTTTTCAATTCCAGATGAAAAAAAGGCAAGATAAGTGTGTGAGTTACTGGCATAATTGAATAACTCGAAATGCAGTTAAAGGATCAACAATGTGTAATATTCCTACTTAGCATGAACTAAGAGGAATATTCATTTTTGTTTTATTTTTTGTTGCATGAATAAATGAATAAAGGAGGACATGCAAAACTCCTAAAAAGACTGAATAAATCAATGCCCATGTGAACATAGATAAATCAGGGCCATGTAAATAATCACTTGCAGGTGTGAAAGGGGTTTGAGCTGTGAGACTGGGTCAACCTTGACCAAATCTACAGCACTGTCTAGGTTCAATGCATCTCCAAAAGGGACAATGCAGTTCTAGGAGGCCCCTCATGTGAAAGAAGCTAAATCATCAAGGTGGTTTAAGGTTTGAAAAGGATTTCATCTTATAAAAGGAAGGGAAGGGCAACAAGAGAAGGTTGTTGATTGAACATATTTCTGAGTATCTTGTCTGCTTAGACAAATACTATTCTATGTTGTTTAGTAGAGAATTGTGCTGCTTAGCACTTTAAGTTCCTATGCAGGGATTTCACCTCTTTCTTTGAGGATTCTTGGAGGAGTATTTGTTGATTTGATCCACTATCAGGCTTGAGGCCAAGCTCTAATTCCAATTTCAGTGCAGATCTAGTGAGGGTTTTTCTGCTTTTGCAAGTTGCAGCAAGTGGGATTCTAGATCTGCAGAGATCTAGCTTGTTTTTGGGAGCCTCTTCTCATGGAGTGTGTCTTTTAACCTCCTGGGAGAGTGCCTCTCCTGTTTGTGGCCATCTTTTTCATTGGAGCTACAACGTTGTTTCCATTGATGGACTGTGTCATTTTGACATGAGGTTCTTTATGGTGTTTTGATTCCAGTTTTGATCAGAGATCTCTGGTGTTGGGCTTTGCCTTTCACTTTGGTGATCCATGGATTAGCTTGTTGATCCATGTTCTGTTTAGATCTGATCTATTGTAATGAAATGTTATATTCAGAAATTACTGTAGAATTTTACATATCTGCAACTTGTAACTCAGATCTACTCTTATTTATGCATGATTTGGTCAAAACCCTAAGGGTATCTTGTAAAGAAAACTATCTAGTTCCCAGATCTGAAATAGATCTGATGTTTTTTCCACAGATCTATCCTAGATATTATTGTTAATATGCAGCTACTACAACTCCTGAAAATAACGCTTTTGAGCCATTTCTGCTGATATATATGTGTTGTAGCTCTCTTTTCTGAAGATATCTCGCTCTATTGTCTCATGTATTATATTGTATATTGAAAGAGCCTCACTTTACTTCTAATTGATACTGTACATTCATTTTTTAATAATATTTGATGGCCTCTTTCTCATATTGTCCAATACTGCGTTATTCTTGAAGCAGTTTGTTGTGCATAGCTGCAGCCCCTCTTGTAGGATGTTTTTCAGCTAGACTAGGTGGTGGGAGATCTGTTTACAACACCTAGTTTGATTTTTTTTTTCTCCCCTTGTAGATCTAGACTCCAGATATACTGATCTAAGGGATCCAAGGGTTGTAAACTAATTTCTGTACATCAATCTCCCAGGAGTGCATTATTTTTACAAGCTTGTTGTGCAATCCCAATTTTGGAACATTACAGTGGTATCAGAGCTCCTTTCTTGGCACAGTCTGTCCTTGCCTTGGATCACCAGCCATGTTGCATTCAGAAGAATATGATCCTCTTACAGATAGGGACAAGAAGTATCATAACAGAAGTCACAAGAAGTATGATTACACTACTGATGATCTTGACAAGGGTCAAGACAAGGGTAAATCCCTTGAAGCTGTAAACGATAGAGAAGTAGAAGATTTTGCAAGAACTCTTTTGGTGGCCATGT
Organism: Pinus albicaulis; assembly: GCA_034641835.2. Taxonomy (NCBI): domain Eukaryota; kingdom Viridiplantae; phylum Streptophyta; class Pinopsida; order Pinales; family Pinaceae; genus Pinus; species Pinus albicaulis. The sequence goes on along the minus strand of JAXQQM020079313.1, from coordinate 18,326 downwards.
AAGATCTTTCCAAGGATATCAAAGAGATGAGGGTGGATAGAATGAGGGAATCTCTTGGGAGATTTCATCAGGGAGAATGCTTTGACATGTCCCATCATGGGATTGGTCAACCAGTGGATCTGCCACAAGCTCCAGAAGCTACACAATGCTCCACTATGCCTACTTTATTGCCTATGGAGAATGAAGGGCCACAAGAGAAAGATTCCATTGAAGATTAATTTATGGAATATGACTCTTAGAGTCAGAGATTCAAGGAGTTTCCAAGACTTTTGTCACCTCAAGGATAGAAGAAGACCAAGGCAACAATATAGAGATGGTGGGTTCTTTCATCATCAGGATAGACACCACTCTATGGGAAGATTATTTTTTCCCAATTTTTATGGATCATCCTCCAGTTCTTCCAAGGCATGGGTAGAAAAGCTGGATATCTTCTTCCAGTTGAACAAAGTCCCTGAGACTGAAGCCATCAAGATTGTAGTGCTGCACTTTGAAGGTGAAGCACACAATTGGTGGTTCCATGGCTTTTCTACATTGGGAAACATAAATGTGACTACCTATTATGAGTTTACTAGAATACTGGTGGAGAGGTTTGACAGGAAGGATCCTGAAGCACCCTTCATAAGCCTTGCAAATCTGAAGCAATTAGGAGATTCAAAAACTTATATTTATGAGTTTCTAAGATTATCAGTCATGGTCCCTGACCTATCTGTAGCAAGGAGAGTCTACATGTTCATCGATGGCTTGGAGGAACCTTTGCATGGGTTGGTTAAATACACCAAGCTCGTCACTTTGCATGATGCCATTGAGAGGGCTAGAGACCTCCAAGATGCCTTGCCAAAAGCAAAGGAAACTTTCTGAAATAAGGTCCCTCACTTTTCTAAGGGGAAGGAAGGAAAATTTGCTCCTCCCAAGGAGAGATATTTGAAGAAACCTCTTGATATTGATCTTAGGAGGGAATTGAGGAAGAAGAGACTGTACTTCACTTGCCAAGAGTCATAGGCACTGGTACATAGATGTGCTGTAGGAAAGGCACACTACATAGAAGTCTTCTCAAATCTTGAGGAGGAAGATGAAGATGATGAACCTAGGAGGTTTCATAGCACTGATGATGATGAGGAAGATCAAACACCATCCAGAGATGGGAATGGAGTCTTTGCTCCAGCAAGTGGGACTCTTGCCTCTTTGAGAGGTATGCCTAAGTACTTGAACCTAAGAGTACAAGGTTCAGTCATGAATCAGAGAGTATCTGTCCTGATTGACAGTGGCGTAACCCACAAATTTATTGATGCTCATATTGTGCAAAGGAGAGGAATACCCACTGATACTTTTGAGAGATTTTCTAGTTTTTTCCCAAGAGATAGGACCATGCAATGCATGCAATATGTTCCATCACTCTCTGTCACTATGGGATACTACACTTTGGTGGATCACTTCTTTGTAGTTGACATACCAGACACGAACATCATCTTGGGTGTCCAATGGTTGATTACCTTGGGGAAGGTTACCACGGAGTGGAAAGCTTTGCAAATGGAGTGGGTGGACTTGAAGAGTGGGAAACCACAAATGATTCAAGGCATGCATACTTATCCTTCACCTAATACTTCCACACAAACAACAGAGTTGGATTTGCGTAGTGGAAGCAGGGATCTCACATTTCCTTCTCTCATGTTCATGAGGATGCTGCAAGGGACATTCTTATCTCATGGAAAGCCACCTGGAATGCCATCAAATTCAGATATTGTGGGAAAGGTTCCACAAATTGCTGCTCCAAATCTAGGTCTAGGAAGGGTTTGAGCAATGAGAGACCAAGTTACAGTGCTGGGAGGCTTGGGACAACCCAAGAATGAGGAAAATCTTCTTCTTGTTTCACTATCACCTTCTCACTTTTCTGAATCTGTGCTGTGCGAGGAGAAGAATGGGAGGATCAGCCTTCCAAAAAATATTTTGGCATGTATAATGTGAAAGAGGGAATCAGCAACATGACAAACACCCCCATGGATGTATCAACAACACTGTCATTGTTGAGAAGTGTGGATCTTTATTGGAAATCTCAACTGCTTGTAGAGTATTCCAAAGGTCTCCACATAGGTATGATATTAGATGGCATGCAACAAGAAGAGGGCTACTTAGTCCAAGGAGGAGACATATATTATCATGGTAAAGTATTCGTGGCTAGAGCTTCCAAGCTCAAGCAGAAGATCCTACAAGGAGCATATGAAGAATTCTCCCTTAGCCATATGTATTCAATGAAGATATATACCCTGATCATGAAGAGTTTTTATTGGGAAGGCATGAGAGAGGACTTACATCAGCACTTTCAAGAGTGTAATAGCTATGGAGGATTGGGGAAGCCAATAGAATCTTTGCAAGAGTCATCTCAACCAGCTCTTCCTTTGCTTGAGAGGAAGGGAATGCTCATGCACAACTCCATGTGCGTGAAGGACTATGATGGTAGAGGATTTGATCATGACAAGAAAGTTGTATTTTCTGATCTATTACATTCCTTTGCCATGTTTTTGCAGGATATGACTCCTAAAGGGAGTAAGAGATCATGTGGATCTCATAGTTTGTTGAGGGCCAATGGGAATTCTGAACTTGGCCACTCCCTTGATGTGCAAAGGGAGATTCCTTTTCATGATGGGCACTTCCCAAAGGCACCAAACTTATGTAACACGTTCAGCCATGTTAAGGTGACTCATGCAGCAAAAGTGTGGTGGGAATGCCACTTGCCACACCTAGATTTGATGAAGACAAGAGGTGCATTGCGTTGGCATCACATGTGGGATTTTGACCCACCTCCTCAAGTTCAGATTTCAGTTTGCATATATGTAGTCTTGCTTCCATACATTGATGATAAAGTTTTATTCTTTATGGGATTGTATGGACAGAGGATGGGCAATGTGTATGTACCACATGGTTTGGAAGTTCAGCTAGTACTTCATGATACATGTTTTAGATGTAGAATTTCTCCAACTATGTTTATTTCTGTTGAGTTTTTCACTCCTGAAGGGATGGACTATGCACATATTATGTTGGCCTTGGAGGAACAATTCATGATGCATTGGCTTTTTGAGCACTTGGCTTATGATGAGGACTTGATCCTTGATGATGCCAACAATGAAGGAGGAGAAGTACTACAGCTCTTACCCTATCAGTTTCTTGACGAAAAGCAACATTTTGGAGGGGAGGACTGTAATATTCCTACTTAGAATGAGCTAAGAGGAATATTCATTTTTGTTTTATTTTCTGTTGCATGAATAAATGAATAAAGGAGGACATGTAAAACTCCTAAAAATACTGAATAAAGAAATGCCCATGTGAACATAGATAAATTAGGGCCATGTAAATAATCACTTGCAGGTGTGAAAGGGGTTTGAGCTTTGAGACTAGGTCAACCTTGACCAAATCTATAGTGCTATCTAGGTTCAATGCATCTCTAAAAGGGACAACGTAGTTCTAGAAGGAGGCCCCTCATGTGAAAGAAGCTAACTCATCAAGGTGGTTTAGGGTTTGCAAAGGCTTTCATCTTATAAGAGGAAGGGAAGGGAAACAAGAGAAGGTTGTTGATTAATCATATTTCTGAGTATCTTTTCTGCTTAGAAAAATACTATTCTCTGCTATTTAGTAGATAATTGTGTTGCTTAGCACTTGGAGTTCCTATGCAGGGATTTCACCTCTTCCTTTGAGGATTATTGAAGGAGTATTTGCTGATTTGTTCCACTATCAAGCTTGAGGCCAAGCTCTACTTCCAATTGCAGTGCAGATCCAGTGAGGGTTTGTCTACTTTTTCAAGCTGTAGCAAGTGGGATTCTAGGTCTGCAAAGATCTAGCTTGTTTTTGGGAGCCTCTTCTCATGGAGTGTGTATTTTAACCTCCTAAGAGAGTGCCTCTCATGTTTTCACTTCAGATCTCTAACTTGGTAGTGGGCCATCTTTTTCATTGGAGCTACAACGTTGTTTCCATTGATGGACAGCGTTATTTTGATATGAGGTTCTTTATGGTGTTTTGATTCCAGTTTTGATCAGAGATCTCTGGTGCTGGGCTTTGCCTTTCACTTTGGTGATCCATGGATTAGATTGCTGATCCATGTTCTGTTTAGATCTGATATATTGTAATGAAATGTTATATTCAGTAATTACTGCAACATTTTACAGATCTTCAACTTGTAACTCAGATATACTCTTATTTATGCATGATTTGGTCAAAACCCCAAGGGGATCTTGTAAAGAAAACTATCTAGTTCCAAGATCTGAAATAGATATGATGTTTTGTCCATAGATTTGTCCTAGATTTGAGTTTTAATATGCAACTGCTACATCTCCTGAAAATAACACGGTTGATCCATTTATGCTGATATATATGTGTTGTAGTTCTCTTTTTTGAAGATATCTTGCTCTATTGTCTCATGTATTCTCTTGTATATCAAAATAGCTTCACTTTACTTCTGATTTTCAGCTGTACATTCATTTTTTAATCATATTTGATGGCATCCTACTCATATTATCCAAGACTGCGTTATTCTTGAAGCAGTTCGTTGTGCATAGCTGCAGCCCCTCTTGTAGGGTGTTTTTCAGCTAGACTAGGTGGTGGGAGATTTGTTTACCACACCTAGTTTGATTTGTTTTTGCTCCTCTTGTGGATTTAGAATCCAGATCTGCTGATCTAAGGGATCCAAGGGTTGTAAACTCATTTCTGTACATCAATATCCTAGGAGTGCGTTATTTTTACAAGCCTGCTGTGCAATCCCAATTTTGGAACATTACACAATGCAACAAATACAGAAAGGACAACTCAACCAAAATTTCCTTCAAATCAGGGCCACCTCTTGAGCAGTTCCAACCCATCCTATTAATTGGCAGAAAATATCATTTGTTCTAGATTTTGCTAAATATACCTTGTTCAATTATGATAGGATTTTTTTAAAATATTAGTATAAATAATTCATAGCTCGAAGTATTACAGGTTGTTTGTTGATTATTTATTTTCATAAGCTATTGTACTTTCCCAGTTGATGGACTGATAATTTATAAAATGAATATGGATAAATTGGTGAAGTTCTTCTCATTTTCTATGTGTTATTTCTTTGTTTCCATTATTGTGCTTTCTTATATCTAAATTACTTTACAGAAACTGTGATGAATAGAATTTGTTGAAATATATACTGAAATTTTGGTTGTCGGTAATTTTAATGTTTTCCTTTGATTTCAAGTTAAATAATTCTTAATTTATCTTTATGATTAAGTGAATATTTCTTTTTCTTTTGTTACATGCCATTTTAAATTTAAAAGATCCAACTAGTTCACCTACTTTTCCATGTGAAAATCCTTGAAATTTTGATACAGATCCATGTTAGTTTTATAGAATCCATAACCCAATGGAATTATAGGCACTTAATCAACCAAATCAATTACAAACATTCAAACAAACAATTACACAATCATAACTAGCCTAAAATTCCCAGAAAACAAAACTAAATCTAACAGAGAGATACCTCTCTGAGTTTAGAAGGGCTAGCTTCTAGACTTAAAAGCGCTTTTGTGGTTACCTTTGTTTTTTATTCCATAACATTTGAAATTATAGAGTCATAACAAAATCCATCACCCATCCACTCTATCTATCCAAAATTTTCTCAGTATTTCCACTATGTCATGCATCTAAAAAACATAAAAAAATCCTTGTTTTCTATTCCTCCATCAGCTACACAACTTCCTCATGATCCTAATCTGTCCTCATTCCTTTCTTCACTTAGCCTCAACCTGGAATGCACAATGGATACTTGAATGGAGGAATAAATGGCTACTACAGGAAGGAGAATCCCCCTGCAGCAACTTGTGTATTCACAACAAAACTCTTGATATTATTTTTTTCACCCACATATAGCATTATGGATACATTTTTGCAATAGAGAGGAGGAAAATCATCCTTAGGAAGCAGTCCATCTACTCCACCAACAACAACTTAGGAACCTGCACACATAGCAAAGTTATCAGTAAAAAATTATCAAGTTATGAAGACGTGAATAGAAGTAAGAAAAAGATATAAATTCCCTCAAGATCATGATATTGTGAGGCCCATCTCCAAGATGCAACCACCCCCAACAATTCAATACACAAGTAGGCCCAGATGTGGAAACCATGTAATATTTCCAATTAGTTGTTGCTAATTGGAATATTATATGTTTCTCTATTTTGCAAGCTAGAGGAATAAATGGAGTAGAGAGACCCTTAAATATCTTGAGTAGAAATAAAACATTCCCAATGAGAAAAGGGGGTTTGTGTAAGAAGGAAAAATAAAGCCACCCTTGGTGTGAAAATGGGGGCAATGCATGAGGACTAGAACCTTGTTGACCAAGTCAAAAACGCTGCTAAAAGAGAAGGAAACCTAGTGGCAACAACGCAGTTTTGATGGAGGACTATTTGCAATGAAGTAGCCTCATGAATGTGTGGGGTCCAGGGTAAGGAGGCTCACCAAGAATAAAAAGGAAGGGAGATCAGCCATGAGGGTTATTCAGAATCTTGTCTATGTTTGAGTCTTATGACTTCTTGCATGCTTCAGCTGTTTAGCTGGTTTTGCTACACTGTTTAGTGCAAGGGATTCTTAGGCGGGAGTTCCACTCTCTTTGTTGGGTCAACTTGTTGAAGGGATCTAAAAGGATAATTCTACGCTAAATTTCCACTATTTGACTTGGGTTCAAGAAGTTACCAACTCCTACAATGTAGTGTCTTGTAGAAACTGCATCATTTCTGAAGGTGATGCTGTGGTAGGGTTGAATCCCTTCATTAGGTGCTAGCTTCTTGGAGAAGGAGGAATTTTCTCTCCTAGGAGGCTAATAGTGAGTCTCTTCAGCAATTTTTATGTGATTTCATGTATTATTCAGCCATATAATATATAGAGTTGCAGAAAACTGTGTCATTTGATGCAAAGGTGTCATCTTGTACTTGTGCTCTTATGAAACCCCTACCGGGTTGTCTCCATTTTCTGTAAAAGAGGCTAAACCTCCATTTTTCTTGGCTCTTTGATTAATGAAATCTCTAGATCTATTATGACTCATTTTTTCTGTAGAAACCCTCTTATAATAAAGCTATTACATGCTTCAGAATTTATGTTTGGTGAAATCATGGGGTTTGGGTGTTTTTAAGGTGTATTGGCATGGGGAGATATGTTTAACATAGCTAGAGTGATTTTTTTATGCTCCCATTCTGTATGTAAGGTTTATTAAGTATAATATAAAGGATCCAAGTCCTATTTTTCAGTTATATAATGTAATTTTCTGAAAACAATGTTTTTACTCTCCATACTGTAGAAATTCCTAAGAAGGAATATTACAGTGGTATCGGAGCTCTGCTCTTGGCTCAGCTTGTGGGGAAAATATATTTACAATATGGAGGAAAGAGATATTTCAAAGCTCCTTCTTCAAACCATGCAAAAAATTGCAAGAGATCTCAAGGAGATGAGGCATAAAGAAGGCCCTAGAGGGTTTTACCAGGAAGCAAGCACCAGCATCTCACCTTGTGTGGAACAATCAGCCACACATCCTTCACTACAACACTCCACTATGCCCTCATTCTTATCTGAAGACAGAGAGTATGAAACCCTTGGTGACTATTTTGTGGAGTATGAGTCCCAATCCCAAAGGTTCAAGGAACACTTGAGCTTTCAGGAATTTTTCCGGATCAAGGAAGGAAGGAGAACTTGCTATCACCACAAGAGGGAAGGATTGATGCAAGAATCAGACCTACAGTGTAATATGGGGAGATTCTTCTTGCTTGTATATGATGGATCAACTAAGTGCACATCCAAGGCTTGGGTGGAGAAGCTAGATACTTACTTTCAGCTTAATAGAGTTTCTGAAATAGAAGCTATCAAAATAACTGTGTTGCACTTAGAAGGGGAGGCTCATTAATGGTGGTTCCATGGGCTAAATAAACTGGGGCATGCTCATATCAATTCATACTCAGTCTTCACCAAGAGGCTAGTAGAGAGATTTGATCCAAGAGAATTGGAGGCCCACTTTGTTGAGCTAACCAAGCTCAAACAAAAGGGGGATCTAGAAGATTATATTGCTGAGTATTTGAAACTTTTAGTAATGGTATACATACTTACTATGATCAGAAGGGTATGTATGTTTATTGATGGGATGGCTGAACCATTGCATGGGTTGGTGAGATCCACCAAGACAACTGCACTCCTTGAGGCTGTAGAGAAGGCTAGATATTTGCAACATGCTTTGCCCAAAGAAAATGTATTACTGCAACAGGGGGATTATTCATGGCAAAAGAAGGCACCTCTTGACCATGAACAAAGGATATTAAGGAAGGAGAAACTTTGCCTTACTTTTCATAAACCATGGGTGCAAACCATGAGTGTGTTGCAGGGAAGGCTCACCATATTAAGATTTTTTCCGATGAAGAGGAGAGGTCCAGCATTGTACTACCTATAGAAGATGCAACAAAAACATTTGCTCCAAGGGGAGGAGCTCTTGCATCGTTGAAGGGAGTCCCTAAATATCTGACTTTAAGAGTTATAGGTACTGTTATGGGCTAAAGAGTATCGATGCTAGTAGACAGTGGAGCTACTCATAACTTCATTGATTCACAACTAGTAAAGAAGAGGGGAATCCATATGGAAATTTTTTAAGGGTTTTCAGTCTTGGGAGACTCTATAGATGGAATGGATAGGGAAGGAGGATAGTAAGCATCAAAGAATCAAACGTATGCACACTTACCCCCCTCATATTGTTTTATCTCACAAGATGGAGGCAGACTTACGCACAGGAGACATAGGATGGGCAGTAGAACTGCATTTATCTGAAGCTGGAGTCAAGGATTCACTAGTGCACCCTGATGTGCAGGCTCTCTTAGACCAGTATTCTGTATTATTTTGGGATATTCCACTGGGAGGCCTCCTGATAGGGGATTTGAGCACACTATTGAGCTAGAGAAAGGGATTCAAGCTGTGATTACCACCCCTTATAGGCATCCCAAAGCTTATAGGGATGAAATTGAAAGGGTCATTAAAAATAAGGATGGCACATTGAGGATGTTAGTCATCAGTATTTTTCAGTTGTTGATGATGACTAGTTTTCAAAGCCAAGTTTTCTAGCAGCTAATCTCCAATTTATCAAATTTGTTAGCTAGAAAACACCCCTAAACATTTTTCCCACCTACCTTGTCAATCAGCCTATGATGAGAAAAAAACTAATTGTCAATCCCTTTCTAGTCTCAGTCATACAAACTTGTCCATTAGATGTCATAAGATAAAGTCATCTATTGTCCTTCACCCTCCTCCCCAGCTCATTTATTAACCAACTGGTTGATAAGAATGTCAGGTACCCTACCTCTGGTCATATCTCATCTTGGGATCTGATCATACCAAAGAGAATACTCCAAATCTGTCAAAAACCTCCCCTAAGTTAGGTAGTGGCGCTTTAGGCAATCCTCCCTTGGAAAAATATCCTAAGCCAAAAATAACCTCTGTCTAACACCAACCAGTCATTAATGGCCCTCCTATTCTACAAACAAAGCTTGATACACCCTTAGATCGTGCCACTAACAAGTCTTGGAGTCTTAGCAGTGCATGTTTCAAAAGCCAAACTCATATTGTGTTTCTCTATAGTGTTTCATTGTATTTTTCAAATTAGAAAGGTATCAGTGTTCCAGAAGACATTATTAAACTAAACATGAGAAGAAAGTTGCTTCTCATGTTGTTTTGAGCCTAGGATGCAAGTACTAGTCAGAGAGGTAATTCAATGAACTCCTGCAAACACAGTCAAAAGGTAAGTGACTTATGACTAGCAAGTATTACTCTGTAGATACAAGTCAGGTTGCTTCTGGTTTCTAAAGATGCATGAGAGCATTTTAACAATAGAATACATATCTCAGAGAATGCCTCTCATAGCATATTGTCAATTTTGAACCTTATTACTTACTGTGATATACCAAGCAGAGATAGGCATTACAAGGAAAGATAACACAGTTTGAGAAAGGGGTGAAATGTGACTGTGTAAAACCTCCTCCAAGCATGAGCAAATGGTTGGGTGACTGTGTAAAACCTTCTCCAAGCATGAACAGATGGTTAAGTCATTTGTTAAGGCCTCCTTCATTTAATAAGCAGAGGGTCAGGAACAGAGGTGTAGCCTCATCCAAAAAGCACAAGGCTAATAATGTTGCAAATGGCCTTAAGAACTTGTTTACACCTTTTCTCCAATGAATGAAACCACTAACACAGTGGTGGTGTTTCAAGGATTACTTGTATAGTTTCACTGGTTGAAAGATAGAATTCAAATGTAGTGGGAAACAATTGAATGATCATTAGTATAAAATGGTGTTAAAAATATGACAAGTAGTGGTACTATAATAATCAAAGAGGTTTTGTTTTTCTTCTATCAAAGGTCTCCTTCAAAGGGTAATCTGAGGCTAGAATTCCCAAACTTAGAACAACCTCATCAAAATGACAAGAAGATAGATTAAGCCTTGATTCTGAAAGAGATTTTTGCAAATGAATATATAGAGACAGTATGTATGAGAAAATATGGGACACCATGATTCAAGTCCATGACACTATGATTCAAGTCCAAGACATCGTTCAAAGGAACAAGGCATACTACAACCATAAACTAGACCTTTTTTATGAAACATGTGAAAAAACCTTGTTGTTGCATATGATTGCATGAAGGGTCTTTAAAGGATTTTCTTTTTTGTAAACAGATGTTTGTCAAGCCTAGGTGAATACAACTAGGGTTTTACCCACAGTCAAAAATAAATATCATTGTAAGGGTGCACCTACAATCCCTGATATGACTTTGTGCAGTTTTTCCTTTAAAAGACAGAGATGGAGAGATAGTGAAAAATATTTTAGATTTGAGATGGCTTCTTCACTTTGGGAAAGGTCATATCTATGAAGACCTTTAAAATAGCATCCACATCATTTTTTCATAAACTTGTTTGAAAATAAGGCTTCATGATATTTAAAAAGGTGATGAAATGATAAAGAATAGCATGTTGTATTGTTATATGACAAAAAATTTTCAAAGGGCACTCAAACCCTTATGAAATAAACACAATTTTTTTTTAAGTTCATTTAAAGGTGGAAGAGACCGTTGAAACATCCCCTTGTGCAAATTCAAAACGCAAACCATGCTCCCCTAGCTGTCCACTGGAGAAACGAGGTTTTCAGGCAAAGAAATTCAAAATTTCAAGGTTTCAAGACTGCGCGGTGCACCTGTGAGCGTATTTACACTGGTCTTCAATGGCTGTGCCGTGGGCCTATAGCAACGCGTGGCGCACCTGTGCACGTGGTCACCCACTGCCTGAAGGCCGACCCGACACCCCTCACTGTGCGACGCTCTTTTCAGTGAACGTGTCGCTCCTCTTTAAACATCCAAAATGCCTTCAAAAAAAATCTTTGGAGCTGCTCAACCAAACAAACAAGGCCCTTAAGTGTTTTTTAAGGTATTTTTCTCACTCCATGATAATTTTTGAGGTTAAGAGGTGGTGTGCTCTTGCTGTGCTTTCAAGAGAGAAACAATGATTATAAGGTGGGGTTTTTGGTCAAAAATCAAAGGTTTTTGTTGACTGTGGGTGTCAAACATCCACACAGTGATAGGCAAGGGTTTCTTTGATCAATTTAAGAGACTCCTAGCTGCCTTTAGACACAATGATAGCCCACAGTTACTACAGGGAGTAGAATTTGTTTAAAACTCAAAGGGGAAAACAATGATCATAATGTGAAGGCTTTGTCATTTTAAAAGTCCTCTCTATATTGTGGATTAGTGAACTCTGTGCAGCCACCAGAGTTCCAAAGAAGAGTTTTTGTTAAAATGTTTTTCAAGACAGCTGAAGGTGTCTTGTTTACTTTGTGAAGAGCAGTGAATAAAAAAAAGAACATTGTTTGGGGGAAAGGTGTTTTTGTTTTTGTCAAAACACATGAGTTCTTTTTTCACCAAGAGACCACAAACACACCTTTTCAAGACCTTTCCCAAGCACAATGACAAATTGAATTTTTGTTTTTCATTTGACAAACACTTGTTGATTGGCATCAAAGAGGATAAAACAATGACTTATAAGGAGGACAGGGTGTGGTGTTGAGAAACCATTTCAAGGACCATTTGAGACAGCTTATCTTGGTCAAACATCAACGAGTATCCAAAAAAAAAATGCCTCCTAGGCAAGACAACAGAAGTGGCCTTCACAGGAGGTTTGAACCTATTTCAACTGAAGAGGTAAATGCTCATCCATCATTCTTGTTTAACTTTCATGAAGTTGGATGTCTAGAGTTTTGTCAAAGGGTGCAGGAGGTGAAAAGCTATCTCCCCTTGATACATCTTTGTGCTTTGATATTTCAAGGGAAACACTTTCAGTTGGTAGGCTTGGATTTCAAGTTTTCTCCCAGATCCATTTCCCAAGTCACCAAAATCCCTTATGTCGGAGAGAAATGGTTTAAATAGAGCCACATAGACTCAGAACAGTACAAACCCTTTTTTAAGCCGGAGTATCGGGATACATGTCCATCCATCTTTCCTTTCTCATATCTGTTGACTAGTTATGCTCCCCTCATGAAGATAATCATGAAATATTTCACATGCGAGGGAAGATTCTCCTGGGTCTATGCTTACCATGTACGGTTGCTCATGCATTTCATAAGAGCCTAATTGTTAAATCTCACCTTATTCCTCCATAGAAGTATTGAAAAAATGGCCTCCATTGTTCAGAAAAGACCTCCTTCTCAGCAGTCAACTTTCCTTTTCCATCATTCCCTCATCAAGGTTGTCATTCTTCATCAGCTCGAGAAGAAGGGAATCTCTTTGGACACTTTCATTGCACATCCAGTTTTCGCCACTGTTCCTTCATCCCATGCATCTCCTTCACCTTCCACTCACCATCCTTCACCTTCTTCAAGTAAGCCCATTCCCAAGAAGTTCAAATTTCCCATGATTGAACAAGAAGAAGAGCATGATGAGGAAGAAGAGAATGATGAAGATGAGCAGCAACATGATGATGAACAACAACAACATGATGAACAACAACAAGGTGAAAAAGAGCACAATGAGGAAGGGCAGCAAAATGAGGAGGAGCAGCATGATGATGAAGAAGGGCAGCATGGTGAAGAAGATCACAGTGAGGAAAGGCAGAAAAGTGAAGAAAAATAGAGTGATGATATGCAGCACAATGATGAAGAAAAGCACCATGAATAAAGTCAAAACAGTGAGGAGGGAAATGATGAGGAAATTGAACAGTTTGATGAGCATATTGGTAGCCCTCACAGCAGCAAAAAATATGAAGATGAAGCCCAAAACATCGAAGAGATAGAGCCTCTGTTGTGGAGGTAAATCCCCTCTGCGGACAGAGGCGATCTGTACTAGCCCAGACCGGGTCTAGCAACAATCGTTCACGCTATAGTGCAGGTTCCTAATTGCAAATAAACTGACTAACGATGAAGGCTTACTTGGAATCCAACACTCTTTCTTGTGGAAGAGGTGGCGCTCCCGTTCCTTAGCTCTGGCAGATCATGATCCCCACGATCTCCATGATAGGACACTGCACACGCGAGAAACAAAACAAACGCAAGCGTAAAATCTAGTAGATGCAACTATATGTCATTCAGAAAGGACATAACTCATCATCATAAATAACAACAAGAGTGGAACCATAACCAATAGTCGTTCATTAATAATCAATCAAAGGAAAATTACAACCATAGTTCTGACGCTGAATTCTCCTTCGGCGGGTTTCCAGCAGAACACTTCTCGAAAAGCCTGTCAGGGATAGGAAAAACCTCTCTCTTCGGATCTTGACGATAGTCTCCTTGCTTGAATTGGCCTTAAGGGAATGGATCAAATCTCTTGCAGCATAAGGCTCTTGGAAATTTGGAAACTTGAAGACTAGCTTGCAATGGAGATGGGCAAGCTTTTATAGATGGAGGAAGGGGAGTTGGGATCCCTATAATCAGGGGATTGGCCCTATCTCAAGGAAGCTTCTATGAGAGGTGGGCAAACCACTTCCTCTCTATGGAACCGTAGCCAAACTTCAACTCAAGATAGATATCGCCTCGGATCATGACTTAAAACTTACGATTTTTTAAAAACACTCCTTAAATGGGTCGTATACTTCCAGTGACTTCTAGGTGTGATTGCAGGCGCCAATCGTTGTGCCTTTAAAGATGTTTTCCCATCAAGTACCTGCATCGAATCATTACTAATGCTAGAAAGTAATATTTTAGGGTTTTTCACAAGGAGATGTCTTCAGGGCAATGAAAGCTCTTGTTCAGAGGGATGTCATGAAAGTGGTTTCAAGCCATGTCACTGCTCATAGGTCACAAAATGAGCCCTCCAATGTGCGGGACGGGGATCATAGGGACGGTGACAAATTACTGTGTAATAGATGCCCCCTAAAGCATGAGGCCCGAGAGAGAGAGAGGGGTGAAATGCTTTACGAGAATGTGTCCTACTGAAAACTCCACCGTCGAAAAACCTGCGTGGAGAAATACAACTGATATCTCAAGTACATGATATATATGCGGTATGGGCGCAGCCATCCATAATAGAGTACATAATAATCCAGATCCAAGGCATGGACGTAGCCATCCAGTGAGGATCGATAAATAGACTCAGGTATGGTCGCAGCCATCCAGTAAGTGAGTCATGTAACCAATCATAATAATCCACAAAATCGCAGCCTGGATTACAACAGACACAATCCAGGGTCTTGCGCTCCATCTCGACCTGAACACAGTACAAGTTCAAGCATGTGAATATGTGAACTGAAGTCGAACATGTAAGAACATCGTCTGATTACCAGCCAATGATGAAAGCTGTTAACAGATGCGAGAGGTACCACCAATAATGACGATGGCCCTCAAGGTACTACACGTACAATCTACGGAATGTGAATCAATGAGCTGGCATCGAACACCCATAGAATCACTCGATCGGAGGCCAATAATGAAAACCTCGTGTCGAATGTGAAGAACCTGCCATTGAGGCATACAGGCTCCAAGGCACCAAAAGGGAGTCTCTAGATCAGCTCCCCGGATAATGAGTTGAAGTCGACAGGAAGTGACCTTGATCGAAGGTGGGCCATAATGTTTCCCACATCATCGATATGAGACAGAGGAACATAATGTTTTTGTGAATCACGATCAGATGAGAATCAGAAGGAGGTTGTTATTTGCAGAGGTCAACTTCTGTTGAACATATGAACGGCACGACAGTGGACTTGGCAGTATTTGACATCAAAAGATTAGAGTTCATAGTGACGAGGCAAAGAACAGATGAGAGGTCAAAAGGGACTACCCAAACCCACGGAGGCAAGTGAAAAACGAGATGAGATGTCCCCAACCCGACACGAATGCAGACAAGTTCCATGTTCAAAACCAACATACTGCCGACACGACAATGATGTTGGTTCTAGTTTCCCCACCATGCTTGGCGAGTACCTCTTTATCTTTACACAAGCTTGAAGAGGATACCATATGCTTGTCATATAAATTCATCCTTCGGACGAATCCATCCTAATACATTTAACGAGCCCTAGGAAGGAAAGACTCGAGTAGCGTCATTATGACTGAATCCGATGTCATCAGGGTTTAACGAGTCTGAAAAAGGAAGAACTCGACGTCTTTTCATGTTTAGAGAGTTTGAAAAGACAGCGGAAAATTAAAATCCAAAGGTCCCTTTTCGTAACTAGTTCCTCAGATCCAGAAAGGTAGAAAACTATGTCCAAGAAAACCTCCTAGTCATGATAGGCTAGGGTATTCCTTTTTCGTAAATAATCTATCCCAGCCCGAAAAAGGGGTAAATGTATATTGGGTAGATTTGGTTTCGCGTCCACTTTAACAAGATCAAAATGACAAGGGACTCGGCAATATTTTCATATTTAAAGAGTCAGAAAAGAGCTGAAAGATGACTCCACCTGGAGGAACAAGTGGTATAAAGGGTAGCAAATAGTTCCGGTAATGGTGGAACTGCTCAAAACAAATAAAGGTCAAGAGGCCGGCTAATAAGACCACTCATCGCAACGGTTCCTAAGGAATGGGTAAAACAACCAAGTGAAGGCATATGATTGGCCAAGCAGATAGTGACGGTGGAGTGAGAAAACCAAGGTTCATCTGGAAAAAACAGGCTGATAAAATGGCAATCACAAGAGGTAAAGGGGAAAGGTTTCATTTTTACACAAGCTTGAAATCAGGAAACTCTGCTTGAAGTTGGTTTCATTTTTACACAAGCTTGAAACAAAGATAAACTATGCTTGAAACCGGTTTCATTTTTACACAAGCTTGAAACGGAAATAAACTATGCTTGAAAAAGTAAGCATGCCCCTGATAAGGACTAATTGGTGAGGACATGCTCTAAGTCATCATACAGAAAGGCAGATGGAGTGAAGGTTCAAGATACGAGATCATGAGAAAGACTCGACTGGGATTTTACGAGATCTAAACAAAGACTCGAATTGAAAAAGGAGGTGTTTCATTGTTTTAACGAGGTCGACACATTAAAAGAACTATCCTTAGACACCCTTGTTTCATTTTTTAAGGAGCTTGACACAAGACAAGGAACTCTGCGCTGACAACCTTGTTTCATATTTTAAGGAGCTTGACACAAGAAAACGAACTCTGCTCCGACAACCTTGTTTCATTTTTTAAGGAGCTTGATACAAGACAAGGAACTCTGCTCCGACGACCTTGTTTCATTTTTTAAGGAGCTTGACACAAGCAGAACGAACTATGCTCCGACGACCTTGTTTCATTTTTTAAGGAGCTTGACACAAGAAGAACGAACTATGCTCCGACGACCTTGTTTCATTTTTTAAGGAGCTTGACACAAGAAGAACGAACTATGCTCCGAACACCCTTGTTTCATTTTTTAAGGAGCTTAACACAAGAAGAATGAACTATGCTCTGAACGACCTCATCATAATGAAAAAGAAGTCATCGCTTCCAAGAGTTCCACTCCTGATGGAAGAAAAACATCCTGGAAGTTAGGACCCAATGCCCCCAACACCTGATGCACGACGACATCATCACTGAGCACAGGCACAGGGTAGGTAGCCACATAGTTGACCTGCGGTGGGGCAGATACAACAGGTGGATAAAAACCAGGAAGGGATGATGGCGTTCCAGTTGCCACATCAGGACCAAAGAAAGAAAGCTGATCAATGGTCACGATCCGTCCTTCATGTGGAAAAAATACCACACAAAAAATGGAGGAGACAAGCACGCCTATGGAATAGGTGTAATCGCGCCCCAAAAGCATATTGAAATCCAAGGGGCCTGGAACAACCATCACGTCCATATGGACGATTTTACCTCCCAAAGTAATAGGTAACCTTGGAAGGATCCCTAACGGTTGACTCATTCTTCTGTTAAATGCCAACAGATTCTGCGTAACAGGCGCAAGCGGCGGTGAGCCAAAAGCTTGCCAGGTAGTTGAGGATAGAATACTAACAGATGCGCCTTCATCTATAATGGTATTGGGTACAACCAGACCAAATCTTGTACTGTGATCTCGAAAGGCACATAAGATGGAAGGCGGTATCCTGTGAATCGATTCCAATCAAAGGAAGCGACCAAACTACTCGGAGGGGCTACCATCGAACCGAGATGGTCTTCCCCTGGTGTTACGGAAGAAGAAGGAGCATCCTCCACGACCTCCATCTCGAAGGCAGGAGGGGTATCCTCCAGAACCTCTATCATGGGCGGCGGAGGAGCAGCTTCTTGTGGTATAGGGACAGGAGAATATTTCTCCAAGTCCGAGGAATCTGAAGAAACCAGAAGAACATGGGGGGTGTGAGATCCACTCTAAATGGAAAAGTCCTGGTGCACCGCAAACGGGGCCAGTTCAACCAATCCCACGACCAATGGTTGGTCAGGGATGGATTTCTGAATCTGAATTTCTGGGGGAGCGGGATCGACCAAGGATGCCTCTTGACCAATCGTAGGATCAACTGGTGGAGGACTCAAAGAAAGCCGATTATAACCAGCCGGGAGGCATGGTGTAGAAACGGTTGAGTTGTCCAAGACTCGCTTGGCTTCATCCATATAAGGACAAAGGTGAATGGCATGGTGCCCTTCACACAAATTAAAGGGATTGGTAATCTTACCCTGCTTCTTAGGAGCCTTACCAACACTAGTTGAAGACGTGCCCGCAACCTGAGTCCCATAAGCCAAAGGCAATGGTGGACGACCGTTGGACCATACTTCAAGCACCTTGGGAATGCCAGGGCAGTCTCGAAGAAGATGGTCTCTTGTGCACAACATGCAAGGGAACTTGACTTTCTGCAGAGGGTTGGGAGGTTTATTGACGGAAGGCTTCTTAGGCACAATAGCTGCAG
>MU968357.1:4993102-5276540 GCA_034641835.2 Pinus albicaulis | reverse complement strand
AAGTATCATTCGCAGGAGATATATTTATAAAACATAGTTTGGCCGAACTAAAAGTTCGGCCGAACTTCTAGTTCGACCGAACTTTTTTATAATTTCGGCCGAACTCCTGTTGCTGGTTTTCCAAACCTCTGGCAAAAATTCTGTTTGCTGTGCCGTCACTGTGCCGTCAATCTAAACGGACTCAAAAGTTCGGCCGAACTATTGCTGAAAAAAATTTTCTGCCCCCGATTCTCACAAAAGTGTAACCCAGCTTCACATTTCCGCCCATAAGGGTAACTAATATTCCATAGGAACACAAGATTCATGGATTTATAGGGACTTTAGAGGATAAAATCCAACATGAAGTTCACATTTGGGAACCTGGTTCATTGGAGAAGGCATTCATGTTGGCAAGAAAATTTGAATGTAAAATTATGGCAACAAGGAAGCCTACCACTCACATCTATAAACATGGAAGTGCTGCTACTCCTAGACTTCCACAACCTACAAGGTTGACACTATTGGATGGATAAGTTGTTCTTGTAGACAAGACATACCTCCCAAGTGTCCTACGGACAGCTAGCAACAAACATGATAGATGCAAACTGATTTCTCAAGATTATATGTAATTTAGAATTTTCTATGATGAGGAAAGGACCTACCTGTGATCCAATGCTAGTTGAATTTTTCTTTCCCATCGCTCCAAGAAGTCACCTCGAAAGACCTGCAAGCAAAAACATGGAAAAGAATCAAAATCACCTGCAACATATACTAATTCACAAATCACAAATCTATCTTAATGATCAGGGAATTTAAGAAATAAGTCATTCAAGTAAATACACAAACAACTTATCGAGAAAATAGTATTCATTTGTATTATCTTTAATAAAGAAGAGCCTTACAACCATGTGCACCTTGATGTCGCACAGGCCTTCCTGGGGTCCGGTATAGGCATTTCCTTTACTCTGACAAGCCTTGCACTCTCTCAGCTAAAATACACATGGGTGTGAAATCATTCCCACATAATGATCAGTTAAGAGAGTATCAGTCTCTGTAGAATTTCTCTTCAAAAATATTCAAAGTATAACTCACTAACTCTTTCACTATCTCACACACATTCTAACACTCTCATTCTCTCTAACCTTTGAAGCTGCATTATGGCTTCAATCTATAGGAAAAGAGAGGAGGTTATGGCTCCAAATAAGAAGGGATAGAATTCTCTTTTGAAGGGATTGGGCTCCATAAATCAAGGGGTAGGCTCCCATAATGGAGGAATGAACATACATGATAGGAGCGAACCTTCGACCAGATAACTGCTTCTAGAAGCTTCCAGATTTGACTGCTGGGCTTCTAAATGTTACTTTCTGCCTTTTTTTTACCTTTTACAGGGGTCCGCACCCTTAATGAATAAAAAGTGTGTTTAGCTCCGCATGATTTAGAGCACAAAAGTGCGGCACCGCAGGCAATGTTAAGAGAAAGTGCGATACAAGTGTTTTTAAGACTTTTATGAGATTTTCTCTCAATTTCAAGGCTTAACTTTACGAAATTTGATGTTGTAGACTTCCAATGGAGTACTAAAACGTTATGGTGACAAATTTCAGTGTAAAAAATTGCCCCCTAAAGTGTGAAGTCTGAGAGCATTCGAAAAGTGATGTTATTTATCATTTCAAGGATTAGCCTGTCGACACCCCAGTCGGAACCCTGTACAAACATTCAATGCAAATTATATATATATATATATATCATCACTAAGGTAGGCATTCCCATACTCAGATCAAAACTAACTAAACTTGTTCTGATACAGAAATGATTTTAATATTACATCAATACTGTAGACACAGCATGGACGCAACCATCTGTAATGATAGTCTACTACATAATGAATAATAAAAATATTCGTAGCCTGGATGGTGGAAACTAGATCTAGGGTCTTCATTTCTGCTTCCCGAACTAGTACGATTCTACCCATGCGATTAAATGTGTTGAAGTCGAACATGGTAGAATCCACTTGATTTCCAGTCAATGATGTGAATTGTTAACAAGTGTGAGAGAAACCACCAATAATAACAATGGCTCTCAAAGTACTTAATACAATCCATAAAATGTGAATA
Organism: Pinus albicaulis; assembly: GCA_034641835.2. Lineage (NCBI taxonomy): Eukaryota > Viridiplantae > Streptophyta > Pinopsida > Pinales > Pinaceae > Pinus > Pinus albicaulis. The sequence continues at coordinate 5,274,450 of MU968357.1, read as the reverse complement.
AGTGATATGAAGTCGAACATTTCACGGAATCATTCGATTGAAGGTTGATGATGCAACCTGTCGTCAAAGGCGGGAAACCTGCCATTAAGGCATGCAGATTTCAAGATATTGATGGATACTAGATCAACTTCCTAGATGATGAGTTGTCGTCAATACAAGGTGATCCATTGTAAGCAAGCTCACGACACGAAACCATAGATCAAGTTTTGAAGAAATTTTTTTGCAAGGACTGACTCAGGGATGGCCAACGCGAATGGAGAAATTTTTTTGTAGATGAATGGTTTGTTTGAATGTCCTCTTGAACACATAATGACACTACAGATGGTTTGGTGACAGTTTCCCTAAGCTAATACCCAGAAACTGGCTGAAGACCTTCAATTATTTTGATTAACTGATAGGCAAGGGATTTTCCCAACCTAGGTAGAAGTGTGACAAAAAGTGTCGTGTTCAAGAGTGGTATACTGCTTTTATAAATCAAAGTGTAACAAATGAATTCATTTTCTCTCTTTTGCCCCACCATTTCTAGCAAGTACCTCTTTATTTTTGACAAGCTCGAGGAGGATAACATTTTCTTGTTTATAAGCTCATCCTTCGGATGAGTCCAACTTTGTTTAAAATCGAACCCTAAGAAGGAGTGGTCCGTTCCTGTTTGAAATTGAAAGGTCCTTTGCTGTTAAATTTTAACGAGTTCAGTATAGGAGAAAGTCGGTGTTTTTCATTTTTATGGAGTCAGAGGAAAAAACTTAAGAAAACTCCATGGGTGTACTTTTTTGTAAATTTAGTCTCTCAGGCCTGAAAAATGATAAATAATGCAGGAGAGAACTCTATTGACCATGATTAGTCAATGTATACCTTTTTCGTAAATAGCCCATTTTAGTCTAGAAAAGGGATAAACTTATACTGAAGGGACGACTGCTCATTTCCTTTAATGAGTTCGAATAGTCAAGTAGTTGGCAATATTTTAATTTTTAAAGAGTCTGAAAAGGGCTTAAAAGAGGACTCCATGGTTTCACTTTTTTTGTAAATTTTAAAGAGCTCGAAAAAGTGATAAAAGTATACTCTTCGTCAAAAATGACCATTTCACCTAAAAAATCTGGTATTCTGCGAAAAAACTCAAAAAAAATTAAATGTACCTGCTTCAATAATAAAAATATTTTGAAAACCCATCTTTTTTAAGTGAAAAATAAACAAATTTAAATTTCATTTCTTTGAAAAAACTTATAAAAAGGAGTTTTCCAAATTCATTTTTACCGTTTGAGTTGAGAATGAAGATTTGAGAGCTTTTGGCAAGAAACGCTCCAGAGAATATTCCGGACAAACCGACCGTTGAAATTGAAATCCATCTGCTTTAGGTAATCCACATCCTCTTTTCCTTGCTTTTTATCCGTTCATTTCCTTAATTTAGGGTTTAGAATTCATTTTTGGAGAGAAAATAGGTTCAAAATTCCACCCTCGAGGGTCCGCAGGTAAGACACATGGTACCTGCAGACCTCGGCATTTTCTTACAAAGAAAAATGTCAGGGCCCTGCACTTTTAGCACAGAGCTTGTGCGAAGCTATCAACTATCTCTGAACGTAAAGTGTGGGGGCACCGTGAAGAATTTAAAAACATAATTTCTTCCAAAAATACCAAAATTTTTTGTTTTAAAATGATTCTAATATTTCATTTTGCTCATTGTATGATATTTACAATGCTCATTTGGCGGGAACGTGAACATGAGGAGGTAGATGAAGCTGTAATGATTCATCTACCTACATTACAAGTTCTAAAAGCATGTGGGTTATTCAAATTCTGGGCTATCAGCGGCATGAGAGCTCAAGTAGACCTTCTCACTTTGTTGGTAAACAAGTGGGATGTTTAGGACTAGTGTTTCGTGATTGGAGGCAACTGACTCGAAATTGAGCTGGAAGACATATATTTTTTGACTGGTTTCTCTAAGAGAAGCTAACCACTTTCTCTATTTAGGGCTAGACCAGGTGGCCAGTCTGTTTCTACCCTGCAATTAGAGTTCTGCAATGATGAGGCTAATCCAAAAGACAAACAGATTGATATTAAAAATATCATCGATCTTGAATTAAAAGTGATTGCATTTACTATTACCAAGTTGTACGGAAGTTCAGCTTTGCATGTGGCTACTCGATCTCAAATGCGGATTGCAGTAGATTGCTTCCGAGGCACTATATTCAACTGGTGCGAGGCAGTGTTGGATAATGTCAAAGGCCAACTAACTAGAGAAAAAAACAGGAAGTTAAATAACTTCGGATATGGATCTATCATGGTTACCTTTGCTTTAGAGAGGATTCCTCTGTTAGCTCCACAACATATTCCTGTTGAAGCTGGTAGACCTCAAGAGCCTCAAATGGTTCGATGGGTTGCTTTGATGGCCCGTCACAGCGAGGGTGGAGAGATTGTTCGATTTCCCTTGACTTATTTTCCTTGGTTAGAACACCAACTTTTTGTGATAGAGGATTTTCCTTATGTGGCATAGATTTTTGCAGCGACTGAGATATGCCACTTCCTCTAGGAGCTCAGTGGGATGAGTCAGGTAAAAAATGTCTTTGACATGTTCTAATTTCTAATTTTTTTTTTTTTTTTAAATCATCCAAAACTGGTAACAAAAATTTCAAATGCAGATGTTGGTCCACGTCGACCAGCCATTCTCTGCCCCTTTGATAGGAGGAAAAGGGATGCAACTGCAACAATACCACCACCACAAGATCAAACATCAAAAATCCTGACTGATTTGGAACACCATTTGGAGAAATTGACTCTAGACATCCCAAAGACTACTATAGATGACATTTTTCTTCGCTTACAAAGATATGTCATTGGTGTTCCTGGACCATTCAGGAGATTCTTGAGTAGAGTGGCATGAGTTGTAGTGTACTATCATGATCATTACCATGGATAGTGGATGATCGATTGTATAGACTCTTATCATTTTTTGTATCACTTTTTTCCTGATCATAAGGCGTTTTGAACCTATGATTGAGGACGATGTACCATTTTTTGAAACACTACATTACGCTATGATATACTACTATTTTCAGTTACCTGTCCAATATTTTATTGAATGTTGATTTATTGCTTTCATTATCGCAAATGTCTGTTAATCACACTAGAAGCTATTGCATCTGCTAATGTGTTTAAATTTCTTGGAATGTGTTAATACTCAATATAATAAAATTCTCGTTCCAAGAGACGAACTCTTAAAAATAATCTTAACAACACTGGGTTTCTAATTGCATATACTTGATTTAATTGTAATACAACGAGTTCAGAATCTAACCTAACGATCAAACTCTGAATTCCAAATGAAATGGATTCAGACAGTAATTCAATAACTGCGCTATATTCTGCAATATTGTTTGTCATTTGACTAAGGCTTACCCCATGCATATATATTAACTCGTCAGTGGGTGAATAAATAACCCAAGCTGGAGAAGAGATATTCTGTATACTACAACAAGTGCCATTAGCAAAACCAATGTATGCTTGAAAATACATCGACATATGCAATATCAAGAGTAATCCAGATAAGCAGGAATAGTAGTAAAAACACACTTAAACTAGGCACACGTTTCTAATCTACAGCACACCAGCTAAAAATAACTAATACACAAGAAAGATCTACACACAAGAATCAAGCGTAATATCTCTTCAGATAAAGCCCATTTCTGGGTTTGCCTAAAAAGACCCCGTCAAAATCAATCAATTCATAGGCCCCTTTCGCAAGTTGTCGCTTGACAATATAAGGACCATGCCACATGGGTTCGAATTTCCCAGCCCCTAACTTATCGTTAGCTTGATCATAAACCAAGACTAGGTCTCCTTATGAAAAAATCTAAGGTGTAACCTTCCTGTCATATTGAGTTTTCATTCGTTTCGCATGAGTCTCGGTGGCTAGTGCAGCGGTGAACCGATTCTCATATAATTGAGCTAAGTATAAAAAACGTTTCTCCTCTTCAGAAATGGCTGGTAGTAACTCTATGGCTAGTTCGAGTGACGGTATCTTGCATTCAATGGGTAATACCACTTCTAAAAACATTATTACCGATGAAATAGGTAACTACACTATTACCTACTTTTTTTTGGTCCCATAAAAAGCACTCGATTTTGAAAAGTGGTGATGCAGAAACACCCCTTTTTTTGTGCACATTTTTGACACTCTAATATTTTTATTTATGAAGTATGAATATTTGTTTTAAAAAGTTAGTGATTTTCATGGTAATTTTGAAACGTATTGATGCAGCATCAACTTTTTTCTTTTAGAGCGGTGATTTTCGTGCTAATTTTGAAACGTATTGATGTAGCATCAATTTTTTTTTTTTAGAGTGGTCATTTTCATGTTGGTAATAAAACACAAAACTTAGATAAAAAAATATAAATAAAAACAATTAAAAAAAACCAATAAAAAAAGTAAAAAAACAAAATTAACTCATAAAAATAAAAAATTTAAACAAAAATAAATTTAAAAATAAAAATAAAAAAAATATTTGAAAATTATATCAAAAGAAATGACAAAATTTGAAAAAAAAACACCTAATTTAAAGAAAAAAAAACAAAAATTAACGATCAAATTTTTTTTTTTTTTTTTTTTAATTTTTAATATTTTTCTTTAATCTGATTTTTTATTTTTTATTTATTTTTTTAAATTCAAAATTTTTATTTTTTATTTTTTATTCATTTTTATTTTATTTTTAATTTTTTTTAATTTTTTATATTTGAAATTTAATTTGTTTAAATTTTTTTTGTTTTTAATTTTTTTTTTCTAAATTTTGTTAATAATTTTTATTAAATTTTGTATATTTTTTTATTTAGTTGTTTTTTTTTTTTTTTCATATTTTTTTTTATTATTAAATTTTATGTTTAGTTTTTTCATTTAATTTTTTAAAATTTAATAAATTATATATATATATATATATATATTTTTAATTTATTTGAATTTAATATTTTTTTATTTTTTATTTTTATATTATTATTATTATTTTTTTAATTACATAAATTTTTTATATATTTTTTTATTTCAATTAAAATCCCGTATTTAAAAATTTGTTTTTTATTTTATTTTTTATTTAATGTATTTTTTTAATTTATTTTTTTTTTGAATTTTTCATTTTTAATTGATTTGAAAAGTTTTTTAACTTTTTATTTTAATAAAGTTTTTTTTTTTTTTTTTAGTATTTAAAATTTATTTGTTTATTCATTTTTTTATTAAAAGTTAATATTTTTTTTTTAAATTTAATTTGTTATTTTAATATTAACATTTTTTTTTTAAAATTTAATAAAATCTAATATATATATTTTTAATTTAAGCTCATATATATATATAATTTTTTATAATTTAAATTTAATTGACTTTTTTAAAATTTATTTGTTTTTTTAATATATATATTTTTAAATTTAATATTTTTATTGTATTTTATTTTTCATTTTTTTTAATTAATTTTTCATTTTTTTACTTTTAATTTAAATAGTGTTTTTTTTTTAAATTATTAAAGTTTAATATATTTCTTTAAATTTATTTTTTTATTTTAAAATTTAATTTTTTTATCTTTTAATTTAATAAACATTTTCTTTTTCTTTTTTAAATTTAATTTCTATATTTTCTTTTTTATAATTTCTTTTTTTTTTAACTACTTATTTTTTTCTTTTTCTTTTTTTAATTTAATATTTTTATTTTTTTATTTCTATATATTTCGAAATTTTAATCTTTAAATTATTTATTTATTTCTTAAATTTTAGGTTTTTTTTAATGTTTGAATTAAAATTTTTATTTTGTTTTTATTTTTATTTTTTTATTCCTATATATTTTTAAATTTTAAGCTTTAAAATACTTTTATTTTTTAAATTTATTTTTTCTTAAATTTTAGGTTTTTTTTAATGTTTGAATTTGAAAAATTAAAAAATGTTATTTCTATTTTTAAAAATGTTAAAAGCATGACACATTTTTTTTTTTTTTTTTTGTTATTCCAACATCAACTGGTTTTGTTTTGAGGGTGTTTTTTCAGTCCTTTTTTCAAGAAACAATTTTTTTTTAGCATAATTTTATAAAATGTTGAAATTTGACCTTAAAAAAAAACCAAATGCTTTCTGGAATACACTTTTTTTGTTTTTGGGGTGTTTTTTCATGTTTTTTGAGTCTTTTTGGGCTAGAGTTCCCGTTTTGAGGTCAGATTACCTATTTCATCGGTAACAGTGTTAAATGCACTTAAAATTCATTTTTTACAAAAATTCTAATAATTGAAAAACATAATTTAAATAACTGTATATGCATTTATTGGTCAAAATAAGGTGGAGATGATGGTGTATAGATGGATAGTATGGAAAATAATATGTATTTCATAAACAAAAAGAGATAAAAAATGAGGGCCAACAATTGGGGTTGTGTTTCTACATGTGAATCTCTCGAAGGATTTGATAGCATGTTGGTTACCAATCGGTTTGATTGGGAGAGATTGGTTATCCTTGATTTGCTAGATTAAGGGGTTTGAGGCTTTGTGAGTGAAGCATTGTCTCGAAAGACATCGGGCCGACACTTTGTGTTGATGTCTCGTAGGGAGGGTGGCATCAGTGGATGTGCACCTAGTTCCCTGGGTTGATGGTTAGTCACGGTAAGCTTGATGGTACATATAGAGGCTGAAAGATTTAGTCCATATTAGTCCCACTTGGATAGATTTCCTTGCTCATGAATCTAGTCCATGGAATTGCGGTGCCTAAATTGTTGAGTGATCAATGGATAGATTTCCCTGGTCAGGAATCTAGTCCATGACATTTAAGTGTCTAAAGATTCTTCATAGTTCACATAGTTGAGATCTACCTTGTACTATTGTGTTATGAATACCTCCCTAGTTAAGAGTGAGTGTTGAAGAATGTAATTAGGTTTGGTCTTCATAAATTGTACTCGATTAAATACATATTGTACTTGTCAAAAGAATAAAGAAAAGTAATTTTATATTATTATTAAATCATGGGTTTCATGTTTGTGTCATATTATTTTAGGTCAAAGTCCCCATTGAGGACTTCTAGGTTTTATTTTGAGTCTCTAGGATTATTGCAGATTTAAATTGATACATATTGGGCTTTTGAATCATGCACATAGGTCAAGTATTGAGTCAAATATGATTTATGATGCCTCCACATCAAGTCAACCTTCAAGTCATCAAGTCGTCCTCAAACCCAGGAATTCGAGCTCATCACAAACCTATATATACAGGGGAATCAAACTCACTTGGAACTCACTTACTGCAACAGAGAAATTCGATATCTTTACTGCATCAAGGGAAATTTGCATATTGGAGAAGGAGGACTTTTTGGATTCGGTTTTGGGCAAGCTTAAGGAGCTAAAGAAGATTGAAATTTTGGTCCCTCTCTCTTTGATGTTCGAAATTTTGGTTTAACCCTCTATTATTTTAGGCTTGGTTCCAGATGGTTGATCCTGAGGCCTGTCCTGATAGTCGAATGAGAGCCCTTTGGCTATGGTTGGGAGCGTATTTGGCTTTCCAAAGTTGAGCCCAGGGGGGTGGTGGAGATGTCCAACCACCTCCACCATTTTTTTGCTCCCAGGGACTTTCCCATGGTTCTTAGGTATCTCAAACCAAGCCCACTAGATTGTTTTGGCTTGTAAAGCTTATCCCACCTGATGAGGGCCCATTTTATTTTCCTCTCAGAACCTCTCCAAAGGAAATTCCTTTGAATGCTACGAATGGTGTTCAAGACAGATTTAGGAGCTATTATAATTGAGAAGAGATATAAGGGAATAACTTGGAGAATAAATTTGACCAAAACAAGACGACTAACTAGGTTGAGTGACTTGAAGGTCCAATTAGAGAGTTTGTTTTGCAGGCAGTTTAGAAGATCTTTCCAGGTTGAATTTCTTAGGGGATTGTCAGTGAGAGGGACTCCTAGGTATTTTGAGGGCAGGGAGCTATTCTAGAAGCCAAGGATTTTGATAATATTTTGTTTGATAGGGGGCAGGGTGTTGAAGATTTTTTTTTTTTTGATTTCTGCAATTTGACAGTAGTGCTTGAGGCGTCTGAGAAAAGGTTCAAAATATGCTTGAACGTTTTGGCCTTTGCCACAATTGGAATGCCCAAGAGAAGGGTGTCATCAAAAAATTGCTCATGAGTGGAAGCTAAAGGATTGGCATAGAGTATTAATCCATTAATTGATGATTGGTCTGGGCAACTTGGATTGATCTTTCGAGACCCTCCGCCATGAGAATGAAGAGGAAGGGCAATAGGGGGTCTCCTTGCTTGATTCCTCAGATAGGCATGAAAGGTTGGGTGGGGCACCATTTAGGAGAATGGAAAAAAGGCTCCCGAAACAAAGGCCATAATCCAGGCAATGCAGTCCTTACGGAAACTGAAATCTCTTAGAACTTGTTGCATACATTGCCAACTTATTTTGTCAAAAGCCTTTGACATATCGAGCTGCATTAACATCTTAGGCTTCTTTAAGGTTTGAAGTGATTGGATAGTCTCATGAGACAGAATGATATCATCCCAAATCTATCTCCCTTACACATATCCTGATTGGTTGGGAGAGAACAAAAGTGGCAACAACAGTTTGAGCTTATTGGCTAGAACCTTAGAAATGATCTTATATATCATGTTGCAAAGAGAAATAGGCTGGAATAGGTTAGGGGTGTCTGCCCCCTCTTCCTTGGGAATTAAGGTTAGAAAAATTCCATTAAAGGCACCCAACACTGTTTTTTTTTCCTTGAATCTTCCACTATTGCATAAACTTCCTCTTTTATAGTGGACCAACGGGCTTTAAACAAGTTAATAGTGAAGCCATCTGGCCCAGGGGTTTTGCTCAATGGCATTGACATAACAACCTCCTCAACTTCTTGCATGGTGACCTCTTTAAGGAGTGTTGTGTTATGGTATGGATTCAGAATTGTGGGTATGTTATTGACTATTTCCCTGATGGCTTGGGACTTGTCCATATTGGGCTCCTATAGGAGGTGTCCATAAATGGTGTTCAGTTCCCCATATATTTCCTCCTGAGTGCATGCCATTTCTCCATATGTTCTTTTAAGGGCGAGAATCTTGTTGGTCTTCCTATGCTGGATCATGGATCAATGAAAGAACTTGGTATTTCACTCCCCACATTTAACCATTGAATTCTAGATTTATGTTGCCACAACTTCTCTTCTTACATGGCTCTTTCTTCTCATCTTCGTTGTAGATATTTTTCCTCTTGCTTCATTTGTTTTGTGATTCCCTGCTGAATGATTTTTTGTTGGATTTCTTCCATCCTATTCTCCAAATATTTTTTGTTTGTGATGTTACCGCAAATTTATTTATTCCATTGTTTGATTTTATTCTTGATGTGCTTTAATTTATGTTGAAATCGAAACATTTGGGAGCCCCTTTGGGAAGGAGTATTGTTCCACCATTCCTTTAGATTTCTTTGGACGTTGGGGTGGTCCAACCAAAAAGCTTCAAATCTGAAGGGTCTATTTTTGGAGGCTTCGAAGAGATGGACATTCAGGGCAATGGGCCAATGGTTCGATCCAACATGGGGAAGGAGTTTTCCATCTATATCCAAGGTTGCAAGGAGGATGGATTCCAAAATTAGGAATCTGTCAAGACGTGAAGCTATTTTTCTATCCCCACCCCTTCTGTTGTTCTAGGTGTGAACACCATTGGTGGTCTGCACGTCCACCGTTTTCATCAAATCTAGGGCCTCCCTAAAGGCCTTCACATCCTTGTCCAATCTCCTGAGACCTCCTTTTTTTCTTCGAGAGATTGAGAATCATATTGAAATATTCACATATGATTTTGTGGGGGTACGACAACTCATCATTGATTTTTCTTATAGTGTTCAACATGTGGATTCTATCATCTACTCTGTGTGGTCCATAAACATTGGTGACACATACTATTTTGGGAGCTCCTATAATTTGCAAGACTATTGTTATGGAGTTTTGGGTAACTACCATGGTTTTAAGCTCAAATAGCGATTCCTTCCAGAGTATTAACTATACTCCTGCCATACCTCTAGCAACGTTTGATATGCATTTGTAGCCCTTACAACACTGCTTCTAAAGAGATGGAATATCCTCTACTCCTAATTTTTTTTCCTAAATGAGAAGAATCTCTGGTTTGTTTGCCATTGTTTTTTGCTTTAGAGGCCTATTTTTTTACAGATCCATTTAGACCTCTAATGTTCCACGAGATTAAATTCATTGAGAAAGTGTTCGAGTTAGGGTTAGGCAGGGTTGCAGGGGAGAAACTCCCCCCCTCAAACTCACTCCTGAATCGCGCTCCCTTTAGGAGTGAACTGGGAGCGTGCTCCTGAAATCACTCCCAGAGGGGAGTGAACCAGGGAGAAAAATTTTCGCTCCCTAACCTTTTTTGCAAAAAAATCAAAATGATTTTTTTTTCAAAGAAACAATAATTTTTGAGTGGGGTAGCTAAATGATCAAGCCTATGGCCCTTGTATTGATATTCTATTCATGGTAATGTTAAATTATTAAAGTAAAAGGGACATTCTCCTTATTCTTCATTTTCATCCTTTTACTTAAATTTTTAATGTTACCACGAAATGACTCAAGATGATTGAGAGTGGTTCCAACCTCATTGGATTTCATATGGAGAAAGTATAATTTTAGGTCTCATTCAAAATCCAACAGACTTATCAGTTTTTTAGGATTTCAAGGTTGGGGGGGTTGCAATGTTTCCATTGGATTTTTTCATGTAAACGGGTATAGAACTCATATTTAATCAAGAGCTCCAATCCCTCTATGTACCTTGATGTTAGTGACATTGGTTGTCAAAATCTTCTATCATGACCCTACTAAAAATGTGCCCATCACTCAAACAAAATCTTGACTTGACATGCTATGTTTTTTCTATCTTATGTTAATGCTTAGAGGGTGATATTAATGACAAAGATCCTGATTTTCCAACAAGAATAAACAAATATACATTTCTCATGGCGGAAAGAGTCCCAAGCATTAGATATAGATAATATATTTACTTGTATTTTCTAGTTTCTAGTAGTTTTTATAACTGTTGACTCTTTCACATTTATTATGATAGTTTTTGTAAACAATATACGACAATTTAAGTTTGAAGTTTGAAGTTTGAAGTTGGAAATTATAACCCATTGGTAATGAATTATGAATATGATGCTTCGTGAAAGTTCAAAATTTGTTTCATTTCATTTCATTTTATAAAATTTCATTTCATGTTAGATATTCTTTGTTGTAATGGTTGCACTTAGCTTATAAGTACAACTTTGGTGATCAATGATGATAAATGTTATATATTGAATTTTGAAAGCTTGAAACTTTAAGATTGATGAATCATGAGACACAATATGTTATATGTTACTAACTTGTGGACGTGGTTGATGAAGATTATAACTTCTAGATGATTGATGTTATATGGTTCAATCTATTTTTTTATGCTTTTTTGTATCTAATTCATCATTCTGCATGCTTTTGTTGACATATATGCATCATAATATAATATATATATTATATAAAAATTCGCTCCCTGATTTTCCTTGAACCGAGAGCTTCTGAAAATGTCGCTCCCGCTCTCGCTCCTTGTTTTCGCTCTCGCTCTCAAGTAACCTTGGGGTTAGGGCTCTTACCTTTCCCTTGTTTATAAGCCTTGCTTCGAGTTCTTGCAGTAGTTGACTTGTTGTTTTCTTGCCTCTTTTTCTTCCCAGTCCTTTGGGATCGTATTGGTTAGCTGGGATGTGAGACTTGATACCCTTGTTATTGTGGTCTCCATGCTATCTCTTTGCTGTAGATTGCTTGAGCTCCTCTTGGAATAGGTATGCCCCCTCTATTTTTTGTATGTATTCCTCAGGGATGGCTTGCAGGCTTCTCTTTTCCCAGACTTCCGCTATCGTGTTTATATATATTCCCCTTAGGACCTCTTCTATAGCGTCTTCCTCTGTTGTGTCATTGATGTCTTCTATCTCCACTTCTACATCCTTTGTACCTTGTCCAGTTTCATTGAAACTTGCATTAGGGTTGTCTTCTTGGTCTTGAGTTTTGTGAGTGAGAGACTGTTGCTCCTTGCCACCTTCCTTAGCTATGGTTTTTTCTTTGTCCCCTTCCTCCTATTCCTCCCCCAAAGCATCAAATTTATCCCTGTTAGCTTGGGACACTGGGGCCTGTTTCCCTTGTGTTCTCTGATTGTTTCAATTTTTGGGAGCTACTCTCATGAAGCCATGTTCCTCTGCCCTTTTCTGAGCTTGAGGGTTGGTGGTTTGAGAGACATTTTGAAGGCATTCCCTAAAGAGGTGCTCTTGTTCCTGAAACTTCCTGCATTTGAAGGGTATGAGTTCATAATCAATACTCTGGAGCCACACTTCATCCCTGAACACTAGCTTGATAGCCTCTGGAAGAGCACCTGAGACATCTAAGTAAACATAGATGTGAGCATAGGAAACATAGTGTCTTGCTCTTGTGCCTTTAGACATTTTTATGTATTCACCTATTTCATCTTCAATGCCTTTGAGGACAGATGGAGACCAATATTTTGTTTCCAGGGAGTATAATCTTACCCAGGCATGGGCCCTTATGAAGTCCTCCTTTTTAGGGGTGAATTTTTCTTTCTAATATTGCATGTAAAGGCCAGCTGAATTAAATAAGTAGGGGCCTCCTTCAAAGATTCGATCCTTGTCCTCCAACAAATTTGTAAAGAACCCTTTGGATCATAACTGAAGCCTGATCTCCCCCTTGGGGCGCCACTTTGTTTAGATCCACCAGTTAAGGATTTTCTTTGCTGGCCAAAATACCATGAACTTACAAATATTTGCAATCTCTTGCACGTAATCCCTTTAAGCTGCTACATTTGGGTGCCTAATCTCCAGAGTTTGTGTCTTCTTTGTTTTGGGCTTGCATGGGTTGACAGTTTCTGGCAGAGTTTGAGCTTTTCCAATAGAGCTTGTAAGCTGAGAGTTGGACTATTTTTTAGAGATTTTCCCTGTCCTTCCCTCTCTTGGGTGATTGGAAATAGGTTTCTTGAAGGCATTGTAAATAGTGAGCTTTGTGAAAAAATAGGTTTCAGGTTCCTTGCCTTTGCTCGTGACAATTTCGCTGAAGGAGGTGGCCTCTGAAACCCCTCCTCACATTGCCATGGATACACTCAGATCAGAACCCTAAGATAGGTCATTGATGTCTCCTGTGATTCCTCCAGTTAAGGAAAAACCCTATTCAATCTCGTTTTCTAGCTCTCTTATGAGTTTGGGAAATCTGATATAAGTGTTTTAGATATGATCTAGGCTCATCTAAATCTGATATATACTTGTTGCAGCAGTCAGAAAACATTTTAAGAAGGCTAAACAATCATAAGGAATCATCTATTGATCCTAAGAACATCATTACTATTATGGTTGAGCATTGTTTCACAATTTGGGACTCACTTAATAGTTGAGCTACATATGATCTGGTCTAGTGCATTTTTGTGAGTCTAACATTGTCACGTAATCATTTGTTAAGTGATGAATTGATTGCATAAGTTTCAAAGCTAATGATTGCATGGTTTCTTCATTAAGATTTTCAAAGGGTACTCATAATTATTCTTGTCATTGGTAAATTGAAAAGCTTTTGAATGCTCTAAGGATATCTTCTTGTTATCTTCCACCTCTTACATCTCTTTCCCATAGTGTCCTCTTGCTGCATTCTTGCATAAGTTCCCCATTGGAAATTCTCATCTTTTTTTCTCCTAAAATAAGTAACAAGCAAGTTGTGTACTCTAATTAACTTTCACAAGATTGATAAGATAACCAACTTTGATGATTTGCTCTTTCTCTTTTTGTATTCATGCTCTAACCAATTCACAAGCAACATTAATCTCAAAGGAGTAAATCTTTTGGCATCATTGTGTATAATTGCTAAAGAAATATAATATTGTGCTTGCTCCTTACGGTTTCCATTTAAAGATCATTAAAATCACTTTATATATCTTTTGTGCACCCCTCATTATCTCATTTTGCTTCTAATCCATTGATAAATTGGTGCTCCTTGCTTTTCATTGTCATTATTTTAGAGCACCTGTCTCATTGGGATTGTTAAGACATTGAATAAATTTTGTGATTGGATAATCAATTGGAAGTTGTTTGCCTCATTGATTCATTGTAGAAATTGGTTTTTAAGCACTTTAATTAAAAAATCAAGTGGTTCATTGACACATTTGATTTAGTGAGATTTGTTCCTATAATCTCTCTCTCTCTAAGTACTTTGTTTATATTGTTGTGTTGAACATTGTAAGCATTGAGTCATAAGTAATTGAACTTGAAGTACTAAAAGGTCATTTAATAATTTCACTTAAAGCTATCACTTATATTTTGCATATCATTCTAGGACTAGAATTGCATCTTTAAAATATACCTCCAAGCATAACTGTGGTTGATAGAAAGATACGACACACCTCTCTCACCCAGCTTATGAAGTTCACACCCCCATTTGTGGTTAACATGGTGACCTTGTAGTTCTCTTGTGGACAATCCCTTGTAGGAACGAAGGCACTCGAGTGGTTAGAAATCCATAGGAGGTACCGTTAATGAGGCCTTAACCTCCTTCTTGTGGACTTCTCTCTACAACCTACATTCGAGACTAACTTCAAAATAGTTAAGAGAGAGGATTCACTTAGAATAGGCATTTAATATAAAATTAACCAAGAGTTTGCATCTCACTTGGTTTTAGGTGTTGCATCTCTTATAACATAGTTTCTCATCCTAGTAGCAACTGTTCATGCGGTGACTTGGAATTTAATCTATATTGTGCAAGTAAATAATTTGTAAAGGCACTAGTCTCACACTTAAAAGTCTTTATATTTAATCAAATTGTGCTTGTCAGTTATGTTTGACCAAGTTTCTAGGCCATTTAGTTGTCTCCTGAACTCATCATCTCATCCATAGGGACTACCCCATTTATCTTGTTGTAGGGAGAAAACTTAAACAATGGGGGACAAAATCAGAGTGACAACCCCTGCGTGAGCGTTGTCTCATTCTTGTGTACAATTTCAACAACAACAAGAATATTTCTCCTCTGAATTTAATAGGTTTGTCCTGTAAAAAGCTTTAAGTTTTGTTTCGTTTTGTTTTTATCTTATTTTATTCTAACCATGGAAAATTAGGGTAGGTCCACTTGAAGGGACCACACCCCTCATCCAAATTAATCTGAGCCTAACCCCAAGGGCGTCGAGGATAATTGAACCCGTGACCTACCAATGGCAAGGTGCTTTAGCAACAAGACCTCGACCAATTGAGCTAACCCTTGGGGCTATGTAAAAAAGTTAAAAAGTTAATTTATTGTGTGATTATTTTAATTGATCTCTTATGACCTTTTTTTGGACGTTAATTAGTTAAACTAAGTTTTAATGTATTTATGAAAGCCAAAGTTAAATTTTTTTTTTCCAATTTATGCGCAATATAATTAATTTGAAAATAGAGATATTATCATGTTGGATACTTTGTATGATTGGAAGGTTGTGTCACCTTAATTTAAAGGAAATTATGCCATGGATTGTATTTTATCTTTCAAATCGAAACTATTTACATTCTTGGAAAAAAAAAAAAACATAATAGATGAGATTTTTTTTATTTTTATTTTATTTTTTATTGCAATGTTTAAGAAGTTTTATTAAGTGTATTTCTATAATATAGTAAAAAAGATATAGAAAAAACCAAGGGATGAAGGCGAGATAGCTTACCATAAAGAATTGATTAAAATTTAATGAAAATCTATATCAACATAAATTCACACAAACTGTACTAAATTTTGTCATTGATAGTTATGGTTTGCATTCTCTTCCAGATGACTTGGACTTAAATTTGCTGTCCAAAAAAATGTAAATAGCCTCATGTATCTTCATTATTTTTCTCAAATAAATTATAATAGTTCACTTTTAATATAGTGCTGATGTTGTTCATATTCCTCCATATTTTTTCCTTATTTGGCCTTCTTGTGATAGATCTCCTTGTTGCCTACTATGTCTGTAACATTAGTGAGTCATACCTTTTGACTATTCTATTGTCATTGCGATTGTATCTCTCATTTAACAAGTTTCAAGTGGCGAACATTGTTGCATCGAGAGGCACTTTCTAGCCCAATATGGTAGAGATGTTATGATGTCCTGTTTAACATTTTGACTTGACCAAAATAATATATATATATATATATATATATATATATATATATATATATATATATATATATATATATATATATATATATATATATATATAAACTAGCCTAGATCCATCTTAACTCCAAATCTACCAAGCGCCAAGAGGGATACAATCTCTTGAGATGCAAACCTCTTTTAGAGTGAAAAGAGATTTGATCCCTCTTGGTGCTTCTAGATCTGGAGTTAAAATGAATCTAGGTTGGTTTACAAAGGTGAATATTTTTTTTGGGCATAAAATTAATTACAAGAAATTTAAATTAGATTTGGTATCAGAAAATTAACATCAATATAATCTTTAGTGGTTCAAAATCAACTAATTGTTTGCTTCTAGACAGTTTAGAAAATACCCAACTAAACAATCTGGTCTGCTACTATCCCCCACATCTTCAATTTATACATAGTGAAGTGTATCTTTCATGAATTAGATTATTAGCCTTTCTCACTTGAGACTTGAAAAATTGATCTCAATACACTTTTTTGTCACTGTAGGGAGCATGCATATTGACCACAATGATCGTGTATCTTAATCCACGGGCAAAGAATTCAATACAAAAACCTGAAGAGAAAGAGTAGGAATTAGTTAGAAACATATCTGTATTCCAACTCACTATCAACCCTCTTGACATAAGACAAGAGTCAACAAACATAAAGTTCCATCTGGCCATAAGTTTACGCAAAACATTGACAATGAGAGCCCCCTCCTCCACTGTTTGCTAAATCAAAATTGCATTAGAATTCTTAGTCTCAATGAGCCTCTTTAGGGCCAAATGAGTGCCCCCTCCTTTTTTTGCTGAATCAAAATTACATTAGACTTCTTAGTCTCAACAAGCCTCTTTAGGGCCAAATGTGTGGCTTGGCCCCCTAATCCTTGTGCATTTACAGAGAGGAGTTTCATTAGGAAACCCTAGCATGGCCATGGCATGCTATAAGGGCCCCCAAGATAATACTTTTTCACTCCTTTGTTGATTTCATTGACAATCCATTCTTGTGCTTGTCGTAAAGCAAATAAAAGCCCGATCAAGGATTCTTTAGGATATGGGACCTTGTCCACTCATAAAACCCCAAACAAGCCTGATTGATCTTGATTGGATCATTATGTTATTTGTCATCAATTTTTATGCTTTTATATTGGAAATATGGGAGGAATCAACTCACAAGATCATTTTTATTGGTGGTTCTCAATTCTGTGAATTGGGGTTTCAAACCTTCTGGAGGCAGTTTGAGGCATCTAATGGATTTTATTGGGCCTCAAAAAATCTCTCTTGCGGGAGATCACTAGCACTATAGCACACTCAGATCCTTTCCAACAACGTAGAAATGAGCTCAAATAGAGTCCATATGCAAAAGTTATGGCACCTGGAAGTTGACCTTCTTATTTTGTCCACCATGATTTTAGAGGATGCCACATTAGTGCCATTACTCATGGAAAATGGGCTAGCCACATGAGCATGATGAAGAATATTCCATGAGAGTCGAGTTGTGACTCATATTGAGGGTTTAATGTGTCAAATTTAACCCCTAGTTAGCTATCGAGCTATTTTATAGTTGGGTCACTAGGAGGAAAAGGGGTTTGATTCTATAAACATGCATTTTGTTCCATAGTTGAGCAGATTAGTTGGGAGTGGATAGAGAGAGGGCATAATAGAGAGGGATTGTGTTCTGTAGCATCCCATGGGTGACAAGTCTCACTCCTTTGTATTTGCACCATTTCCATTCAGAGAAAGAGAGAAAAACACAATCTCACATTCTAGATTGATTTTCTCTCTAAAGGTCATATCTTGTGGTATTGTGGTTTTGTGAGTGACTGTTCTATTTGTTCTCTAATTTTCACATTGTACATATTGCATACAAAAGTAAAAACAATAAATTAATAATCTAGAAGTCCAAGGAAAACTTAACTCTTGTAGTATAGATTTTGGATTTTGGTGAAATCTTTATCCGATTTGTTGTGGTGAATGTAGATTTTCCACGAAATTATGATCTTCTAGATAAAAAATCTGAAAACAAGTTTTCTTTTCACATAGACACAAAATTTCTCTACCAAATATTAGTGGAATAGAACATATATAATTTGCACAAATTCACACAATAAATAGCACAATTTTCTAGGGAACCCAACAGATAAAACCATCGCTTGTTTGAGATTTTTATTGAGGAAGAATAAGCTACAAATCTCTTACAAATAATCATGCTTCAATATTAGATTACAAACTGATCTCTCAACCTTGAACTAGGCTTGAAACACCCCTGCAAGAATGTTGATTTTCTTCCCTTAACCAGTATGCACTAAGGCCCAAAGTACTTGCACATTCCTTAGGAAATAGGTCCCTATTTCTTAGTTCATTCAACCTCCTAAAAGATAAGAATTTCCTCCTACTTTTGTGTGCACTTCCCAAGGGAAATTCTCCTCCAACAGTTTTCACAAGATAAAACCTCATGCTCGTTCCTCTCACAAGCACTCTTGCTCACAAAATCATGCTCAGGAATTATGATGCAATTGTGTGCCTTCGATCTCCTTATAATATTTTTGATTAGGATATTGTTAGTGAGTTTTCTAACGAGTTGAACTGGAGCCATTTTAGTTAACACAAGTCAACTCAACTAGTTAACTGGATCCTCTTAAAATTTAGGAGGCTAACTCCACTTAAGCTTTTAGTTCCCAATTTAACTCACACTAGAGGATAGATAGCTTGATCCTCCACAAACTCGCACAAAAAAAATTGGTTCTTGAACTCAACCTCACTGGAACTCGTTCATGATTAAGAATATTAAAAAGTCAATTCCTTAAATCAAGCCACAAACCAAGGAATCCATTCCTCACTACTTTTCAACACTCCCTCTTAACGAGGAAGGGATTCTGTACAACTCCCAACTTATCTTTGTGGTGAAAAAAACTGCTTCTTGCCAATGCCTTGGTTAAGATGTCGGTTGTCTGCTCCCCTATTGGAATGTACAGTAGCTTGACTATCCCTTTCTGCACACAATATCTAAGATGGTGATACCAGACCTTGATATTCTTTGAGTGATAATGAAACAATGGGTTCTCATAGAGCTTAATGCAACTATGATTATCAAAATGTATCACGGTAGCCTCCATCCTCTGTCTGAAAAGTCCCACAAGTAATTTCCTCATCCAAATAGCCTCGCAAGGTGCTTGACTAACACCCATGTACTCAGCCTTTGCTGAAATGAGTGCAAATGAACTCTGATTCTTGCTGTACGAAGAAACCACAACTGACCCAATGCTGAAGATGCCACCTGATGTAATCCTCTTGTTTGTGGAGCTCCTTGCCAAATCTACATCTGTGAAGCCTTCAAGCCTCACCGCATCAACTTGTCTGTACCACAAGTCATAGTCTGTTGTGCCTCTGAGATATCTAAACATATTCTTTGCAAAAATCCAATGCACTCTAGACGGTTCAACCATGAACCGACTCAGTTGGTTGACTGCAAAACAAATATAAACTTGCGTGTTGACCAAGTACATCGACGACCCAATGAGCTGCCTGTATACTGTAGGATCCACTTGTTCTCCTCTACCAACATCCATCTTCCTCTAGTTTGTGACCAGAGGTGTGGCCATTGGCTTGCAATCCTGCATATGAAATCTCTCGAGAATCTTTTCTGTTTACTTGCCTTGTCCCATAAAGATCTCACCATCACCTTGCCAAACCTGCAAGCCAAGAAAATAGTTCATAAGCCCCATATCCTTTATCTCAAACTCCTTGAAAGGTCATCCTTGCAATATTGGATCAAGGTCTCATCTCCAATCAGTATAAGGTCGTCGACATAGAGAACTAGAATGAGTAGAAGCCCTCCAACCATAATGTAGTACAGGTTCAGATCTGCCTCACTCTTAGTGAAGCCCAATCCTTGAAGGTAGCCGTCAATCCAAATGTACCATGCTCTCAGAGCCTGCTGGAGCCCATAAAGAGCTCTCTTCAGCCTGATCTCTGTTGAACTGCTCAAACCCCTCTAGCTACTTAATATAGAGCTCCTCCTAAATCACTCCATTGAGGAATGTTGTCTTCACGTCCATCTGGTGGATCTTCCACCCCATCTGTGTTGTAAGTGCCAGAATAGTCTTGATGGATGAATACCATGCTACTGGGGAAAAAGTCTCCTCATAGTTTATGCTCTCAATCTGTGAGAAGCCCTTGGCCACAAACCTGACCTTGAACTTCTCCACACTCCCATATGCTCCATGCTTCAATTGTTACACCCATGTGGACACAACTACTAAATTTCCCTCTGGTCGTGGAACTATATACCATCATTCTTTGTGATAGAGGAATATTACTCCACCATGGCATCTTGCCAAACCTGTTAGGAAGCTGCCTCCTTATAAGAAGAAGGCTTAGTGTCCACCAAATCTGTCATAATTTCCATGTAACCTATTTACCTTTGTGGTTGTTTATTCTTTCTAAACATGGTGCTAGGAGTCTCAACCTGCTCTTGAGCCTCTCAAATCAACCTCTTGACCCACTTGGCCTTCTTCCTCCCTGTGGTGGGTGGCTTTGGTCACTACAAGGAAAAGACACTCTAGCGGAGGTTATAAAGGAGGTTTTTAGTGTTATAAAATTGGCCAAAATTGTAAAAAAAAAATTTGCTACAACATCTGTTTTAGGCTATGGTGGTTTTGGTGGAGTTTTTAATGGAAATTCAACACAACTAAAAAAAAATGGGCGGCCGAAGGTTTTTACGGATGCTTTTTTTCCATCGGTGTGCTACTCTAGATTTAAAGCACTGGTGCGTACATGTAGAAGGTGCCCTGGGGCAGTCAAAGGATAATGCACCGGGCCGTTAAGGTATTACACTGCACCGGGCGTAGTGTTGGTGATACAACGCATGAGGCCGTTCTAATTGGTTTTGGGATTTGTGTGGTGCCCATAGGTCGTATTAACGCACCGGTGCGTAGACTTATAGAAATGAACCAGTGCGCAGTATCAAACAAATGCACCAAGATTTATAATTGTTATCGGTATTCGTGCAGTGCCCATAGGTCGTACAAACGTACTAGTGCTAATAGACACATAAACACCCCGGTGCGCAGTATCACATAAACGCATCGAGATTTAAAATTGGTATCGGTATTCGTGCGGTGCCCATAGGTCGTACAAATGCACCGGTGCTAATAGACACATAAATTCCCCAGTGGGCAATATCACACAAACTCACCGAGATTTATAATTGGTGTCAGTGTTCGTGCGGTGCCCATAGGTCGTACAACGACACCGGTGCTTATAGACACATAAACACACTGGTGCGCCATGCTAAACAAATGCACCAATATTTTTAATTGGTTTTTATATTTGTGCGGTGCCCATAAGTCGTATAAATGCACCGATGCGTTTGAGGATACAAACACACTGGTGTACAGTCACTGACACACACTGGTTTTCATTTTTTATTTTTTAGAAACATCAATGTGTGACAGTGCAATTATTGTGATTGTTTTAAATTCATTATTCATCAAAAGTCGACACATATATATCTTCTAACAATATTCATATGAATTAAATTTTTATTAGTGCATTTGAGAACGACAATGGAGAACGCAATAGTGAAAATGGAGAACGTAATAGAATAAATTAAAATATATTTTATTATGTATATATACGACAATCTTTGTCATACAAAATGGGACAATTATTTGTATCCCTTTGTCTTTCAATTGGGACACTATGTCCATTACATTAAACAAAATGTCTGATTTCACAGACATATTTCAAAAAATACAACGCCTTGCTTTGATATCCAAACAAGTGATCATTATTCTTCACTTGAACTACTGTCACTGCTAGTAGAGCTACTTCCATGAAGTGGGTTACTTTCAAGAATGTCTTGTTCATGGTTTTGATTGTTTTCTTCTTCTTCACCTTCCATCTACAAACATAAAAATAAAATGAAATGAGTGTATATACATTGGTGAGAATAATGAAAATTGCAATATTAAATATTATACATCAATGTAAATCGAAAAGAAAAATTACGTACCATAGCAACAATTGACTCATAAACTACACACTTTCTTTCAAAATTTCATCTGTTGGCACAATTCCATACTTTTTTTCCTGCAATTTTTATACCCCATAACAAATCATATATTTAATATAAAAGATTTTTTTGTTCTATTAATTATAGACAAAGCTAAGTAAAACAAGATCGATAGATGGTTACAAATTCCACAATTAATTTCTGATATGCCAACATATACTCACAACCCATATTTAACCCAATTTCAATCAATTCCTCTGATGGTTCTTTTTTGTATGTTAGCACCTGTTTGAAGACATTCAAAGATGATTTTTGTAAAACAAGTTAAAAAATTCAAAAATGAAATCTAGTTAAGACGTTGTTATAAGGAAGTAACAATTACTAGCAAAATTAGATATCAACCCTTTTCTTCCTTGTTGTAGGTTTTAACCCTGAACAGAAATTATCTACACATGAATCTTATAACAGAAAATAAACAATAGCGAGAGCATAAAGCATAAAACAGATAAACACAGAGATTTTCCCCTGGATCCCAAATCGGGACGACCAGCTTGATTTTTCATTATATTCCTTTTAGTGTTACAACACATATATATACATGCCGAAGCATACATAAACCCCAATCCATTAACCCTGGATTAGAACATAACCGTAGTTCCCTTGACCGGATCTACAAAAATACCAGGGGTCGAAAACCATTGTACCCCAATACCATGTGCAAAACCATGCACAAAACCATGGACGCGGACTACCCACTGGAAATTAAGGACCAAAAATTTTCGCCGGGGCGCTGCCCCGAACCCTAACAGGGGGGGCTACCGCCCCCCTTGTGACCCCCCTGTTGCGCCCAGCGCAAAGGGGGGGCTATCGCCCCCCCTCTAACCCCCCTGCATGTGCTTAGTCATGGAAAGAATATAACACATACCCAACACTTGTCGTCCTGTTTTATGTGCTGAATGGGTTCCATTTTCTTTTCTTTTCTGCAAGAAAATACTTGAAATTTAATATTTAATGCTAAATTGTTTATTTATTGCACCTAATGATCAAAAAATTCAATGATTACATATTACATTTGAAGCACATTGCTGTTGAGATGGTTCCTCCTGCGATGCAATTTTGTCCATTTCTTTGACCATCTCCTTGTACACCTTTTTGGACATTCCTACTGGCATATTTCTGATATCAGCTTGTTCATCTTTTGAGATTTTCATAATCTTCCTGAAAATGTCACATGACAATAAACTATTTAATTTTTATATTGATATATGAAAAGTAAATATAACAAAAGTGATATTTATAAATAATTCTAGTCAAACATTTAAAGGAATATTACTTTTTTATTCCTTCTTTTTTGTTGTTGTATATTTTTTCTATTAAAAGTCAGACATGTCTCATTGACCAATCTCTAGAAACTCTTCCCGTAGTTTACATAAAATTTGGTTCTTGGAATCATTGGATTGGTTTTTGTATTGTAAGTGGAAAGAACATCTATACATTCGTTCCACTAGATCCCTCAAACTTTGGTAAAAAAATTTCCCCCTTTCATTAACCTCCAACACCACTCCAGATGAGCTAAGGAGCAATTCATTTTCATTTGCATGTTCTATTTTTTTTTCTTCTTAGAACAACATTCATTTTCTGAGTTGTTGGTCCCTGTAGAACATTAAAAAGATGTGAATTAATAGACTGTTTGACACATGTTATCTAATAATTTTAAGTATATTATTAATAATAATTAAAAAAATAAACTCATATTGGATCGATAGTATTTTTTCATTCACCTGGTTCATCCTTTTTCAATTTTTCCATCAAGCTTTTATGCTCTTCTGGTCCTAGATCAGAAATAATCTTATCGAGCTTTGTAATTTTGTGGCTCTGCATGATACACAATAAACAATAGATATTAGTTAATCTTACATATAGTTCAAAAATAATATTTTTTATAAAGAATTTACAAAGAACTTGCCTTTTTTGTTTTTCTTGATGTGTTATCAGTATTGTTGTTACTTGATCTCTTGTCAGTCATTTCTTTATCAATCTCAAACCTATGCAATATCATTCATTAATATATTTATAAATAAATTGTCAACTTTTCAGGTAAAAAATAAATCTCAAGAAACCGGTGCACTATTCATTCTATACGCATTGACGTCGGTGTGTTGGGGTCTTCTAAATGCACCGCAAAAATAGTATAATAGACCGTACGGTGCTCTATGTCAACATGGAGCATCGGTGCATTACATGTCAACCATGGCATCGATTAACCATTATAAAATAATAAAAATTGTCCAGTGTTAGTTTTTGTAGAATAAACCGGTGCCATATTTTACAAATGGCGCACTGATAAAAAAAATTATGTTTTTTAAATTTTTTTATCACATTACTTTCGCGGTGCGCTTGTACAATACACAGCACCGGTGCACCCGATTACGCCGGGCGCACCGATGAAAAAGAAAGTCTTTTTTTTTTTTTTTAATTCACCCAAGGGCCTACATGGATTGGGATTAGACTATGCAAATTGTCCCGTTGGTTGGATGTATTAGGTCCATATTTAGCAATACAAACCCTATAAATCTAAATTGAAAAGCCCTAATTTTGAAATCACAGAAAGAGGGAGAAGAAAGGGCAGAAAAAAATAATGTAGGGTTTGTATTTTTTGAAAGTGTATTTTTTTTTTGCGAAATAGAATGTTCGCGGTGTGCCATAATGAAATAGCACACTGATTTCATATTTTACAAATGGCGCATTGAGAAAAAATATTTTTCTTTTTAAATTTTTTATAACAGTAATTTCGCGATGCGCTGGGATAATAGAGCGCACTAGTGCACTAAGTTACTCCGGGCGCACCATTGATTTTTTTTTTTTTTTTTAATTTACGCAAGGGTCGACATGGATTGGGATCCGACTATGTAAGTCGTCTCGTGGGTTGGATGTCTTAGGCTTATATTTACCAATACAAGCCCTATAAATATAAATTGAAAAGCCCTAATTCTGAAATCACAGAAAGAGGGAGAAGAAAGGGCAGAAACAAAAAAATGTAGGGTTTTTTTCTAAAATGGATTTTTTTTGCGAAACAACACGTTCGTGGTGCGCCATATTGAATTAGCGCATCGAAACCATATTATACATATGGCGCACTGATAAAAAATTATTTTATTTTTTAAATTTTTTATCACTGTACTTTCGCAGTGTGCTTGTATTACAGAGTGCACCAGTGCGCTACGTTACTCAGGGAGCACCGTGGAAAAAAAAATCTATTTTTTTTAAAAATTCACGCAAGGGATTGGGATCCGACTATGCAAGTCGTCCCGTGGGTTGGATGTCTTACGACTATACAAACCCTATAAATCTAAATTGAAAAGCCCTAATTCTGAAATCATAGAAAGAGGGAGAAGAAAGGGCAGAAACAAAAAAATGTAGGGTTTCTTTCTAAAATGGTTTTTTTTTGCGAAACAACGGTTCGCGGTGCGCCATAATGAATTAGTGCACCGGAACCATATTATACATATGGCACACTGATAAAAAATTATTTTGTTTTTTTAATTTTTTATCACGGTATTTTCGCGATGCGCTTGTATTACAGAGTGCACCGGTGCGCTACGTTACCCAGGGCGCACAGCAGAAAATAAATCTGTATTTTTTTTTTAAATTCACGCAAGGGATTGGGATCCGACTATGCAAGTTGTCCCGTGGGTTGGATGTCTTACATCTATACAAACCCTATGAATCTAAATTGAAAAGCCCTAATTCTGAAATCACATAAAGGGGGAGAAGAAAGGGCATAAACAAAAATAATCTGGGGGTTGTTTCTAAAAATGCATTTTTCTTTTTTAATTTTGTTTATGAAAACTACAGAAAAAGTAAAAAAACTGCAAAAAAAGTAAAAAAAAACAATAACCTTTGATTTTGTTCCTTTACTACATAAAATAAAGTGTAGAAAAAGAAAAAGAAAACAATAAACTTTGATTTTTTTCTTTTACTGCATAAAAAAAACTGTATTCGTCACTAGTGCGTCCCTTAATCCCACCGCACTGATGCGTCAGGTTATAAAACGACACCGGTGCCCATTACCTAAAATGCACCGGTGCAGTGATCTGTACATTAGGCACCGAAATTATATTTAGGTGTGTGCACCAAAATTTATTGTTGTTTTGCTCCAATGCAAGGAGAAAATATCATAATTATATCGAATGGAAAATTCTTCAAAATCCAGCTCGTTCCATAATATTTCTCAAAGTCCATCGCGGAGTTCTCCCTATCCATCTCGAGACGTAATATTTACTTCAGATTTTATTTATATTTTCACTATCTAATTGAATTTATGTTTTTTATCCATGCAGTCAATCATGCACAGCTTAATTAAATTTATACTGTATACAAATTTGCAGGTTCATGCAAATTCAACATCGAGTTCAGATGCACAAAATATTCAAACTGCTCCAAAATGTCAGAAGTTCTTATCAGGAGCTGCATACCGCAAGACGCATTTGGTAGATGAAAATGATAGCCGCTTCACCTTGCCAATTGTAACAATATTGCATCTTCTAGCTACAATCCCGGGACAATGATGGTAATAATTATAATTGTTTGGTATATATATTGATTAATATGCAATTATTTCAACGTCAAACCAATTTATAACCATGCAATATTGTCAACGTGGTTACTAATTGATATATGAGATATCATATATTTTGTACTAATTATTAGGATTCTAGTGATGATGAATGACCTACCTACCATCTTCCGTTGCACCCCACGACAATGTCGAATCGAGAGAAGACTGAATTAAGAGAAAAAATCAGAGAGGAACGATACCAAGAATGGTTGAATCAAACACCGATTCAATTCCCGCTATGTCCATATTTACCAATTAGGAATGACTACAGAAATAGTAGTTCTTCACAAGTTGGAAATATTGGAGGCAATAAAATAGAGGTTGGTATGGATGATTACTTAAGGGATACAACTGCCATGGAGACAATGTTGTTAGATGCATTCCAAAACAATGATCAGCTAGGGGATGATGCTCATATCGCTGACACGTTTTTCGAAAGCCTTAAATTTGCTTCCACCACCCCTCTTTTTGGATCTGGCGGTTAGTCAAAGTCTACCCAGTTGGGGACAAAAATGTTACTGTACAACTTGAAAGCAAAGTTTGGCTTGTCGAATGCATTTTTCTTGGAACTTTTGAGGTAAGTTACCATAAAGTAATCCCTTATATAAATTTGAAATATAATCAGTACACTGCAATGAACATTACAAATGGTAAATTTTATGAATGTTAATAATTATATCGACAGTAATGTACATTTATTAATATATTTTTCCATGATCACCAACTACAGGTTATTCAAAGATAAGGTTCTTCCGAGTGATAATGTCTTGCCCGGTAGCTGCGAAGAGGCAAAGAAATTGTTGAAAATGTTGGGTGTTGAGTACATATCATATAATGCATGTCCAAATTATTGTATTCTATATAGAGGAGAATATGCGGACAAAGATATGTGTCTGAAATGTGGGCTTGACAAGTATGATAAATAAAAAAAGAAGGGTAAATCACGGACTGGTCCTCTTTTAAGATATTGAGGCACATGCCTATAATCCCTAGGATTCAAAGGCTCTTTCGTTGCAAAGAATTAGCTATGTTGCAGGGATGGCATGCCTCACACAGAAGTGAGTTGGGAGTTATGCGAATCCCAATTGATTCAATAGCCATGAAGCATATAGAGGATACATGGCCGAAAAATTCAAGAATGAAGTACGAAGTCTATGACTCAGCATAGCCATGGATGGCGTCAACCCATATTCCCTCCAGAACACCAACTATTCTGTTTGGCCTGTAGTAGTGATCAATGACAATATCCCCCCATGGTTGTCCGTGAAGAATGAACATCTTATGTTGGATCTCATAGTCCCTGGTAGAAGACAAGTGAAGAATATGGATGTATACTTAAAACCATTGGTAGATGAACTGAAGGAATTATGGGATGGGATAAATGTATACGATGTATCA
This sequence comes from Pinus albicaulis, assembly GCA_034641835.2. Taxonomy (NCBI): domain Eukaryota; kingdom Viridiplantae; phylum Streptophyta; class Pinopsida; order Pinales; family Pinaceae; genus Pinus; species Pinus albicaulis. The sequence goes on along the minus strand of MU968357.1, from coordinate 5,246,274 downwards.
AGACCCATCATAGTAGAGAGGAGTTTTACGTTGTGTGGCATATGTGCTTACATGACACATGATTATCCAGGCTTAGGATTTTGCTCTGGTAAATTTCATGTTTAATTTATTGATTTCTTTATATACGTAACAATATTCTTTCACATATTAGTTATTTAATTCAACGTTGTAATATTTGTTCTGATCTTCATGATATTCTTTAACGTGCCATGCATATTAATTGATGTATACAAATATAATCTCGCAGGTCTTGTAACAAAAGGGTATTTTGGATGTAAATGTTGTGGACCTTCTCTGAAAGCTAGATGGTCCAAGGACCTACAAAAGCCAGTGTATGATTGCTCCAAGGTATTCCTACCCGAAGAACACCCTTACAAAAGAGCAGCATCCGCTTTCAATGGTAAACGAGAGAGAACCCAAAGGCCTCCAATAATGACACCAGCTAAATGGCTTAGAGCATATGAGAGAGAGAAGGAGAAGGAGTTCATAGAAATTTTCAATTCAAATGGGGAGCCTATGTTCGATTATCTAGATTTTTTTGACACCTATGTTGAGAAATTTTCCATTGGGATGAAAAGGAAATCTATCTTTTATGACCTCCCATATTGGGAGCATCTTAAGATTACCCACTTATTATATCCCATGCATATATTTAAAAATATTACATCTTCTTTATGGAGGCACATATCATCGAAACAAAGTGACACATTAGCTATTAGGAAAGATCTTATTACTTCAAAAACTAAAAAGAAACATTGGCCAAGACGATTAGAAAGTACCGGATCAGAGGCAGGCACTAGTCCCTCTGATTCATGGTTTTTCAAAGAAGGTGATGTCCCATGGATTTAAAAAAAATATGATATTTCTTTAGCAAAGAAAATTATAATGGGTGTGAGGGTGCCAAATTCATACGGGTCTTCACTACGGCGATGCTTCACCGTGGATGACCATTTGTCAGGGTTGAAATCGCATGACCATTTGAATCTTATAAGAGTACGTATAATGTCATGAAAAGCATGATTTTATTATTTTTTATATTAATAAATTTTATCCCAATATGTGGGGATCATAAAACATAACTAATTTTGTATATTATTGCATGTGTTTATAACTTTGCAGTGTCATTATCCTTTGTTCGTGTGTGGGTTTGTGAAACATGAATTTCCTCAAGACCTAAGACGTGCCATATCTAAATTATCTGCATTTGTACGTTGGATCACGTCAAAGGAGATTAATATGGCTAGCATTCCACTGTGGCATCAAGAGATAGTTGAGATTGTTTGTATGTTTGAGAAGGAACTGCCGACGAGTTTCATGGGCTTACAGGTTCATTTTCTAATCCACCTAGTAGATGAGGTTGAATTAGTTGGGGTGGTTTCTTGTCGTTGGATGTTCTTCTTAGAGAGGTACATGAAGAAATTGAAAGGTTTTGTTCGACAAAGGGAAAAACCCGAGGGGTCTATGGCAGAGGGGTACATATCGTATGAGTCTTTCTATTATGCAAGTGAGTACATCAAGAAGATCGACAATAGACTAGGTGCGGTGATTTAGGACGATGAAAGGGATGAAGACAAAAGAGAAGGGGAGTTGCTCCAAACGAGTGGAAAAAAATGCTTGATAAAGAGTAAGCAACTTATAATTTTTCAAATTTACAAAAAGTAATTAATATTCATGTTGAAATATGATATAATGTATATTTTGATCTCTAAGTACTATATAATGCTGGTTTGATTTCATCAGCGAATGCAGAAATTGAAGCAATCAATAAATTCATTCTTTACAATTATGAAGCGACACAATCGTGGGTCGCATTGTACGAACAAAAGAGGATGAAATGCGATAGTGTTAGGAAAGAATTTATATGGTTGAATTGTAGAAGTGTGCCTTATCCCGATCATTTAAAATAAAATATGCCAAAATATGCCCCAACAGTTGGGTTGCTGACCAAGTCAGAGAGAAATACGGTGCTACCGGTCACTACCCACATAGTGAAGAGGATGCGCTAAACGTAGGGTTTGGGTGCAGCAACTCGGTAATAATATTTTTAATTTATATGTAAATTTGAAACTTATAAGACATCTATATTTCATATTTTAACTATTGGTTTATTATAAGACACATGACACTATGCTTTTTTTAACTTTTTTATAATAGGTGCATTTGTTCCCATCTATGTGGGCATATGGACACCATTTCCACACAGAAAATTCCGATGCTTGAAACATCATACAAGACTATGGAGTGGAAGTTGAGTTCGATCAATCTAGTCGATCTAGCCACTGTGATCAAAACCTAGTACGAGGGATGTTAGGTTACGTCAGAAAGATATAAGAGATCATTGAAGTGGATTTCTCTTCTTTCCAATGTGTTATTTTTAGGTGCAAGTGGTGGGACACCTTTTATTGGAATAATGTAAAGAAATATCGTGATAGTAGGCTGATATGTATCAACTCTATTAAGATGTGGGATGAAGCTAAGGAGCCCTATGTTTTCCCCAAACACTGCAAACAGGTGTTTTTTTACCCAGATGTGTTGGATAGGGATTGGTGGTTCGTATTGACACATGACCCTAGATCAAAACATATTTTTGAGAACAATAGTGTTATCATGCCATGCGAGCTGGAAGATAATGAGGGTGATCATGAGAACCGAGAGTGATATGGTACATGTGTTAATGTTGAAATCAATAATTCACTCGATAATTTGCAATTATGTTGATCTAAAAACAATGGCGTACTGTATAAATTAGTTCTTTTTTTTGTATCTAAGATCATAATAAAATAATGATAATTCTAAAGTACATGAACTTATTTGCATTATTTTCTAAACTTTATTATGTTACAATAATTCATATTATTCTAGATTTATTATTTTACAATTATTTAAAATTTACAAATTTACAAATTTAAAATTTTTAATGAATTCATTTCACATTAATACAATTAAAATTTTACAAAATATTTTACATACAATTAGAATTAGAATTAGAATTTTACAATTTCACATAAAATTACAATTAAAATTACAATTACAGTTTTATAATTTTACATACAATTACAATTTTACAATTACAATCAATTCATAGTAATACAATTAAAATTTTACAAATATTTTACATACAATTAGAATTAGAATTAGAATTAGAATTACAATTTTACAATTTCACATACAATTACAATTACAATCGCAATTTTAGAATTTAATTACAATATACAATTACAATTTTACAAATTAAAAAATTACAATTACAATTACAAAAAAATTACAATTACAAATTAAAAAATTACAATTACAATTACAATTTTACAAATTTACATATATACCACTCTAATTACAATTTTAGAATTTTACATACAATTAGAATTACAAATATTACAATTTTACAATATCATGATCATTTAATATTAAATTAATTAATAAACATCACGTTCATGATAACCATCATACAAACATCATATTCGACTAAAAAACACATTCAAAATCGCTAACATCATCGTGATCATGATCATCTAACAAAACATGACAATTAACATTATATATTAACATCATCACAACACAAACATCAAATATACATCTCATGTCAAATAACTCATGCTATCACATGCACATCTATCTGCAAGCTGCACATTAAATGAACATATCTAACATGACCTAACAATATACACATCATGATGATCACCAACATGTAAATTAAGTACAACCGCAATTGGATGAACATAAAATACATGCACTATACATATATATATATATATATATATATATATATATATATATATATATATATATATAATCGAATAATGTTAAAAATATACAACTGTGGTAATATAAATGTCATGGACGCCATTGGTAGTACAACATCAATATCAAGATGTTGATAACAAGCCATGAGTCAATGGTGCAAGCCATCTGGCCAATGGTCCAAATTTCGCTTCGCGATCATGAGTAATTGATGGGTGTCATAAGCCGACATCGACATGGCCAATGATCCAGCCTCATCTCCATGATGATTGCTGCTAGATGCTAGTGGAGGCTCATGCTCATCTGGCGCGGTGCGAGGTGAATGATCATTAGATAATGGTACGCTGCACCTCGCGGACTGTCCATCACGTGTTGCGGCTCGATCGTAGCGTGCAATAGTCCTCGTCAATCACGTAAAATCTGTCGTAACTCCTACGACATGACGCATCAAGCTGTACATGTCACGCAACATTCCTCTCCACATCTGTAATACCCTATCATCAGCCTTTATGTCTCTGTAATGAGCGGGCCTGATGCCCGCCTCAAAATTCAAGCACTGAGCTAGTCGCCCATCTCCATCCTGTATCTAACATCAAGTCAACCGCGCACTGGCACACCAGTAGGAGCAGGTCTCTCTGAACCAACCTCCTGATGATCCTCGACATCTGGCATGCCCTCATCGTCATCAGGATCCACATCTGGATCATGTGGTGGTGCCGGTATCTCCTCACCATAAAAGAGCCAATGTCTACAAAATATATACAAGTACACAACAATATTTAGACAATTTCATTACACAATTAAAAAAAAGAAAGTTAAAGAACATGTTAGAATAAATTTAAATAAAACAGTAATATTACCTCTATCATCTGGCAGCTCATCAGCTGTGAAGAGGATGTTGGCACACTCTCGCCAATCCAAACCTGCATAAGCACAAGGGACCATAATGAAGGGATGCTCATCAACACTGGCTAGCAACTCCAGTGCATCATGTGATATCCTTGCTAGAAATAGAGTCTCCTCCCTCTTGGGCATCATCTGCCCCGACATGTGCATACGTGCCTCAGTAATCGGCCTATGAGGCTATCGAAGAAAAGTAGGCCTCGTCTCTGGAAACCTCCCAAAAAAAAAAAAAAAAGCTCTGAAGCAAAAGGGAAGTTGACCCTCCCTTGTGCATGAGCACTACATCTATCTAATGCTGTACAGAACTACTGCAAAAAATGGCAGACCACCTGACAAGTCGTGGCTCCTAGAATAAAGAATCAACATAATATAAAAGCGAGCAACTAATGCATTGCCCATCATTGGTGTTGTGCGAAATGGTCGAAATGATAAGTGAGAGACACTGCACCTCCTCACGACCAAATGCACCAATACGTAACTGCCCTCCAGCAACCGGAAAATCTGCAGGAGACAGTACATTTGCTCCAATGTATCTCTGGGAGTAAGCTAATTGACTCCCTGCTACATAGCCAGCTGGAACCTATGGGAACGAGGGAAAATCCACCCCTCTCCTCGATAGCCTTGTAATGAAATATATATCCTCCTTAGTGGGCATGTACCACTGGTTGATACCAACCCGAAAAGCTTGTTGTTGGGCATTCCATCTTCAGATAAGATGTCTCAAAAACAAACTGTGGCGCTTTAGGGAAGTAGCCTCCTCATAGAACTTGAGGAGGCCTACCTGCCTTAGTAGCCCCTGCGTAGTTGTTGTAATAGGGTGAGGGTATGCATCTCTCTCCCTATCTCGTGCCTCCCACAGGTGAACCATGTTATACTGCCCCTCCTGTTGTTGTTACTGTTGTTCCCCTCTTCTCTCCTTTCATGTCTCTGAATGATTGACATATTAAACACAATTTTTTTATTAAATGAGACATGTATTTAGAAATATACATATATAATTTTTTTTTTGAAAAAAAAAAAAAAAAAAAAGTCGGTGCGCCAAAAACAAAGTCACGCACCGGTCCTGGTGCACCTTTCTATAGAGCACACTGGTGTCGGTGCACCTAATATTTTTTTGGAGCACTAGGGGCAGTGCTCCAGAAAATGTTTTAGCGCACTGTTGACTATGTACGGTGTCAGGAGGGAGGTGCGCTGACTACATTATACGCCCTGGGGCGTATAGTTAATTCAACGCACCACCCTCCTGACACCGTACATAGTTAATGGTGCGATATTTTACAAGGCCGCACCGTTGACGCAGGCAAAATACGGAAAGCCATGCACTGACAAAAATAGCCATCCCGGGGTGACTATTTTGGTCAACGCACTACATCACCACTATTCAACTAGGTCAATGGTGCGGCCAGGTAACCAACCGCACCAAATTTAAAAAAAAATTAAAATAACACGGTGTGCCTTTGGTACCGCCCTGGAACCAGTGCGGATACCCTTAGCACCAGTTTACTAGGCCGAACCATTGACAATGTCGAATTGCGGTATGAAATGCGCTGAAAATATTACTTGCCCCGGGGCGGATAATTCCGTCAACACACTGTGTTGCCGCGATCCCACATTGTCAACGGTGCAGCCTGGTAAACGACTGCACTGCACTTTTTATTTTATTTTTTAAATAACACGGTGTGCCTATTGGCACCGCCCCAGAACCGGTGCGGATACCGTTAGCACTGGTAGTGGTGTGGCCTGTAAATTTACAGGCAGCACGGGAAATCGGTGCGAGTCGAACGGCTCGAGCGGACCGCGCGATTTTTTTTTTTTCTTTTTCTTTTAAATGGTTAATTTTAAGGTGATTTGAAATTCTAATCCGCTAAAAGGCTTAATTATGGAAAAAAAAGAAAAATACATGTACATTTTCTCGTCGAGGAGGCATATTGGCTGTAGAATTTGCAAAAGAAAATTTTCCCACCGTTTTTCAAAATTCAAAATGGAGATTGGTGGGCAATGCACAATAGCAGTGTGTGTAATGAGTGCAATGGGAGCATCGATGTCAGGGCAGCTCAGACAAGGATAACTTGCACCAATGCTTGAGAGCTCTGTAGCACTTAAAAAACTGAAAAATGCGGTTTTTTGGCCGTAATTATTTATTTATTTATTTAACCCTATTCCAGTGCGCGGAGTTTTTGTGTGCGTACAAGTGCATTTTCATCATGCCGCCCCGGGCGGTTTCTGTTTTCGTGCACTTTTTATGAGGCACCGATGCAGAATAATGGTAATGCACCGGTGCACTACATTAATACGATGGACCGAGCCTGTGTGGACGGAGTGCACGGTGTCCGGTGAACCAATATTTTGTGCGGCTTTTTGACCATAATTTTTTTTATTTAACCCTGTTCCAGTGCACAGGGTTTCAGGGTGCCCCGATGCGTTTGCGTCATTCTACCCTGGGCGGTTTTTTCTTTTACGCGCTTTTTATGAGGCACCGGTGCTGAAGCGTTGTAAAGCACCAGTGCGCTATAGTAGTAGAACGCACCAGGCGGGTGTGTATGGAGAGCACGGTGTCCGATGTGCCAATGTTTTGTGCGATTTTTTGGCCGTATTTTTTTTTTATTTAACCTTGTGCCGGTGCATAGGGTTTATGGGCGCGTTGATGCGTTTTATTTATTCCACACCTTATGTTTTCGCGCACATTTTATGAGGCATCGGTGCTGAAGCGTTGTAAATCACCGGTGCTCTACAGTAATACGACGCACCAGGCATGTGTGTAAGGAGCGCATGGTGTCCGATTTTTTGGCCGTAATTTTTTATTTATTTAACCCTGTGCTGGTGAGCGGGGTTTTAAGGGTGACCCGGTGCGTTTGCTTCATGCCACACTGGGCGGTTTCTATTTTCGCACGCTTTTTATGAGGCACCGGTGTGGAAGTTATGTAAAGTATCTGTGCACTACATAAATAAAACACACCAGGCGGGTGTGTATGGAGCGCACGGTGTCTAGTCTACCAATGTTTTGTGCGCACCGGTGCTCTCTTGTGTTGAACGCACCAGTGCATTTTATGGTGAGAAGAGCACTGGACGAAATACATCTGCAAAAACCTCCACCCGCCAACCTCCTCTAGGAACCTCCATTAGAAACAGATGTCTAGGGTATTTTTATAAGGGGTTCCTCAAAAAAATCTACAAGAGGGTATTTTCCTTGTAGTGGGTTGATCTATTTGCTCTCAGCTTGGCTTGTCCTCCTCAACCTGCTGTAAATCTCGCTGTGCTACCCTCTTTCCAATAGGCTATGGCTGCTATTGAATTTGAGGTGTTGGCTGTGACTCTTGTTTGGGAGCAAGTAACTCCTCTTTAGGTACTGCAATCTTCGCAAGCTATAAGGAAATTTTTAAAGCCTGCTCCTCCTAGAATCTCACATCTCTCTTAAGAACTGTTGTCTTGGATTCTGGAAGATACATCCTATATGTCTTAGATGTTTCACTATACCCCACAAAGATACCCTTTTCTCCTGTGGCATCCAACTTCTTCTTGTTATAATTGAACACATGATAGTTGACCATTGTGCCAAAGATCTAGAAGTGTGAAACATCAGGCTTCTTTCCTGTGAAGGCCTCCTCTAGTGTAGCTCATTAAAGCACCCTTTGTGGACTCCTGTTCTGTAGAAATACTACAGTGTTGCAGGCTTCTGCCCATAAGAGCCTATGCAGATCCTGATCATGCAACATAGCTCTAGCTGCTCCAACAATACTCTTGTTCTTCCTCTTAACCACCCCATTCTGCTGAGGATATGACCCTATTTCCTAACGAATTTGACCTCCTAAAAGATACGAATTTCCTCCTACTTTTGTGTGCACTTCCCTAGGAAAATTATTTTCCAACAATTCGCACAAGATAAAACCTCTTGCTCATTCCTCTCATTATCTCTCTTGCTCAAAAACTTGTGCTCAAGAATTATGATGCAATTGTGTCCCTTCGATCCCCTTATAAGCTTTTCAATTAGGCTATTGTTAGTGAGTTTTGTAAATTAGGAGTTGAACTGGAGCTTTTCTATTTAACAAAATTCAACTCAACTAGTTAACTAGATCCTCTTAAAATTTAGGAGGCTAACTCCACTTAAGCTTTGAGTTCCCAATTTAACTCACACTAGAGGATTGATAACTCGATCCTCCACAAACTCACACTAACAAAACTGCTTCTTGAACTCGTCCTCATCACTAGAACTCGTGTATGATCAAGAAGATCAAAAAGTCGATTCCTTGAATCAAGGCACATATCAATGAATCCATTCCTTTGCTACTTTTTAACAATGAACCTCCAAGTGGAATTTCCATTGGTTTATGGATCACTTCAAGTCTGAAGAAACCTTTATGGGTCTTAAAATGTAGTGCCCCCAAAGACAAATTACTCAAGGAATTTGAATTTTTTTATTGAAGGTTTTGTAACAAGTCTCTCATTAAAGTGCCCAAAAAAATCTTCCAACCTATCAAATTCTAAAGGGTCCTTTGCTTGTACATCTATGGGAGATTTATCCAACACCTTTTTTCTCATTAAACACCACTTTGAGGAAGATAGGGAATGATACAATGACCTTTATCTAACTGATAGTTTGAAGAGACAATAGGGAGAGAGGAGATATCAGACTTACCATTCATGTCCTGGTTGCGAGCAATTTAGGATGGAGTTGACATCAACTTGAGCAATTGGGAGAATGAGTTTTGTTGGAGTGCTTGGTCTCACAAACTCGACAACTCGGGCCCTTGACGAGGTTCCTCTATTCACGCGATAGAGATATTTCCAACCAGAAATTCTTGTCTATGACTGGGGATCTTTGAGACTTGTTCCTAGAGATCTACTTCGTCTCCCACCAAATAAGAAATAGACTGGTCAATTTGTGGAGACTTTCTTGGATGTCAAGCATGAGACTCTTGTTATTCCTTTTACACTAAATATTTCTTGTAAATCCTTCAGGGAAATTTGAGAATATTAAACATCGTAGGGGGCATAATGAAAAGGAACATGAACATAATCCAAAATCTGGGTATAACATCGATTTCTTGAATCAAACTCGATTGACTCAAAAAATCATTTGGAAACATCCCTATCTACAAGCACTCTGGTAATTGAATGCAACTGATCGATAGTGAAATGATCATCATCAAAAAATTTTCTACCAAGAAGATCACCGATGACGTTTGTAGTGAGTATCAACCAAAATTCCATGGGTAGTCTTGGAATTTTGAACCAAAATGGCGCTTGATCCAGGGATTCAGATGAAGCATCGCAGAGTGAATGCCACAACTTTAGAGAAGGTGGTGAATATTCTAACAAACATCTTCCATTCAATATTTTGATTGCATCCTTCTTGGATTGAAAAAAAATCCACACCAAACTTTGGCTAAGATATGAAATACTGGACAATACCCAAGTTGCAGAGCCCAATATTGTCCAATCGTGTACCCAAAACCTCCACAAAACCTAATTTCTTACGAACTTGCCAACCAACGATGTGTACCATAAGTCTAGGATTTGATTGAGACCCATGTTCTTTGCGACCAGTAGAGAGAGGCCTCACCCTTGGCATTTTAACACCTTCATTCCTTTTTGAACCTTCAACCCATTGTCTTGAACTATATTTACATCCTACAAATGATTCAAATCTAATGGTGCACACCTACATGACCTAAACTCAACTCTAGTGAGGGTGTCAAATGATACTCTTCGGCAATACCACTCATAGATATCAGATTGAGTGCTTGAGTCTTGGCCTAGAACGCTTGTTATTGACTTTTCACCATAAGGTGAGGCAAAGCAACAATATTAAGGACCTTTGGTGTGGCACAAGAAGAAAGCACCATGTGTAGAACCAGGGTTATTGGAACTGCAGAGGCACTAATGCAACTGGTCGGTTCAACTATTTTGATTCCTATATTTGTTTGACTGGTGGCATATAACTGAAAAAGGGCTGTTCGATACTGAATTGGTTGATTCAAGCCGTCCTTTTTTCACTTAATTGGCTGATTCTGTACAATGCAACCAAGAATGCTCCACATGCAATTTTTTTTTTAAAGAAGTAATTTATGGTTGGAGAAGCCTAATATTCATCTCAAGGGACCTACCAATTCTATGTAATTAATGGTAATGTTGATATTCCCCTTTATATTTCATTTTAATCATTTTAATTAAATTTTTAGCATTACCATTAATTGTGTTAGGATGCTTGAGAGTGGTTGAGACCTCATTCGATTTCATATGGATAAATTAGAATTTTAGATCCCACTCAAAATCCAACAAACTTAACAGTTTTAGGATTTTATAATTTTTTTTTTTTTTTTGGGGTGGGGGGTTTGGGGGGGGGGGGGGGGGTTTGCAACATTTCCATTAAATTCTGTCGTGTATGAGGGTATGGAACTAGCATTCAATGAAGAGCACGAAGCCCTCTATGTACCTTGATGTTAGTGGCTTTGATTGTTGAACTTCTTTATCACGACCTAACATAAATCTTCCCATTACTCAAACAAAATCTCGATTTGACATGTTAAGCTTTATCTATCTCATTTTAATGCTTAGAGAGTGATATTGATGATGAGTATTCCAATATGATTTGTAGGTATTTGTTATAGCATGATATTTTTGAAGCTAGAGGCCATCTAGAGCCTCTTTTTTTGATGTATTTTTGGTTCAAAGATGTATTGAACTAAGTATTATTTTGGTTATATGCACTCTTACATGCTATATAAATTAGAACTCTTGCATATTTGTGTATAAATGGTTTGGATTCATATGGATGCACACAAATATATTTTTCTTTAAAATTTGAATATTTTATGTATTTTTGGGTAAATAGGTTTTTTGGTTTGGTTTTGCTCTAGTTATAGATCGGTTCCCCGAGCATGGGGTTGACTAGTTTGATGATTTGTTCATTTTTGATAACATTGTTTCAAGTTTTTCTACCTCCCCTATCCTACTAGCACCACAACTAGTTTCACAATGCATATCGATCAATGGTACCTAATCTTCTTAAGAATTATGACATAATAACTTGGCTTATCTAACTCCAAATCTTTGTGAGATGATTGGATATACATTCTAACAAAGTGGAAATGCTTGGAAATGAAAATAGTATTTGTACCTTAATGAGGTCGTCATCAAAATAATCTACCATTCTTATATTTCTCATTCGCGATTGAGACAAAACCATTTAGCTTTCATACTCATATTGCTAACTGTAGATTGAGACAAAACCACTAAATTTGTTGAAGATTTGATGACTACAATTGGTAGCAAAGAAGATCATCAAAAATTTAGGTTATGATTCCAAAGTAATGCGAGACAAGATGGAAAATGGTAGAAAGAAGTAAAAGCAATTCCTCTAATTGCAAGAGAGACAAAACGTACAAGTAAACACTTCTAATTCCAATTACCAAACTATGATAATACATAAATGGTGATGGCCAAATATAAAGAGAGATCCATTAAATGTAAAAAGACACATTGCATGTGACATTGTGAACTTTAACCTTTCAAATGAGATCTATAATTCTCTAGGAGTTAGATTATACTAAATATAACCCATTATACAAAACTACTAAAATACAATATTGATATAAATACAATGATCACAACTAATCTAATGCTAAATTTAAAATGCTTAACTAGGGCATTTGGGAATAAATTGCTCATATTTTGACCAAACTAGCAAATAACTATAATGTAAACTTTGTGCTCATTGTTATTGGAGATGATGATTACAAAAATTGTTTAAAAGTATGTAGGGGTTAAATTTGTCAAATTTTTGTCACTACGATTGGGAACTAGTTATATTAGAAATACATCCTAATCAAGGAAATTATTTTTTTCAATGTATTAAAAAAATCAAGAATTTTATATAGAACTGAGATTCCAAGATTCTGAGTAGAATAAATGTTGGTAAGGGGTGCCCTAAGGTGATTCTAATGTATTCGCAATATGAGGCCATTACCTTTCCTAGTGCACTTGGGTGGGCTCATTGCTTGTTTTTGGAGGTCATTTGTCTTTTGTAATTAATGTTTAATTGGATGGACATTCTTTAGATGCCCTGACCATCTTTTGAGAAGAAAGCAAGAGTTGAACATGATGGAGATATACAAGTAGTAAATCTAGTACACTTGGATTGCCTCATTAGGTGGATTGAGTCCCATGATGGTCTTCTATGAAGATCGTTTCTTGTACTTGGGGGATGACCTCATTATTAAACCTTCATGCATGCTTCATCATTGGATGTATGCTCTCAAGGTCCCCTTTGGCCAATTTTAGGTCGGCTTGCAACGACTTTGGGTGGAAGCTAAGCATCATATCCCTTGGTTAGATAAGACTTGCTAACTTTGCTACCTCTAGGAGATCAAGTTTGATAAACACTTCATCTTCCATTGCACCATTCATAATGAGATTAGAAGGTAGTTCTATCGTTTATGTAGTGATTCATGGAACTCTCCTTTTTAGTTTCTTTTGGCATGCACATTAGAGATGCCTAGCCTTGTTCATATCGGCCCTTGGACTCAAATCTCAAGCTTTATGAGCAACTGCTAGTTGGACACTCTTAGGATGATCACATATTTATTATTTTTGCTCTTGTTTGATAGGGATTGTTATCCACCAAAATGTGTAACCGTATAGGAGAAAACATTTATCTTACATTGGAAAACTAACCAACCAACAACCCTTGACATTCACTTCTTGACGATGATATGCCATATGCCTCTAGCATCTGCGTTAGCTATGCAACTCTTACCATCTTGCAGTTACCCTTAAATGAAGGTGGGTTTCTACTCGACGAGGACTTTGATCATTTTGAAATCAGGTTCTTATACTTGTTGTTTTGGGCATTTTATTCTGGATAAAGGGGTGATCTAGAATATTAACCGATCTTGATTGTAAATTTTTTCTCACCTTACTAGAGGGGTTAATTCTTAGCCCTAGTCTAGTGGGACCTCCCTCAAGGCATTAAGGTTGTAGGAGGGGGACTCCTTGGAAAACTTGTATTAATGTAGCATGTTCATTCTCCCTTATACCATACTTACACTTTCCATGTCACATTACAAACCCCTTATATACCATCTTAATTCTTTGGGTCTAACTTGTCATTGATTCATTGGGATTTGGTGCCCTCTTATCCATATCCTTGATTAGGGCCGAAAAGATTGCCCTAGAGGCTATTGCAACTAAAAGAATGGAAAAGTACAATTTGGCCACAATGAAAGAAAAAGAAAAATCAAAATGAAAAATATGGTCGCCACATAAATTAATGTGTGGTAAAAATCCTAACATGAACTCTACCTTCTTTAGCCATAACTCAGTTTCTAAGCACTTGATGCTCCCTTTCATCAAAAGAAACCCTTGCATGTCCCAAACTTGATGAGTGATAAAATGTCTCATCTCAGGGGGTGAAATTAAATGATATATCATAAAGAACAAGCTCTAACCCTTGAGCCATGCATTCAAAATAAAATCATTATTAAAAAGAAGTAAATGGCACACTAGATGGGTGGAAAAATCATGTCGAGTAGGGTAAGTCATGTTAGAATTTAGGACAACATTGACAGGGGGGTTGGATCAGTATTGTAGGAATTTTAAAACTTTATTTTACTTGTAAAAGATATTAGGACACCAATGAATACTTCAACAATCAATTCAAAGGAGCATTACAAGAATCAACATTAATAGCACAAATAGTGCACATAGATCCTTCAAATTATTTCTTCAATTTGCTTCACAAAGGCAAGATGCTACTTGCTATTACAATGTTCTCTGGTTACAACTAGAAGAAAACTACTACTCATTGATTTGTCAGTTACAACTGAAACGAGCTACAAACCCTAGTTTATCAGCTACCACTGAAAGGAGCTCCAACCCCTAAATATTTACCGACAGTTATGGAAAGGAGCTACAACTCCCGATCTACAAGATACCACTTGCATGTCCTCAATGATTCATCTTTCATACAATTTTCAAACTCAAATCATGAAGGCCACTTCCTTTCATAAAAAAATAGATTTCTCTCTTCATTCCCTTACCACAAACAACATACCACCATCTTTGGAAATATCTGATCACTGATAAATCCACCATCCACACCAACAACATCAATCCAACACACGTACTCTCAACAACAAAAAATGCACACATCTTGCGAATTTGATTATGCTTTTAATGAATTTTGGACTGATATTTTTTGTTCTTTGATCTTTACTTAACTTGTATCTTAATGCTTTTATGAATGTTTATGTTTAATTCATCTCATACTCTTGTCAAGTCTTCTGTATGTGCTCTTCAAGTCTCCAAACACTACTTAATTGTCTCTTCAAGAAAAATTGAGTTAAAATTCCCTAATTTTCTATTCTGGAATTTTTATTAGGCTTTAGCAAAGTTTTTTCTAAATTTGACTAACTCCAAATTTAGCCAATGTGCTAATTATGCCTCTAAACTACTTTTCCTCTGCCAAGCTGTTGCCAAATTGTTCATGCTCGTTTTATCTTAATATTAGTGCTGCTAGTTTGGTGTAATTTTACGAAATATGGCATATAACACGAAAACTCACAAGCTGCCGACTTGTTCATTCATAAATCTTCAAATATAGGGCAAAGTACTCCCACATATAAATTATTTGGGCCCTTCAAAGAGATAGCGGGGCTTTAATAAACATTGAAAATTCTCTGTGCCCATGGTTTTATTGATGCACAAAACCTAGTCCCGATGCCTTAAGCTTTAGCCCTCGACTTATTTCCTGGTGCGATTTTGAAAATGATTTCGAGTTGACATTTCTTGGGTGCACTTCTCATTGGTTGTCGATTGCACTTTTCATGTCACCATGTCCTCATGTTGAGTCAACCCGGATGTCCTCACCTTGTGCCTTTTAATTTTCTTCCGAGGAGACATATCTGGGGTGACATGTCCCAGGTGCTTTATTATTGGATCTCGACTCTACTCTGTACGCCACTATGTTCCACCTGCTCGAAGTCTAGTTAGCTTGGAGAATCCTATTTTGTGCTCTTTTGAAACCTTTTGGGCACACTGGTTTGGGATGATTGTTGATTTTTGTAGCATCGGATGTGCTCTAGCCTTGAGATTTTGCAGAGAGACTAAGACACATGTATTCTCTAAGACACAGAAATTGTTTGGGGAAATTCCACCTAAAGATGACTTAATTAAAATAATTAATCAATTATTAATATTTCCTAAGTCTAAACTTAGGAAATATGATTAATTAAAAGGTATTAATTAAGTTAGGTGCGAATCTTCTAGAAAAAGGCATGGATCGAGTCTTATTTAATCTTATCCATAGATTAAGTTTTAATCATGGTCGTTGAAGTTTCAACAAGAGATTATAAGAAGAAATCGATGGGCACTCGGAGAACACACTAGAGAAATTATTCAGTTACTAGGCAGATCGATTTTCTCAATGGCTGAAGTTCAGTAAAGGAAAGAGAGTCAGTGGTGAGTGCAGGTGAGAGAGAGACAGAGGGTATCAGCAGTAGTCTGGGAGTGCAGGACGAGTTTAGGAAGGGCCAACATGAGGAAGGATGCAGTACACCAGAGCATTGCACAGAGGGTGACATAGTGGGACCAACATAAGGGTAGAGGGCCTATTTCGAGGTTAGAAGATCACTGTGGAGAGTGATAAATTTGTTACTGAATTTCTCTCAGTATTTTTACTCTATTTTTTTGTTTGAATTTATGTACTTGAATTACTGCTGAAGATTAATAAAGAAACCCTCATCTGCTGCGCCGGTTTTCTCACATTGTGTTTTTCTGTGGACAATTGTCCAAAATTAACCGTGTCAATATCTTTATGTGTGATAGAATTTCTCAAGTTTTCAACATTTATTTTGTGAAGGCTGCAATGTATATGTTTCGATATTTGCCGTAGAATACTGCAAATAATTTCTTTAATTAATTTAACAATAGAAGAAACATTATCAGTATTGCAACAGGATTCTGGATTAGGAAGTTTGAAAATGATGCCTTGGTGGGGCTTTTGCTGCATACTTGGACCAATAACAATACTTTTGAGGTGCGTTTCAATGCCATTTGTAATGCCATCGTGTCTTGGATCCCAGTCATCCTGGATGCCATTCATGTTTTCCTTTTCAAACCTTCTGGGAAGCCCTTTGCAGGTGACGTGTTCTAGATGACGTCATGGTTACGTCACCATAGCCACATGTTGCCTCGTGAGTGGTGACACATGTCACCCAAATTTGGCTCACTTGGCCACCTGAAAACGTCAAAAACACATGCCACGTATCACCCTTGTTTATCTTATCATGTTGACTGTGTTGCCACACTGTCTATATGAGCCAATCACATTGTGCCATATTTTATCCACGTTGTCTTGAGTATGGAGGCAGAGGGGGTCCAAGCCTTCATTTTTTATTAATTTCTTCATTAAATAATTAAGGGTCTCATGCCTTATTTCTTTGTTACATCGATTGCCACACTTCTTGGAGATGAGTCATCCTGGATGATCTCCATTGCGTCTCTTCTTGTTTCTTTTGGGGCAGGGCCTTCCAGGTCCCGAGATTGTGTGTCACGTATGGCCCGTTGCAAAACATCTAGGCCAATTTCTACCTTTTCTACCTTTTCCATGCTTGCCTGACACTTAGTCATCCCGAGTGTTCTTAACTGCACTTGCCTTTGGAAATTCTAGGAAAGGCCTCTCAGAATGAGTTGTATTGTGGCGACCTACTTCTTTGAACTTCGCCAATCAACACATGTGTCCCCCTACTATGACCTCCTGGGCTTACGTCATCCTGGATGTTCTTCCTTTGTGTGCAACTTCGAATCGCTTGAGGTAAGTCTGCCGGGATTGTGTGAACATGGGCTCGACCACCAACCAATCACTGTTTACTTCGCTGTCAATGTTGTCTGCCACTTTCACCTAATACTCCTATTAGCGACTCCACTTAAATACTCTGCCACATTTGGAAAAAACGCCAAAATTTGTCACTGCATTTCCCCTTCATGAATTTAGAGTAGCTATTGACTTTTGGGGGTACTGAACTTTGACTGACAATTACTTATGATCCAGGAGGCCATTTTCAAACTTTAATATACCATTGGAAAGATCTTTTTGATCTCTATCTGTTTGAGTAGGTGCCAAGTAATATTCATTGTTCTTGTAACCATATTTGTTTTTGCGATCATATTCTTCACCTTTGCCATCAATGACAACACATTTCTAACATTCCCCCCCTTAGCATTGATGGAAACACCATTCAAACAAAAAAAACACCATAAAAAACAAAAACAAAGTGCAATTCTCTTCTCTTCTTGTTCTCCTTTGGATGTTTCTCCTTCTATGATGCTCTTCTTCTTTGTGTACTGCTTCTCTAGCATCCTTTTTATTTTTGTTGTGTTTCTCTCCCATCCCTTCTTTGTTTGAGGTTCTTCTCCTTCTTTTGTTTGATGTTCTTCTCCCCCTTTTTACTTGATCGCCAATATTTCTCCTCGTTTGACATTAATGGAAAAGATACCAACATGATCCCCATATCAACAATCTCCCTTGGTCTAGTTGATCTTGTGAATTTGACAACTTTCATCTTGATATGCTGAATGCTTACTGGTTGCTTTTCTTCCTCTTAAGGAAGATCTAGTGGAGAGAGTCAAGAGGAACTACTCACAATCTCCGACTTAAATACTCAAACTGATCTCTTGGGAGAGGTTTGGTGAATATATCAACAAATTTCTCTTTGGTAGGTAGATATTCCAACTTGACAATCTGATTTGAAACTTGTTCTCTTAAGAAATGGTACTTGATTGGAATATTATTTTTCTTTGAGTGAAGAACAATATTCTTGGACACACTGATGGACTTGTATTATCACAGATGATAGGAATAGGATAATAATATAATACTTGTATATCTTGTAGATTCTACTTCATCCATAATAGCTCACTGCAACAAGAAGCTGCCGCTATATATTTTGCTTTAGCAATAGAGAGAGAAATTGAAGCTCGCTTCTTGCTCAACCATGAACTAGACATTCACCAAGAAATAAAGCACTACCACTAGTGATCTTTCGATTATCTACATTACTTTCCCAATTAGTATTAGTGTTGAGTAGGCAAATCCCCTCTATGGATAGAGGCGATCTCTCTAGCCCTAGGGTGGGTCTAGCAACAAGGAGACATGCTGGACTCTTGGACTCCTAGCTTATAAATGAAACAAGAATTGAGAAAGATAGCATACCTCGGTCCAACACTTTGTCATGGGATGCAGCAACGGTCCTTTGATCTTTGCCTTTGATCCTCGTGCTCCTTATCAGCAACGATGTTTGTACACTTGCGCAAAGATCAAGTGAACGATAACAACATACGTGAAAATAATTTCGTTTAAAAATATTCGATTAGTCAAGGAGAATCAAACATTTTGCATATGATCAAACACAAAATTGGAACCAAAAATCCAGTCATGTATTAATGATAGAGTGAAGAAGTTTACAACCTTAGCGCCTTGACGTTGCGGATCTCCTACAGCAGGTTCAGCTGGGCACATCTCAAGCATTCGTTCGGGATCAGTGTTGATGAGGAAATGGGCCTAAACTCTCTCTCGACAATGGATTATCCTCTGCCTTCTTCTACACACCAACTATAGTAAGGATTGTTCAGTTAGTTGAAACAATGTGAGAAGGGAGTATTTATAGGAGAGGAGGAGGTGGTTTGGGATCCCTCATAAGGTGGAGGAGAGGTCTATCCCTTTGGGGAGTTGCACAATTGTAGGAAACAAGAATCCAAAGGGAGGAACTCGACATTATTCAGTCAAAAAAACCATGATGACTCTGCTCACGAAGTTTTTAGGCATGGAAACTTTATTTCTATTTTTAAAAAAAATCCAAAAACAACTCGGCGCGGGTGCCCATCTGAGACAAAGCGCCAATGGGTGCGGGGTCCAGTGTTAATTTTTCCATGGGTGTGAGGCCATAACTTCCTACCAGAGCCGACCCAAAATCACATGTTTTTGAGAGTCTGCTTGAGGAATGAGTAACAAATAAAACTGTTCTTCATATGTCAAGGGATGCAATGACACTTCTAACAAGGTATGACAATACAAAAAAGTCACTGAAATGGTCCTCCAATACTTGGGATGCGGATTGCAGGGACGGTGAAAAAATACTGTGTAAAAGATGCCCCCTAAAGCATAAGGTCCAAGAGAGAGGGAGGGGTCAAATTATTTATGAGAACATGCCCAAACCAAAACACCGCTGTCGGAAGACCTGCAAGAACAAGTGCAACTGATATCTCTAATACATAAACATGTGGTATGGGCACATCCATCCATAACAGAGTACATACAAGAACAAGATCCAAGGTATGGACTTAGCCATCCAGTGAGAAGGATCAACAAATAGAATCAGGTATGGTCGCAGCGATCCAATCAGAAGAGTCATGCATATAGCCATGATAAATCAAATCTTCTCGCAGCCTGGACTTTATCAGACCAAACCCAGAGTCTTGTGCTCCATCTTGACCCAAACAAGTACAAATTCAAGCATGCGAATTAATGGATTGAAGTCGAACATGCAAGAAAGTCACCTGATTACCAGCCAATGATGAAAGCTGTTAACAGGCGCGAGAGAAACCACCAATAATACCAATGGATATCAAGGTACAACCTGTACAAGATGCTGAATATGAACAGTGAGCTAGAGTTGAACATCCATGGGATTAATCGATCGAAGGTCAATTATGAAAACATGTCGTCGAATACGAAGAACTTTCCATTGAGGCATGCAAGCTCTAAGGTACTAGAAGGGAGTCTCGAGATCAACTTCCCGGATAATGAGATGAAGTCGATGTTTGGTCAATTTAGTGTGTTCTAAATTGCAACATTAATTTGTCAATCCGGGATTCGTAAGCTGACGAAGTGTGGCGCACTATATGTGCAAGATAACCTATCTCTTACTTTTTGTCGTTTTTGGATTTTTATTGATCTTGGTTGGTTTCCTAATGTGAGATGGAAATTCTAAAAGACAAGTATGGTTATGAATATTCAAGGCAATGATGTACTTTATAATGATTTACCAAACTTCCAATGGTGCAAAACACCATGATAAGCAAAATTAATTCCTAAAAAAAAAATAAATATTCTAATTAAGCAAACAGTGAACTACTGATCATGAAACTCATTATCCTTGCTGCTGTCTAAACACAAAAGAAACTGTACTCAAAGAAAATATTGCAAGTAAAGTAAAAACTAAAATCAAATTACATCAACTCATATTCTGACCCCTCACCATTAGTCTCGCTATGGCTTTCGAAGGTAATCATAAACAACTTGAGCAATCTGATATCTAATTTGCAGAAAAAGAAACTAATATCAAACTACACACTCATACTTAAATCCCTCACAATTAGTCCAGCTATGGCTTTTGGAGGTAACTGAAAATGACATGAGCAATTTAATATATCTAACTTGCAGAAAAGTAAACTAATATCAAACTACATACTCATACTTCAATCCCTCACCATTAGTCCATCTATGGCTTTCGGAGGTAACTGAAAATGACATGAGCAATTTAATATATCTAACTTGCAGAAAAGTAAACTAATATTAAACTACACACTCATACTTCAATCCCTCACCATTAGTCCAGCTATGGCTTTTGGAGGTAACTGAAAATGACATGAGCAACTTAATATATCTAACTTGCAGAAAAGTAAACTAATATCAAACTGCACACTCATACTTCAATCCCTCACCATTAGTCCAGCTATGGCTTTCGGAGGTAACTAAAAATGACATGAGCAGTGTAATATCTAATCTAATTACTAAAGCAAATGTGCAAGATTGAAATAAACAAACAGTGCTGGAATTAAACAAAAACTAAGAAAAATAAATTAGCAGAAGGACAAGATGGATTCCATGTCATTAGTCATTATAAAACTATGTGCAAATGCCCGGGCTGCCATGAAAAATTACGCTAAAAGCTATGATTTCAGAAAGCAATCTAAGTAAGGAAATATGACAAAACAGAATTGAAAGCAACTTATCTAGAAAACATGTAAAAGCCTCCTTGGATAGCAGGGGCCCTCTGCTACCAATTTGGTGTAATCCTTCTTCAGCTCCTTAAAATTGTAATCAAAACACCATCAAGGAACTTCTTTATTGAAAAACTTCACAAATCTACATCCCATTCCATCTTAAGCTTTGTTACAAATCTACTTCCTCATTACTTTCTCATTACCTATGATAGGAGAAATCTTCTTCTATTTATACAAAATATGAGGAGTCATCTCATTAATGGGAGTCCATGAATCTCTCCCTCCATCTTTAGAGTTACAATCAAAATAAGAAATGATAAGACACATGTCTTTCTAGAGTTTCAACACAACTAAGAAATGAGACACATATCCTCTTAGAGTTTCAATACAATAAGAAAGTGAGACACATATCCTCTTGATCCCATAATCTTCTCCAACGAAATTCGAATTTGGCCTTAGAGTGCCACATAAGGGTCTTCTAGAAGTCTCATTTTGACCTACACATGTCACAAAACTCATAACACATATATAGATATATGAAACTATGTTAATTTTCTAGTTTCTAATCATAAATTCACTTAAAATACATAAAATAAATAACTTTGGAAAACAAGGATCCTAACCCATATATTTATGAAAATGGTTACTTGATGTAGGGTTTTAGGTCAAATGGTTATGAAATAAGAGCTAAATGGTTATGACATAATAGAAATATGTATGAATATGGAGAACACTTTTGAGACTCAACATACCCCCCAACTGAAGTTGTTGCATGTCCCCATGCAACTATTGCAATGATTCATTTGTCCATGAGTTGATCTTTGACTCATATAGATTCGTTCCAAACTTTGCTTCTTGATATTTTCTTTTTTGGCAAAGTATAATACATTTGATTGCAACACATTTTTTTTTTTTTTCAATGGTTGGTTCTTGTGTGACAACCATTTTTTTTTTTTTTTTTTTGAGCATTGGTTCTTGTGTAACAATGCTTTATTTTCTTTGTTGCATCAAAGTTCATGAAAACATTTAGAATCAATTACTTCATCAATGAATTGATCATTTGCAAGGCATATAATCTTTTGGATCATGTTGTAACAATAGTTGGTTGGGAAGTATATGTGGATGGAAATGAAATGAAAATGTGTGATAGTGTATGACATGTGGATATGAAATGATGTCCCTTCCCCCCAACTAAAGATATGACAATGTGAAAAAGGGAGTGAGGAATTTTTTCAAAGTTATAATTTTGGCATTCTAATGAATTACATGACTAAAAATTAGAAAACAACATACCTTCACTTACCTTAAATGTGGATGAGTTGTGTATGTGTGTTGGCTGCAAAATTCTGATCATATTCTTCTTCAAGTGGCTGAACAAGAGGAGTCATGGATAAAGAGATGAGATGACTTTTTATTGCTCCTACTAAAACTTGCTGAATCTGCTCCAAAATGCTGAAAATAATAGTCTTCATGTCTTCAAAACTCATTGGCACAATTCCTACTATGTGAAAAGATGTTTTGATGTCGAACATAGTAGGAAATTGTTGACTTAGTGGCCATTAATGGATGCCACTAGTCAACATGAGAACTCTCACCATTGATGACAATGAGAGTCAAGATTCCCAAACACATCTTGCTAGGTACGAATGATTTTGCTGATGTCGAGTCACCTAGAAGATCTAACGAACAAGAGACATTAATGTATTCCCATTGTCAGCATGAGAACTTGCCATTAAGGCATGCAAGCCTCAAGGTGTTTTTACAAAGAACTTAGACTCAAAGGACTATGGACTCAATAATTTGCATTGAAGCAGGGCTTATTTGCGGAATGAAAATGACAAGAAATAGAAGATAAAAATGGAAGATGGCAATGGAGAGTAGAAATGGAAATGGGCAATAAGCATGTGAATGAGAAATGGCAATGGACAATAAGCATGTGAATGAGCCTCTTGCTTTTATTTGTGGTTATGATTGGACAAAAAGAAATGGAAATTGGATGTGAATGTAAATGGAAAATATGAAGTGAAATGAGGTGAATGGTTTATTATGAGGTATGGATGTGATGGAGACAATAGTATCTGAAAGTTTTTCAAGTGTTTGGATCTGATTTTGCATCAGCATATTTCCTCTTTATTGCTGATCATCCTCTTATGAAACAAATTGGTCTCTTAGAGAGACACCATTCTCTTGTAGTCATTTGTCTTTCCTCCTGGAACCTGAAAAAAAAACTAATACTTATTCTGCAATGGAATGTAAGATTATCAAAGGAGAGAGGTGATCAATCTCTCTAGTTATGATATTTACACACAAAACTAAGAATTTGTATTAATGAAACAAGTTCTCAAAGGAAAAATCAAAAGAATTTATCCATGTTTTGGAATTAGTGCCTCAAGTTGAATGTTGCTTCTTTTCAGCAATTTATTTCATTATTTGCCATTTCAAACTCTAATGATGGATTTCTCATTATATAGATCTTGTTGAGACCTTTCCAACGATACTTAAATCATCAAAATCTGATTTTGTATGAGAAAGTTAGGCTGATTTGAACAATGAGGTTTTTCAGCTGCGGAATTGGGGAACAACTGCGGAATTGGACTTTAGCTGCGGAATTGGAGAACAGCTGCGGAATTGGACTTTAGCTGCGGAATGTCGACGGTTTCTGTAGCTAAAAATATTAAATAAAAAGTTAGCCATTCATCCTTCATCATCAGTCCAAAATTAATCAATACCTTCAGAAAAAGTGAGCAAATAACTTATTCATTTCATTGATTCAAAATTATTGATTTTTTTTTTTTTACAACAAAAGAGAAATGCAAATTTTTTTTTTTTTTTTAAATAACAAAATTGAAAAATACAATTTTTTTTTTAATATTATATATGTTACATTTAAAAATATATATATATATATATATATATATATATATATATAATTTAAACAAAACAATTTATTAAATAAGAAAATTAAAAATAAAAACTAAAAACAAGAATGCCATTCTCCTATTGTATACAAGCGAACTCCAGAACACCATTACTTCCCACAAAAATATCATTTTCTCAAACTCTAAAAGAATAATGCATATGATTCACAAGCATTGGAGTGTAGCTTTCAGTAATTCTTTAATGCATGGTAGGATGGAGGATGCGGGGGTGTACTGGTGTCTTTGATGGACTTATCCTTATAGGCAAAGATCTCACAATTGCACCACTACAGTTCAATGCAAGTATGGCACTTTCAGCGATTACAAATTCAACAAATGCGATACGAGTGGAATGAACATGATCTCCAAGCAGTCTCAGGCGAATCATAAACCTCTGGAATCCACGTTGCTCAAGGTTTATAGAATTTGTATTCAACTTGGATTCTTCTTCCTGGAGATCAGGAAACCGAATTATGGCTGAAATCAAGCAAAGTGTTGTTCAAACTCTCCACTGTGCAAACAGAAAACTGTTTTTCCTCACGCGGCAGGCAAAAATGGCCTTCAAAGAACCGAGAAATTCTCCCAGACCGCCACAAATTTTGTAAAACGATTTCTGGGTTATCTAATTGACCATGTTGGAGAAAAAACCCATGTCTCGGTTTTTCAAAATTCATCCTCAATCGTTCAGAAAATGCGTTTCAAATTGACGTGTCAAATAACATTGCGTTTCTGGAGATGCTCTGGCAAAAAAATCGTTTTTCTCAGAACGTGGTTCAAAATTGCGTTTCGTATTGACCATTGTCAGGACTGATAGGTTTGCCATTATCTCCTGGAAAGTAAGTAGACTGAGGAAGATCCAGCTCTTGGAATCTACGCAGAACAGCAAGAACATCTTCTGCGCTAGGTTGCTGGTAATCATCTTGCATATACTTGCTAGCTGCAAACACTTCTCTGATATTTGAAGCATTTCTGGCATGGCCAGACAATAAATGGTACTTCAAGGAGACAGACCACTTTCTCGTTCTAGGATCAACTAATGATTTTGCATTACGATTTGAGATATTTTTGTGGTGCCAACTTGAATATAACTCCCCTGAAATCTCATGACTGCAAGCATTCGACTTCCCAAAGCTCATTTTCCTTTGTATCACATGCATGAATAAGTTCCTTGTACTTTCCCATAAGCTTTCCTACAACCATATTTGCCGTCTCCACATTGTCAACAATGCAAATTTTTTTTGTATAAACCATCAAATTTCTCTTGAACATTGTTACTTATACTGTATGTGACAGCAGTGTTAACCCCATTAACTGTGGAATCAGATTTCTGAGAATTAATCTGTTCAATTGTTCCATAGTTCCGGTTGTCAGACGACTTTGACGAAGACTCCTTTGGAACGCTCTCATCCTCTACTACAGCATCATGCTCAAAGCTGACAGGTGTTTTTTAATGAAATATCAAGTTTTTCCTTTAACCAGTTCACAACAAGCTTGGAAAACTCTGGAGAGATATATAGAGTCTTGAGTAGCGTTCCCTTTCAGCTTCTACAAGACTGTAAGGCTTGCTCTCAGAATTCTTTTGGGGTACTAACTCTTGCATTCTTTCTTTAGCCCTTTGTTTAGGTGGAGTTACGAGCCTGTGCACAGGTTTACGACGTGGAGAAAATTTGGCATTTGTTTTTTTTTTTTTTTTTTTTTTTTGTTTAATTTGTTTTTGTTAATAAAATGACATATGTTGTATTTTGAAAAATTAAAAATATACATATGTATTTTACTAAACAAAACAATTTATTCAATTTTTTTTTTTTTAAATGATTTGTTATTAAAATTATATATATATTTTCAAAAATAAAAAATATACATATATATCTTAGTAACAAAACAATTTAATTTATTTTTTTAATTTTTAATTTTTAATTTTTTCGTTTTTTTTTAATTGATTTGTTTAATAAAATTATGTATGTTATATTTTCAAAAATTTAAAAATACACATATATATTCATTAAACAAAACAATTTTATTGAAATCAAAGTTTTTCATGAAAACAATTTTTTTTTTTTTTAAATTGTTGAATCAATTGAAATGATGAAGTTTTATTTTGTTTCCTTTTTTTTTTTTTCACATAACAATTCTTTTTCTGATACTCCAGATCACACAAAGTGCAAGAGGAGAGCATACTCAAGAATTATTAAATTTTTTTTTACATAACAATCATTTTTCTGATCCTCTAGATCACACAAAGTGCAGGAGGAGAGCATACTCATGAATTATTAATTTTTTAGATGTAAAAAATAAGGCTACCTAGTGACACTTCCCCGGCAACGACGCCAAAATGTTTGGTCAATTTAGTGTGTCCTAAATTGCTAACATAAATTATCAACCAGGGATTCGTAAGCTGACGAAGTGTGGCGCACTATATGTGCAAGATAACCTATCTCTTACTTTTTGTCATTTTTGGATTTTTATTGATCTTGGTTGGTTTACTAATGTGAGATGGAAATTCTAAAAGACAAGTATGGTTATGAATATTCAAGACAATGATGTCCTTCTAATGGTTTTCCAAACTTCAAAAGAATTTTAAAACACACAATGACAAAATTAATTCCTAAAAGGAAATGAAAATTGCATCACTATTATAATCAAGCAAACAGTGAACTATTGATCATGAAACTCATTATCCTTGCTGCTGTCTAAACACAAAAGAAACTGTACTCAAAGAAAAGATTGCAAGTAAAGTAAAACTAAAATCAAATTACATCAACTCATATTCTGACCCCTCACCATTAGTCTTGCTATGGCTTTCGGAGGTAATCATAAACAACTTGAGCAATCTGATATCTAATTTGCAGAAAAATAAACTAATATCAAACTACACACTCATACTTCAATCCCTCACCATTAGTCCAGCTATGGTTTTCGGAGGTAACTGAAAATGACATGAGCAATTTAATATATCTAACTTGCAGAAAGTAAACTAATATCAAACTACACACTCATACTTCAATCCCTCACCATCAGTCCAGCTGTGGCTTTCGGAGGTAACTGAAAATGACATGAAAAATTTAATATATCTAACTTGCAGAAAGTAAACTAATATCAAACTACACACTCATACTTCAATCCCTCACCATCAGTCCAGCTGTGGCTTTCGGAGGTAACTGAAAATGACATGAGCAATTTAATATATCTAACTTGCGGAAAGTAAACTAATATCAAACTACACACTCATACTTCAATCCCTCACCATCAGTCCAGCTGTGGCTTTCGGAGGTAACTGAAAATGACATGAGCAATTTAATATATCTAACTTGCAAAAAGTAAACTAATATCAAACTACACACTCATACTTCAATCCCTCACCATCAGTCCAGCTGTGGCTTTCGGAGGTAACTGAAAATGACATGAGCAGCTTAATATTTAATCTAATTACTGAAGCAAATGTGCAAGACTGAAATAAACAAAGCAGTGCTGGAATTAAACAAAAACTAAGAAAAATAAATTAACAGCAGAACAATATTGATTCCATGTCATTAGTCAAAAGATATGCAAATGCCCGGGCTGCCATGAAAAATTATGCTAAAAGCTATGATTTCAGAAAGCAATCTAAGTAAGGAAATATAAAAAAACAGAATTGAAAGCAACTTATCTAGAAAACATGTAAAAAGCCTCCTTGGATAGCAGGGGCCCTCTGCTACCAATTTGGTGAAGTCCTTCAGCTCCTTAAAGTTGTAATCAAAACAGCATCAAAGAACTGAATTTCTCTATTAAAAAGAACTCACAAGTCTACATCCCATTCCATCTTGAACTTAGTTACAAATCTACTTCCTCATTACTTCCTCATTACCTATGATAGGAGAAAGCTTCTCCTATTTATACAAAATATGAGGAGTCATCTCATTAATGGGAGTCCATGAATCTCTCCCTCCATCTCTAGAGTTACAATCAAAATAGGAAATGATAAGACACATGTCTTTCAAGAGTTTCAACACAACTTGAGGAATGAGACACATATCCTCTTAGAGTTTCAATACAACAAGGAAGTGAGACACATATCCTCTTGATCCCATAATCTTCTCCAACCAAATTCCAATTTGGCCTTAGAGTGCCACATAAGGGTCTTCTAGAAGTCTCCTTTTGACCTACACATGTCACAAAACTCATAACACATATATAGATATATGAAACTATGTTAATTTTCTAGTTTCTAATCATAAATTCACTTAAAATACATAAAATAGATAACTTTGGAAAACAAGGATCCTAACCCATATATTTATGAAAATGGTTACTTGATGTAGGGTTTTAGGTCAAATGGCTATGAAATAAGAGCTAAATGGTTATGACATAATGGAAATATGTATGAATATGGAGAACACTTTTGAGACTCACCAGTCGACATGAAGTGACTTGGTCAAAGGAGGGCCATAATGTTTCCCACATCATCGACACGAGACAGGGGAATAAGATGACTGTAAATCGAGACTAAACAGAGAATCAGGGGTTGAAAATTGTAGAAGGAACTTCTCTTGAACATATTGATGACACGGCTCCGGAATTTGGCAGTATTGACATCAAGGTTTCTAAGGTCATGGTGACATGGCAAAGAGAAGATGAGAGGTCAAAACAGATAACCCAAACCCATGGAGGAAAAAATGACGAAATGGGATGTCCCCAACCCGACATGAATTGCAGACAGTTGTCTTGTTCAAGAGCGACATACTGCCTACACTTTAGAGAACTGGTTCCATTTCCCCCCACCATTTCTGGCGAGTACCCCAATTATTTTTGGAAACAAGATTGAAGGGGATAATATATGCTTGTCATATAAGTTTGTCCTTCGAACAAATCCATCCTAGTACATTTTACGAGCCCTAGGAAGGAGGAAATCGGTTACGTCATGGTGACGATTTTTGATGTCATTTAGGTTTTAACGAGTCTGATAAAGGAAAAAATTGGCATCTTTTCATGTTTGGAGAGTTTGAAAAGAAACAGAAAATAAACCTCCATCAGACCCCTTTTCGTAGGTAGTCTTGCAGATCCAAAAAGGTAGAAAACAATATCTGGGAGAACATCTTAGTCGTGATAGGCTAAGGTATTCATTTTTCATAAATAATCTGTCCCAGCCTGAAAAAGGGGTAAACGTATACTGGGCAGATGCCATTTTGCAGCCTTTAACGAGTTCAAAATGACAAGAGTCTCAAAAATCTTTTCAATTTTCGAGAGTCAGAAAAGAGTTGAAAGATAACTCCAGGGGGTGAATTTTTGTTTTGTTTTTACCGAGTCTGAAAAAGTAATAAATACAACTTGTTACTTCATCATCATCAGTTTTAGGACCTGTTCCTGCACAAGAAACACACGTAAAACCCATTTTTTGAGATAAAATATTAAAATAATCGAAAAATAAGCTCAAAAACCTAATTAGGGTTTTGAAAAGGTTATAAAATGATAGAAATAGTAAAAATAAATTACTTTTCACCTTTTCACCTCTTGTGAGGATTTTTCCATTTCTAACTATGATTTTGTGGAACTGGCATCAGACAATCCAGGAGACCAATCGCAAATCCGTTTCCTTCAGATAAGAGCTCTTATCCTTGCCTGCATTTTAAATTAAATTTCATTGCCTACATTTCAATTTTTCATGCTATTTGGGGGAATTTTGTTCAAAGTTGGGCATGATGGTCGGTGCGGGTTCTGGGCATGGAGTTGCGCCAACCCGCCTTAAATTTTCAATGGGGAGGTGCCAATTGGCACTGCTGTTTTTAAAACAATCGCGCCAATCGCCGCAACCAAATTTGCTCCAAAATTTTGATAAATAGCCCGTTTTAATCAATTCAAAAGTTGATAATTTGACTGATGAAAGCCCCAATGATGATTTTGTAGGTGTTTGAAAGAAAAAATGGCCATTGAATGGAAGGAAAGAGAACATGGGGAGGAAGATGACCAAGCCATGAGAAGTTTAAGATGCATGGATGCCTTAAGAGACCGTGGGCTCTTGAAATTCTTCATGGCACCGTGTCTTCGAGCTCAGCCAGAGTTACTACAATATCTGATCAGTGTGTGGGACACTGATCGGGATAGATTTATGATTCATGATCAAGAGTTAGAGATTGAAGTCTCTGACATATATTTTATCACTAGATTATCGTGGAGGGGAGCAGCACCGATCCTGACAGGTACCCAGCCTACGATGGAAAACATGAGCATGCTCATAGACAAGGTTTGTCAAGGGGCAGGGAAAGTATCAAAGAGTGGGAAAGAGATATTCAAACCATTCCCGATTTCGCACTAAAGGTAGTGCTGCACACCATCACACGAGCTGATGGATATCAAGCCCCTCATGAAGCCACAAAAAACATCTTCTACTTGCAGTGGATTGTATGGCCCCAACCATTTTCAACCGGGCATATGCCATAACATTAAACCTGAAACTCCAACTAACAAAAATCAATAACGATAAGATTAAACAATTTGGTTATGGGTCCATCTTGGTACCATT
Source organism: Pinus albicaulis (assembly GCA_034641835.2). Taxonomy (NCBI): domain Eukaryota; kingdom Viridiplantae; phylum Streptophyta; class Pinopsida; order Pinales; family Pinaceae; genus Pinus; species Pinus albicaulis. Next base: position 5,215,218 of record MU968357.1, on the reverse strand, counting down.
CATCCTGTAACGGTTGCCAATATTTCAACGCCAGGAGGTGATAGTCCCTACACCACCAGCATGAAAGCCACATATGGTTCGTTGGGCGGCTTTGATGCATAGAACGAGAGGTGGTCAACATATGTCGTGGATACCATAATTCTTTGACTGGCTCCGCCGACAAGTCATTGTCATGGAGGACTAGCCTTATATGTAGAAATTAGATAACATATGTGTTATACATCCAATATTAACCTGATCTCACACTATTCGACTTCATGCAAGATACATAATCTATTCCACCATTGATCATCATATGCGGAAAAAAATAAGATCGCAATAATCACATGAAACAATAAAAATTCACGCACATTAACACAGTGATTTAACGGGAAAGCCTAAAGCTAAAAACCCCCAACTATCTGTATATAATATATGTCATAGAGATCATGTAACAATCCTCATACAAGGCTGATCATATCAAGCCCTCAGTACAATACAATCGCTACACAGAAATCAAGAACAATCAACAAAAATCTTCACTGATTTTTGCCCTCCTGATCACCCTGCCTCTATTGTGCAATCTCTGCTGAAGAATGGCTCTGGATGAGTTCGAATTACCCCAGCCTTGCTCACGCAATCCTCATTGGCATCTCCAATGATTGTGTGATGAGAAATATTCATCACTATAGTCACAACTGATAGTTACACTTGCTCTTTCATCTATCTCTCCACTGAGTCTCCATTGATCTGTTATGCACTGCAGTTAACTGTCGTCTCTGTTCAATTAAATAATGACTTATTATTTAGTGAATTAATTTAACTAATTAATTCACTCAACTCCACTGAAATTATCAATCAGTTAGAAATAGACACAATCAGTTTAACTGAGTTTAACTCCAACAGTGTAGTTAAACTAGAAACAAACTCCACCAACTGCTTCTCCAACTCCACCAAACTCTACCACTTGAGTTCTAACTGAAGTCAACCATGCATGAACCACCAGTACCACTAGAAGTAGCGTAAATCCTCTAGCTAGTTGATTTTAACAATCTATTCACTGAAAGTCAATGCTCCAAGAGAATAAGATAATGTTTATAGTCCAAATATTATTAAGAGCAAATAATATTTGACATTTCTATTTTTAGACTGCTAGTCTAAAAATAGACTCCGCCCAATATGTCCAAAAATAGAAGTCCATCTATTTTTCCAACTTGACCAACCATCCACAAATAACATACTGATACTCATAGAATATGATCGCAATGTCTAAAAATAGACATAGTCTAAAAATAGACTTTGCGCCAAAAATAGCCTGCGGGGCCCACTTAGTGAATGCAACTCTTTTCACTAAGCACATCATCTTGTTGTATCTCAACATTATACTGGCACGAACTTCATGGGTGATGTAGATCTTCCACTCCCAAAAGAGAGGATTGGGATGAAGCATTGGGTAAGACTCATTTTTTGATTTTGATGAGTATTATGATTTTTTTGTATTATATGTGTCCTAATGTTTATCCATCTATCGCAGATGTTGGTCCAGAAAGACCTGCAGGGATGTATCCAATAGCACGGAGGGTCCGACGTGATTTCGAGGCGGCCCCTCACGGTGAGGGAAGCGAGGAAGAGGAGATCGTATGCAACCTAGAGGGACTCACTAGCAGAATCCAAGATTACACGAGATTTGATGATGTTCCTCGTGCATACTAGAGGCACATTGCGAGGGTGTCTAACCGTGTCCACCACTTACTGAGGCGGCTTTTTTGTGCAGTGACATGTCACCATGAGCATCATGCTGATTAGACGCCTAGGTTTTTATTTCTGCATATTTTTTGAGAGACATGATGTCTCAGGATGTAACCAAAACACACATATTTTTTGAACTTATGATGCACGTGGATGCAAACACTCGATATATATATATATTTATATATGCCTATTTTCCTGTATAAATATTATTATGTGATGATGATGGTTTTACAAATTATGAAAATGTCTATCTAATACAATATTGGCTACTGCATCAGTTAACACAGTCATTCGTCTAGGAATATGATGATATGTGATGTAAACAAAATTCTTTTCCAATAAAAAAACACGCAAATACAACCTTAAAATTTGAGGATTTCTAACAGAGTAATGCCCATTAAGTTGAAGAACAACAAGTGGAGAGTCTAGGTTAACAATTAATGCACAAATGTCAAGAGAAATGGCCTCAATCAAGAGTTCAAAGACAACACTATATTCAGCGACATTGTTCATTGTTCATCCTAGACAAATATCTTGAAGGTCTATCAACTCACCATTAGGATTATAAATTACCCAGGCTACGGAAGAAATATCCCGGGTATTGCGGGAGGCACCATCCGCGAAACCAACATAAGGAGTAACTAACATCTGCACAGTAAGCAACGACATAATAAGTAGGAAAAACTACTTGCAAAGCACACCAAGCCAAAACGTACAAAAATGAAAAACACACTTATGTAAAAAAACATGCACGAAGGACTCATGCATAATATTTTTTGAGGTACAACCCATTCCTGGGATGATCCAAAGAATAGCCTTCATAGTCAATTATGCAAAACACACTTAACAATATAGGGCCCATGCCACATGGGTTCGAATTTTCCTACCCCCAGCTTATCATGAGCTTGGTCATACAAGAGGACTAAGTCTCCCTTGACAAAATTACAAGGGGAAACCGACTGGTCAAAATGGGCTTTAACCCACTTTTTCTTTGCCTCTATGACTAGAGTAGCAAAGCAGTGAGTTTCATCAAGCCTCTCCAAATACAGAAGACGTTCTTCCTCCGGCGAGGTATTAGGCAGTAATTCAACAACTATCTTGAGAGAAGGGATTTCACATTCAATCGAAAGGGTAGCTTCAACACCATAAACAAGCTGGAATGGGATGAATCCGGTTGCATCCTTTACTGAGGTTCAGTAAGCCCAAAGAGCTGAAAAAAAAATGAGATGCCAGTTAGAATTGTGTATCCCAATCGTACACTGAAGCATAGTGACTAGAACCTTGTTCACGACTTCAACCTGGCCATTGGCTTGAGGGTAGTATGACGTTCAACTGTCATGACGTAGACCCAACTTATAAGTCAACTCAGCCATCATATAATGACGAAAATGAAAGCCATGATCGATGAAAATGGCTTGAGGGACACCAAACCTGGTAATGACATGATTGAATAGAAATTGTGCAGCTGTCTTACCATCAGCTGTGAGTGTAGGCATTGCTTCACCCCCTTTAGTGAAGTAGTCCACGGCCATGATAATATAAGCATTCCCCTCAACCGAGTGAGGGTTACACGTCATAAAATCAATGCCCCACTTTGCAAAGGGACCAACGATAATGACGAGATGAAGGTGAGCGGGTGGCGTGCACATCTTGCACTGGAAAATCTGGAAATCGTGACATATACGGATGACAACAATGCAGTATTTAAAAATGGTAGGCCAGAAATATCCAGCACGAAGAATCTTTTGTGTAGTAGCATATCCAGACATGTGACCACCACATGTGCTAGAATGGCATTCATTCAATACTTTTTTAGCTTCCTCGAGGGTTAAACACCGGCGGAGAACAAATTTGGCTCCGCTTCGGTATAGAGTATCTTCGACTATGTGATAATGGTTGAAAATGATGGCGGAAGCATCAGCGAGCATCCTTCGTCAACGCGGTCTGGAGATAGATGATGATATCACCGTACCATGGATTGAGGGTGCTAATGAGAAAAAGGGTGTCGTTCGGAATGCGTTCCTCAAAACCAGAGGGAGAAAAGTCAGAAGGTAAAGAGAAAATCAAATCGGTGAAAACCAATGATTTATTCGATTTGGCGGTAGTGAACTCGAAACCAAAATCTTGGAGGATGACGATCCACTTTGAGTATTTTCCCCCCAGCAATTTTCGAGTCAATATATAGGACATGGGGTTGCAATCAAAAATCACGGTTACTGTGCGAACTAAGATATATTGGAAAGAAGGTTGGATAACTTGAACAATAGCCAACGCCAATTTCTCTACATGTGCAGATGTAATATTCCTACCTAGCTTCAGCTAAGAGGAATATGCATTTTTGTTTTGTTTTCTGTTTCATGAATAAATGAATAAAGGAGGACATGTAAAAATCCTGAAATGAATGAATAAATAAATTCCCATGTAAACAAAGATATGTCTGGGCCATGTAAATAAACTCTTGCAGGTGTGAACAAGTTTGGACCATAAGACTGGGTCAATCTTGACGAAATCAAACAGCACAGTCTAGGTGCAATGAACCTCATGGATAAACAACACAGTTTCTGATGGAGGCTCCACATGTGAAAGGGGTTAACTCATTAAGGTGGTTTAGGGTTTGAGAAGGTTTTCATCTGATAAAATAAGGAGGAGGACAAGAGGAAAGGGTTGTTGATTGTATTATTTTCTGAAGGTATTGTATGCTTAGACATCCCCCTTTGGGGTTTCTTGTTTAGGGATCCCATCTCTTCCATAGAGCAGCTCTTGGAAGAACCTTGTTTTCCTAGTCCACTATCTAACATTTGGCTAAGCCTCACCTTGAATCTACAACGCAATCCTGCTTAGGGGTGAGCTGTCTATGTGAGTTGTAGCAAGTGGAATTCTAGATTTGTACAGATCTAGCATATACTGGTGTCTCTTCTCAGTGAGAGTGTCTTTTAACCTCTTGGAAGAGTACATTAGTGGTTTTAGCTTTATTTCCACACATTGGCATCATGCCAAAGACTACTCAGAGCCTATAGCATAGTCTCTCTTCCACGACTGCGTTATTTTGGTGAGAAAAACTTCAGGGCATCTTGGCATCATTTCTAGAGGGGAGATCTCTAGTGATTGGATCCATCCATCACTGTGATGATCCATGAATTGGCCAACCAATTCATGTTCCTTTCAGATCTGATCTGCTACACATGATATGATTTAGAATTTTTTGAATACTTCTGCAGATTTGTGATTTAGATCTCAGATCTACTCTCTGTTTTGCATGTTTTGCTAAGATCCCTAAGGGGAATGTAAAGAAGAGCATTTCTTGCTACACAAATCTGTAATAGATCCATATTTTCATGTACAGATTTGTTCTAGATCTAAGTTGTGATCTATAGCATGCTTCAGCAATGAAAATAACACTGTCTAGCCTATTCTACAATTTCATATTGTTGTAGCAGCCCTTTTTGAGGCTTTGTCTTTTATAATCTTCATATTTCCATTCTACACTGTATAAGCTGCATTGAAGATTTATTTTGCTGATGTAATACTGAAATATGAGCCTCCATGTTGGCCTCCTATAAATAATTGACAAACTGCACAATTATTGAAGTAGTGTATGCATATAGCTGCAGCCTCTCTCCTTGAGGGTTTTTTAGCTAGACTAGGTTGTGGGAGGTTTGTTTAACCCACCTATTTTGATTTTTTTTTGCTCTCCATTTGGATTTAGATATTAGATGAGCTGATCTAAGGGATATAGGGGCTACAAACTCATTTTTGTGCATATAATTCCCAGGAGTGCGTTATTTTAGTAGGCTTGCTTTGTAATTCCCAATTTGGGATATTACAGTGGTATTAGAGCTTCTTTCTTGGCACAGCCTGTGCATTCTTGGAGCCAATATGTCTTCAGAAGAAGGAGAGCCTATCACTGAAAGAGAGCAGAGGTATCTAAGAAGACGAAAGAAGTATGATTACACTGATGAAGACAAAGACAAGGGAAAAGCCCCTGAAGATGGAAATGGAAGTGATGAAGACGTTTGCAAAAAATCTTTTGAAGGCCATGCAAGATCTTGCTAGAGATGTCAAAGAGACGAGGATGGATAGAATCAAGGAGTCTCCTAGAATATTTCATCTTGGGGAGAGCTCTGGCATGTCTCATCACTGGAATGATCAACCAGTGAACTAGCCACAAGTTTCCCAATGCTCCACTATGCCTACCTGCTTGGCTACGGGAAATGAAGGGTTACAAGAACAACCTTCCCTTGAAGACTACTTTGTGGAGTATGAGTCTCAGAATCAGAGATTCAAGGAGAATATTAGTTTTAAGATTTCTGTCACTTAAAGGATAGAAGGAGACCAAGTTATCAGCATAGAGAGGGTGGATTCACTCAGAATAATGATCGACATCACTCTATGGGCATATTATACCTACCCTATTTTGATGGGTCATCTAAAAATTCTGCCAAAGCATGGGTAGAAAAGCTGGACATCTACTTCCAGTTGAACAAAGTCTCTAAGATGGAGGCTATCAAAGTTGCAGCGCTGCACCTTGATGGTGAAGCACATGACTAATGGTTCCATGGCTTGTCAACATTAGGCCATACCAATGTGACTACCTTTTCTAAGTTCACTAGGAAGGTGGTGGAAATATTTGATAGAAGAGATTTAGAGGCACCCTTCATGAGCCTTACAAAGCTGAAGCAATTAGGTAACGCCGAATCTTATATTTCTAAATTTCTAAGATTATCTGTTATGGTTCCTGACTTGTCTACAGAAAGGAGGGTATATATGTTCATCGATGGTTTTGATGAACCTCTTCATGGGTTGGTAAAATTTACCAAACCCCTTACCCTGCATGATGCCATTGAGAGGACAAGATATCTTCAAGATGCCTCACCAAAAGCAAAGGCAAACTTTCAGAACAAGTCCTCCTTTCTTCCCAAAGGAAAGGGAGAAAAAGTTGCTCCTTCTAAGGAGAGCACATTCAAGAAACCCCTTGACATTGTAGTCCGGAGAGATCTAAGAAGAAGGAAGCTTTGCTTCACTTGTCAAGAACCATGTGTTCCTGGACATAGGTGTGTTGCTGGTAAAGCACACTATATTGAAGTCTTCTCCGATGCTGAAGAAGAAGAAGATGTTGAACATGGAGGAGGTCACAGTGTTGATAATGATGATGGAGATCCAACACCATCCGGAGATGGAAATGGAGCATTTTCTCTAATGGGAGGAACTCTTTCATCCTTAAGAGGATTACCCAAGTACTTGAATTTAAGGGTACAAGGTTCAGTCATGAATCAGAGGGTTTCTGTACTGATTGACAGTGGGCAACCCAAAACTTTATTGATGCTCATCTTGTGCAGAGGAGAGTAATACCCACTTAAACTTTTGAGGGATTCTCTGTTTTGGTCCCCGGAGATAGAAAAATGCAATGCATGCATTTTGTCCCATCTCTTTCAGTCACCATGGGATCCTACACCTTGGTGGATCACTTCTTTGTAGTTGACATACCGGACACCAATATCATTTTGGGTGTTCAATGGTTAATTACATTGGGGAAAGTCACCACTGATTGGAAAGCTTTGCAAATGGAATGGGTGGACATGATGAGTGGCAAACCTCAAATGATCCAAGGCTTGCATACTTACCCCTCACCTAATGCTTCCACAAAGAAAACTGAAATGGACTTGTGTAGTGGAAGCAAGGACCTTACAGTCCCATCTCTGATGTTCATGAGATTTCTGCATGGGACAATTCTATCTAGTGGAAAAACATATGGGGGGCCATTAGATTCAGATCTTGTGGGGGAGACCACACAAGGTGCTGTTCTAATTTTAGATCCAGGAAGGGTTGGAGCAGAGAAGGAAAAGGCTATAGCAATGGGAGGCTTGGGACAACTCAAGAAGGAGGGAAGCCTTCTTCCCTTATCACTATCACCCACTCCCATATCTGGAACTGCGCTGTTGGAGGAGAAGAATGGGAGGATCAGCCTTCCATCACACACATTTGGCATGAGAGATGTCAAGAATAAGATCAACAACATGACAGATATTTCTATGGAGATATTACCAGCGCTGTTATTGTTGGAGAGTGTGGATATATATTAGAAACCTCAACTCCTTGTAGGGTACTCCAAATATCTTCACACTGGGATGATACTAGATGGCATGAAGCAAGAGTAGGGCTATTCGGTCCATGAAGGGGTCATCTATCATCATGGTAGAGTCTTCTTGTCTAGAGCATCCAAGCTCAAGCAGGAGATACTATAAAGGGCACACAAAGAGTTCCTTTCCAGCCATATGCAGTCAACAAAGATCTACACCCTAATCATGAGAAGCCTTGATTGGGAGGGCATGAAGGAGGAACTACATCAACACTTTCAATAGTGCATGAGATATGTGGAGTTGGGGCAACCAAGGGACTCTATGCAAGAGTCATTTCAGCCATCTCTTCCTTCTCTTGAAAGAGGAGAAATGTCCATGCACAACTCCATGTGTATGAGGGACTTGAATGGTAAAGAATCTGATCTTATAGAGCATGTTTATTTTTCTGATTTGACATATTCTCTTACCATGTGTATGCAGGCCAGGGCTCCTAAAGGGAGTGTTGTATCATGTGAATCTCATGGCATGTGTGGGGCCAATAAAAATTCTGAATCTGGCCACTTCCTTGATGTGCAAAGGGAGATTATTTTCCATGATGGGTGCTTCCCAAAGGCACCAAACATATCTCTCATTTTCAGCTATTATGAGATAACTTGTGCAACAAGTAAGTGGTGGGGGAACCACTTACCAAGCATTGAACTGATGTAGGAAGGAGATGCCTTGCGCTGGTACCTTATGTGGGGTCATGACCCACCTCCTTATGCTCAGCTTTCAGTTTGTGTATATGTACTCTTATTTCCATACATTGATGATGTAATTGTACTATTTATGGGGATGTATGGAGGGAGGATGGGGAGTATATGTGTACCTAATGGTATGGAGACTCTGTATGTGCCTTATGATACATGTTTTAGAGAGATTATTGGCTCAACCATGTTTGATTCTTATGATTTCTTGACTCCATATGGGATGGGTTTTGCACATCTTATATTAACTTTGGAGGAAAATTTCATGGATATGTGGATTGGTGAGCATCTAGCTTATGATGAGAGCTTGATCCTTGATGATGTCACTAATGGAGGAGAAGAGTTGCAGCACTCTCCCTATCAGTTGCTTGAGGACAAGCAACATTTTGGAGGGGAGGAATGTAATATTCCTACTTAGCTTCAACTAAGAGGAATATGCATTTTTGTTTTGTTTTCTGTTTCATGAATAAATGAATAAAGGAGGACATGTAAAACTCCTAAAAAGAATGAATAAATCAATGGCCATGTAAACAAAGATATATCTGGGCCATGTAAATAATCTCTTGCAAGTGTGAACAGGTTTGGACCATAAGATTGGGTCAATCTTGACCAAACCAAACAGCGCAGTCTAGGTGCAATGAACCTCATGGATAAACAACGAAGTTTCTGATGGAGGCTCCACATGTGAAAGGGGTTAACTCATTAAGGTGGTTTAGGGTTTGAGAAGGTTTTCATCTTATAAAAGAAGGAGGAGGACAAGAAGAAAGGGTTGTTGATTGTATTATTTTTTGAAGGTATTGTCTGCTTAGACATTCCTCTTTGGGGTTTCTTGTTTATGGATCCCATCTCTTCCATAGAGAAGCTCTTGGAAGAACCTTGTTTGCCTAGTCAACTATCTAGCATTTGGCTAAGCCTCACCTTGCATCTACAACGCAGTCCTGCTTAGGGGTGAGCTGTAGCAAGTGGAATTCTAGATCTGTACAAATCTAGCATATACTGGTGTCTCTTCTCAGTGAGAGTGTCTTTTAACCTCCTGGAAGAATACATTAGTGGTTTGAGCTTCAGATACACACATTAGTATCAGGCCAAAGACTACTCAGAGCCTACAACGCAGTCTCTCTTCCATGACTGCGTTATTTTGGTGAGCATAACTTCAGGGCATCTTGGCATCATTTTTAGAGGAGAGATCGCTAGTGATTGGATCCATCCATCACTGTGGTGATCCATGAATTGGCCAACCAATTCATGTTCCTTTCAGATATGATCTACTACACATGATATGATTCAGAATTTTCTGAATACTTCTGCAAATCTGTGATTTAGATCTCAGATCTACTCTCTGTTTTGCATGTTTTGCTAAGATCCCTAAGGGGAATGTAAAGAAGAGAATTTCTTGTACACATATCTGTAATAGATCCATATTTTTATGTATAGATCTATTCTAGATCTGAGTTGTAATCTACTGCATGCTTTAGCAATGAAAATAATGCTGTCTATCCTATTTTGCAATTTCATGTTGTTGTAGCAGCCCTTTTTGAGGCTTTGTCTTGTATAATCTTCATATTTCCATTCTACACTTTATAAGATGCATTGAAGATTTATTTTGCTGATGTACTACTGAAATATGAGCCTCCATGTTGGCCTCCCATAAATAATTGACAAACTGCGCAATTCTTGAAGTAGTGTATGCATATAGCTGCAACCTCTCTCTTTGAGGGTCTTTCAGCTAGATTAGGTTGTGGGAGATCTGTTTAACCCACCTAGTTTGATTTGTTTTTGCTCTCCCTTTGGATTTAGATCTTAGATGAGATGATCTAAGGGATCCAGGGGCTACAAACTCATTTCTGTGCATATAATTCCCAGGAGTGCGTTAATTTAGCAGGCTTGTTGTGTAATTCCCAATTTGGGATATTAAAACATAACACATTTCTGTATCGAGAAGATTGCGGCTCAAGTAATAAATTAATTTCTCGTCACCATCATCATTGTATTGTACCAGAACCATGGAAATAGTGCTAAATGTGGTAGCCAAATAGAGGAAGTAGTCGCGATGATAATTGGGTGGATGATAAAGAGGAGCATTAATAAGAAACGTCTTCAGTGCATCGAAATATTTTTGGGCGATCTCATCCCAGAGGAATGGGACGCCTTACTTCAGCAATCGCGTGAATCCTTTGGCTACCTCAGTATAGTTCGATATAAAATGGCACATGAAATTAGCTCTCCCTTGCAAACTCTGCAACTGATGTAAAGAGGAAGAGGAGGGAAGATTGACAATAGCTTCGACCTTGAGGGGATTGTGACGAATTCTGTCCTTAGAGACGATAAACCCGAGGAGTATATCGGGATCAACCCAAAAGACACACTTATGCGGATTGAGCCGAATTTTATAGCATCTACAACGAAGAAATATCTGACGGAGATGATTTGGGTGGTCCTTACGCTTAGCAGAATGAGACAGAAGGTCATCCAGGTAAGGTTGAACAATGCGCTTGATATCATGGAAAGCGTACGACATTGCCCTTTGAAACGTGGCCTCGAAATTCTTAAGGCAAAAAGGGAGCTTCTTGTATGCGAAGGTACCCCACAGACAGATAAAGGTGGTCTTGTGTTGATCAGCTGGAAGAATATTGATCTAGTTGTAACTAGAAAACCCATCCATAAGGGAAAATATCTCAACCCCAGCAAAATCATCAATGATCTGGTCAATAAAAGGAGTAGGATAATTATCCTTAGGACAAGAGCGATTGATGTCACGGTAATCCTCACAGACTGGAATAGTTACCTGCTTCTTATCCATAGGGACGATGTTAGAAACCCAATATGTCAAGGGGATCGGATAAATGAATCCAACTTTAAGAAGTTTTTCAACTTCTCCCTTAATTTCAACTGCCTTTCTAGGGTGCACGAGATGAAGACATTGGCGAATAGGCTTTGTGCTTGGATTAGTAGGAATCTCGTGCACAACTATACTTGGATCGATGCCGGGCATTCTTCGTAAGACCAAGAAAAAATGTCTCAGAACTCTCGGAAGAGGCGAGTATAGACCTTGATATCATCAGGAGAACAAGTCACCCCAATATGGATGTTCTCGACAACCCCCGGTTTAATGGAGATGTCAATAGGCATCATTTGCGTAATGTTTCCTATATTACCTTTCACAAAAACTCTGTGTGTCAAGATGGGCGTCTGAAGCAGATGGGAAGGAGCTTGGGAAGTGAATTTCTTGAGACAAGTGGACATGGCCCCAAGTCTAGGCATAAAGGAGGAACGATGATGACTATCGTCCCAAGGAGGATCCTTTAGAGACATGTTTTCCACGATGGCCTCATCAGTGGGAAATATCTCGTTTAAGGGATCAGGAGAATCCAAAGCATCGAGCCAAGGGGATTGAGAATATGTGTCAAGAGACACACTCAAAGGAGTATGATCAGAGGGAGGAGGAGCCGAAGCCGAAATAAGTTCACAATAATCAATTTCTATTGGGCTTAATGGCATCACATCACCAAACGAATCAACCTGCTCAGGCAAAGGGATGATCCATGAATCGGAAGACGTGGAGATCATGTTGACCTGAGCATTGTTGGGCGAAGGAAGAGAAAATAGACCCATGAGGGAAGGATCTTTGAAAATATCTGGTCCTATGATCTCATAAGGCGTAGGAATACGATCTACATATGGAACGTTTCTCTTGGAAGACATGGAAGTGAAAAAGGACAATTGATCAATAATGATGATCTTTCATTCGTGCAGAAATAGAAGAACACGAAAGAGAGTAACAGAATGCATAGCATGGCGTGAGTCCAACTGCGACTGAGGAGAAGATTATAATTGAGGTTGGTGTCAATGATTTCAACCTTAACATTAACCGTTTTCCCTTCTAACGTAATATGTAAACTGGCGAGAACACCGAGAGGGTGGGATTCCCATCCGTCAAAAGCTTGTAAAGCGTTCGGAGATTTATTAAGGGCTGGAGAACCAATGGCTTTGCAGCATGCATAAGAAATGATGCAAGTATATGCACCCTCATCCATGACCGCTCGATGGATGCTCTTTCCATTAATCCCAACTTGGATAATCAATGTAAGTTGGTGAGGGAGACGTGGAACAAAATTTTCCAAATCGAAAGTGATAAGGCTAGAATTGGCAAGGTCAACCCCTTTGATGGCGGATAGAAAGCCTTCCGTTGTGATGGAAATATATGAAGTACTTTCATGTAGACATAGCATATGGTGCTTGAGCCAAGTCATCAACAATACTGTAATGCTGAGCGGCACGTGCATTTGGGTTCTAGGAAGACTTACAGAGTATGCCTTTATAAGGCAACCATACAAAGGGCTCAAGACTGGGCCGTTCAATGTGAAGGGGACCAAAAGCAGGTGGGGGAGGAGGACTTTCAACGATCTCTTTCCCTGCTACTTGACGCGTTTCGGTATAATCCTTCGATTGGGTAGCAATAGATACGGATGCATAACTGTTCATCATGAATACTTGGGAGCCAGAAGAGGCGGAGGACTGTGGCTGATCCACCATATGATTTCTATGTGATGGTAATGGTTCTTTAAGAACTGCCAGAGTCCTTTGAGTGCCTTTGAGAAGTCGACTCACCTCGGCCCGTCGCAGACAGTCCTTGGTGTAATGCTAGTCATCACAAATCAGACAAGGATACTTCAATTTTCGTTTTGAACCATCATCAGCATTAGGTTTTGGAGAATCCTGTTTCAGGGTATCGGCTTTGGCTTTGCCTTTACCCTTTTTCTTACCTTTAGAAGTTTTATCCGTCGAAGTGGAATGGACGACATTCACCTCAGCAGTCTTACCAGGATTCGAAGGTGGCTGAGAAGCAGTATAAGTGGAAGAAGTAGATTTTGGTTTCGCAGGATTGGGAGAAGACTTACGAGAAGTCTGAGACATAGAACCAATGCTATCGTTGACAGATGGTGTCACTGATGCTTTGGTAGTTCCATGTCACGGAGCATCATACAAGAGTTCATATAATTTGCTGGATAAAGAGTACACAAGATCAAGGTACTGGGCACGAGCGATGGCTTGTTCCTCAGTAATGCATGCCCCCATAGCGATTTCCTTGGCAATGGGACCAAAAAAAGAATTAGTGAACCAATCAGTCAGAGGTTGATCAGGAATCTCAAACTTGATCAGACAACGACACTACCTCCATTCATGAACATGATCAGAGATATGAGTAGCCTGATCCTGTTTCAAGGATGTCAAAAGTTGCGTCCCAGTTTCATAGCAAACTGGTAACTGAAAGTGTGTGAGAAATGCCATGGCAAGAGATTTGAAATCTTGAAAAATGCCGCTGGAGAGTTCAATGTACCACTTTGCAGCGACACCGGTGAGAGTCCTTTGGAAAAGACGTAGTTGAATGGAATCGTCAACCCAAGAGTTAGAGGAACACCAAAGATGGTATGTCATAACATACGGTTAGGGGTCTTCTCTAGACTTGCCTTCAAATTTCGGGCAATCTCCAAGAATTTTAGTAGGAACTGGGGGCCAATATGGATTATGAAGGATAGGATCATTCGTCAATTTTGACACATCGGGCAGTTCCAACGTAGCAAGGAAGGGAAATTGCAGATTGAAAGGAATGGCAGGCCTTTGATAGAGACCAGCGTTAGGATTCCAACGAGGTTGGGAGAAATTTTGACCCCAAATGTTCTGTCCCAGAGGATTTTTTCCATAGGGGTTATAATTCTAATAATTTTTCCCATACACCAGTTGAGGACCAAGATTTTGATTATGCGCAAACCACTAAGGTCCTGTCTGAGAAACATATGGATTTTGTTGCGGGATGTAAGTATTTCCTTGGGGTAGATCTTGTACCATTTGAGATTGACCTTGAGGAATAAAAGGTGGGCCCTGAGGCTGCATGGGTTTCCCCTGGGGTGCAGGTTGACCTGGATGTTGTGGATGAACAGGCTGTCCCTGGGGTGCAGGTTGGCCTGGATGTTGAGGTTGGACAGGCTGTCCTTAGGGTACAGGTTGGACTGGATGATGAGAGCCACCAGGTTTTCCCTGAGGAACAGGTTGGCCCGATGGTTGAGATGAGCCAAGTTATCCCTAAAGACCAGGTTGGCCCAGATGAGTAGTAGAGGGTTAACCTTGTTGTACAAAAGTTGGGCCTTACTGAATGTAAGGCTGGTTCTATTGCATAAAATTTTATCCCTGAGATGGATAGGCTTTCCCATGAGGTGCATAAGATGCTCCCTATTGAACATGTGTTTGACCAGCAGGACCATAGGGTTTTCCCTGTAGGTATGTAAACTGGTTGGGGTAAATTGACATTTGAGGAGTTTGAACATACAATGGACCCGAAGGGTTAGGCCCATGTAACTAGATGTGATTTCCCTGCTCATCGTAATAATGTAGAGGATTGATGGGAGCTTGCATCTGCTGAGAACCATGGGGGCAGTGATTCTGTTGCTGAATAGCCATCATATACTGATCGTATGTCAAACCTCTAGGAATAAGATTCGAGGAGACATGCGCACTACCAATAGGTTGATGGACTCTCGATACATGAGGCTTTTATCCACTCATGGCGGGCCCAACAGGTATCATGGAAGCAATAGGCATCGTTCCATGAATAGTAGAAGATGGCGGTAATGACATAATCACACTAATAGACGGTGCAGATGAAGCTGTTAGCCACCCCTAATTTTTTGGCATAAGCAAACAGGTGGCTAAATTTGTGTTCAAGCCTTCAAGTGAAAATTTCCCTTGAAAAGCTTTCATTCTTGAAGCCTTGTTATGTCTTCTATCCTAAGAGAATCTTCACTGCTATTTCCATTAAATGAACCCTGCTGTTTAAGAAAGAAACTGCTTATAAGGCTCCATTTTTCATCATTTACTTCTCCATTTCACTCTCACAAATGACTCCATGTTCAGCCTTATTCCCTTCACAAAATTCCCCTAAACACCTTCATTTAAACTCCAAATCATCTTAACCCTCTTCTAGACCTTATATCTCCCTCTGATTTGGTTTAAAAATCCTTTTTCTCACCTACCGAAAACCCATTTAGGCCTTAAACATCCCTGTTTTAGGCCTAAAACAGTCCTTAAGAATTTTGAGGTTTTTATCCCCCAAGGGCTTAAGTCTCCTTAGCTCTATTACTCATATGTCCAAGCCCCACAATCGGGCGCTTAAAACGTTAACCCCCCATGCTAAAAACCCTTACTCTCCTCTATTTTTCATTTCCTGACATTACAGTTTTAAACGAATATTTTTTATCCCTTTACATTTCATTTAACCCTTCTTTCAAGGTTTCCCAACCAAACAAACAAAACCAAAAAACCCCTATGCTTTATAACTAGCCTAATACCTTAAATTGAACTTTAAAGACATATTATCCTTTACCTTCATAGAGAGATCCTTCTCTGTATCTAGGAGGGCTAGATCCTAAGATTCTAAAGTGGTTTGATGTTGTCTTGTCATTTGGTATTGCCAAATTGCCAAATCATAGGAACCCCAACAGAAGCCACAAAAAAAGTGGGCTTGGTTGGGATAGATGTAACGATCATCGACGTAATTGGAGTCGAGGGAGATGCACCCGACACAAACGACCCTTCAGAAGGAGCCGATGTGCTCGACCATATCAGATTCTGATACAAAGATGTAGCACTAGAAATGATTTGACTCAATGAACCAGGAGAGATGAAGGCTGTGAGGAAGGCTGACCAGAGACATAAGGAAACATTTCTAGAGGAAATTGATATTCTTACGTAGAAACATAAGTCTCTTCATTACTGATGGTACTCGTGGCATTCATGTCGGATGCAGACATGCTGTCGGCGAAAAGGCAACGAGCAGTGGAAAGTAAAGCGCGTGTTAATGGCGATTCGAGCGGTTCCAAAGCAAGTGGTTTCGAGGGTAAAGGAGGATCTTCTTCTCCCCTAAAATGAGCCCAAATGTCCGGAGGTTTCCAATTGATATCAAATGGCTCCTCGACAGGGGATCGAGTGGCAAGAGGTTGAGTACTCGGAATAATAGAATGCTAATAACCTAAAGGCCTAGTAGGCTGAAATGTCTCTGAAGAAACTTCGAGAGAAGGATCTTCACTACAAGGTAATGAAGGGGACAACGAAAATGGTGGTTCCACCACTGTGACTTTGTTTCAATAACAAGAGAGAAAAGAGATGACCAATTCGAGGCTTCAAGACCAAACACTAAGGAATTACTTAAGAAAAAAGCCAAGGAAATATCTTTCATGGGCGTGTGATCGTAAGCAATTAATTTTATGACACTGAAACAAAAATCTTCCTTTTCATATTTTAAGAGTCAACAAAAGGGAAAAATATGACTCTAGTCACTTTCAGGTTGAAACGAGCTCGAAAGGACAAGTGCTCAATAATCTTTTCAATTTTTAGGAAGTCACGAAAAGAAAAAAATGACTGTTCAGGGAATCTAAACAAGAGGGTGTACCAAGCTTCCGTGAACTGCAATATAGACCTTGGTGATCAAATGAAAGAAAAATGACCAAGGACTTAACATATGTGTAGACAGTCTCCCTGAATGCTATGTTTGGTGTATCATGGTTACAGGGTAGCAGACTCGGCTTCCTATGGATAAAGGATTGCAACCTATGAGGGTCTCCCTTTATATACTCTATGGTACGGGGAGAACAAGTCCATGCTAGTGCTATTGGCTTGAGGGGTCTTGACCCAGGTTCAAAGGTTAAGGTTTGCCAAAAAACCCCTATACTACTGGCCCTTTCGGCAATGACCTGCTTTCGCAGGCCAAGGTCTCACCCGAAGTAGTATGGGAGGGTGCTGGAACCAAGTTTCTGCACCCTGGGAGAGAGTAGGTAATGAAAGCATATCGGTGTTGCAATTATCATATCTACAC
Source organism: Pinus albicaulis (assembly GCA_034641835.2). Taxonomy (NCBI): domain Eukaryota; kingdom Viridiplantae; phylum Streptophyta; class Pinopsida; order Pinales; family Pinaceae; genus Pinus; species Pinus albicaulis. The sequence goes on along the minus strand of MU968357.1, from coordinate 5,197,798 downwards.
AAAGTTAGGCTATTCGTAGGCTTTTAACAGTATATTCAACATATAGCCATAATACAACCATCAGATCTAATCAATACATTCGCATCCACGTTCATATTACTAAATACCATCACAGAGCACTATAATCGCAGCCAATAATAGATGACAGATAGACTTATGTCAGAAACATAGATACTTTCACAACTTATAGAAATATCACAGATACTTTCATAGCTCGAATCAATAACACAAATGCATATGTAGCTTAAACAGATATAATAGATTCACATCAAAATTAACAAAATAGATATAGATAACACAAAGATACTTCAACTATATCCGCATATATTCGCATCCAAAAACCCAGTTACAACCCAAAATACCACCTGCGCACACAGTTAGTAGGGTCCGCACACAACAAGACTTAGGATCTCTGCGCACACAGCCAGCAGGGATCCTTACCCAAAACCAACCCAAAACAGATCTAACAGTTCGCACGTAGCATCAATTCTCATTCACGTTGTTATCACAAAATTAGATCTGATAGGCCGCTAATCAAATCAATCTTATGCAACTGTTTCAAACCAATATTTTGATTGAGGTTTAGCCTCCTCAACCTGAGAGGGCTCTCTCAAGGGTTAATAATCTGGATAAAGATATAGATGGCTAACTCTATTTAGGAAATGAATTGATAATGATAGATGTAGGTTGAAAATCACATCAACATGTGTACATTGGGCTAATGGAGTCAAAATAGTTCAATAAAAAAGTGAATCTAATTGACATGGAAGTTGAGGCATATCAGAGTTTTTAGTCATAATTCATACACATGAACATGTAATAAACACAATCATTTCACTTATAAAGGAAGTCAGAGCATCTAAAAGATGAGTTCTGAGTAATATAGATGAACACCACTGCAAATAATATATATAGAAATACTAATAGGAAAGGAAAACACTAAAAACCCCTTATGAATATCAAGTTGGTTAAGTAGAAGCTCTCTATATTAGCTGCAAATAGTCAATTTACAATAAGCACCAGTTTTTCCTTTAATAGAACTTTTACAACATGAGATGATTTTCCTCCTAGGCTAGATACATTGAATTTTTTCCCCTTGACACCTTGCATAACCATAAGACATGGAATTTATTACAAAAAGACACCTATCCTACTTAACAGTCCTATTACAAATAGGAATCAAATTATCTATAACAACCTTATCTATTTGAATTCACATCATTGCCAAGTGTATCATCACATGGTCAAATTTGGATGATGGGCTTCAGTTCTTCATGACCACATTTCTGACCTCCACAAAAGCAGGAAACCAAACCCTGTTTTTTAGGCATAAGATTCTTTTCCTTTTTTGAACATTCTAACCATCAATTAAACTTCATCTCATGGTCCTTGGCTGTTGGAGATTATCTTAACATATCTCATCACACATCCCTAGCTTCCAGCTGTCTAAAACTGCAACAAAACTTGTTCAAAAGGCTATAATATATGGCGCTACGAAAACGTAGCAATTTTGTAGTGCCTTTTGTAGCGCTGCTATTTAAACCTTTATTCTTCAAATTTTTTACTCTTTCCTCCAACATTGTTTAATTACCCTTTAATACAACTCCCATAGAAATTACAGCTCTTGAATCACTCTTCAACCTTTCAAAAACTGACCAAAATGAGAAAGAAAAGCAACTATAGCAGTTTCGTAGCCCTTTTCTGCTTTTTTACACTGAATGCGCTACAAAACTGCTGAGTCTGCAGTTTTTTCAAAATTTTTCATAGTGAAAACTGTTGTTTTGTCCAAAAATTCAAAATATACCTGTTCTCCAATTGTAAACCCACTTCATTCTAGCTTGTTTGAGGCATTTCTTCTTCATTTGCAATAGGTTGGCCTATTGGCTCTTCTATGACTATCATTTTGATTCGTTTGCTTTGGAGCACATCATGAATCATCTCCAGATGTTCTTGTAAATCACTCACCTGTTCTTTAAGTCTTTTATTAGTAGCTCTCACGTGAGTGTTTATAATTCGGACAAACTTGGCTTCTTTAATTGCTAGAATTGTCCACTTGAAGAATTGCTCTGTTTTTTCTAAAGTCTCAGAAACATAATCAACTTGACCTTCCCACACTACTTTCATCCTTTTAAACTATACCTTCTCGACACTATGCTTTCTAGCTCTCTTTTTCATGACAACAATTTCATGATTTTTCAACTTTAACGTTTCCTCAAGGTGCTGAAACTTTGTTTTCTCTATCACTTTATATTTTCCCCTTTTTGTTTTTCTGATTGTATCCTTTATTGTGGGTGATGAAAGATCAACAATTTCTTTAGGAGTTTTAGCTGTCTCAGTGGGTTCTTGAACTTCCTTACTGCCTTCCATTAATTTCCTAGCATGCATCGTCATAGGTTTCCTTGCTTCAAAAATGAAACTAGCATCTTCCCTCTCAAACTCTAGTCTCTTTGCAGACTTGGTCTTTTTCAACTTATTCTCATCTTCCACAATGAACTCAGCCTGAAAAATAGGTGTTTATTCTATGTAAATGGCATGAAGAATATCATCTAGATTTCCCTTTGATACTGGGTTGTCTTTTGTAGCAACTGTTTTTCCTTTCAAGGCCACTGCTTGGCTTCTAGTTACTCTTTTGATTTCCTGTTTGCTGACAACTTGTTTTTGTTTTGTATCTTTGAAAACCTTTGATCTCAGTTTTGCAGGTGATGGATTTGGTGTATCAAACATTTGTATTTTCTCTGCCCTTTTCTCAATTTGCTTCCTTGGTTTTAGTTTTGCATATTATTTTGGTTTTGCAACCATAGGTTGACTAGGTTCTACTGGTGGTGGTGATGGAACTTATTTAGCCTTAGGGTTTCTTGCAGGAGTTAGGGTTTCCAACTCAAAACCATTTATAAACAAGAAGGAGGACCAATCTCTGCCTATTTTATGAAGTTCATCTAAAATTAATAATTTCATTAAACCATGATGAAATAAGGATGTTTCACTCCCTTCAGAATTTTCTTTCACCTTATCAGCGATCTTTGCAAGACTCCTATGCAGATAAAAGGGTAAATCAAGTGAAATCTTACCAGTGAAGTGTAGAAGCAATTTGAAATGATATGAATAAACCTTGTGATATCTGCCTTCACAGGTAAAATACTTCTGAATGTTGAGCAATAGTTTTGAATAATTGTCTTTGATGCAGCTTCTAGGGATAGCATTATTAAGATCCATGTTTGTGTACTCAGGCTTCATGAATTCTTTACACTGCTCCATATCAAATTCGAAACTTTGAAACCAGGTTTCTTGACCTCTTGGTATCTCTATAACAATAGAAATGATCTCTGGTGTAATAGACACACTTAGCATCCCGACCTTAGTAGTTGTTCCATTGAAATTCATAGCAAATTATTTGGATACCTGTGTGTGAGAGCCCTGCAACTTCTCACAAAACTGTAAGCAACCTACTCTTCTGAATGCTTCTATCACTGCTAGGTCTTCAGTTATTGACCTCATATCTTTAGGTTCATGACTTAAGCACTGTCCTCCTCTGTTTATTTTCCTGTCTTCTGCCATATTTTTTAGAGAACCTGTCAACCTTGCTTGAATATATGTAACAACAGCCTCGCTTGATAAATTTGTATTAGCCTTGTTTGATATGGGTATGGTAAAACCTTTGTATGAACCAACTAAAGGTTTTCCTTGACACTTTAGAGCACAGACATTTTGAATGGAGGCAAAAGGGAATGAGAATGACTAATTAGGAAATATTTTCAAATTTCAAATGTCCTCTCATAACTAAAATGATGACTCTCCCATACCTAAAATGACCATGATGACTGCAAACATGAGTGTGTACCTCGACTTCATTATTACATGACTCAACATGCCACTATCCTACCCTTTCACAACTGTTTCTGACATTTTCCAACTCAATTGACAAGACAGTTACAAAACCACACTTTCGTAGCGCCTACAGTGTATTTTCTGCTATTTGCGCTACGAAACTATTAGCGCTTTCGTAGCGCAAAATGACTTTTTTCAACAGGTGGCGCTACAAAACTGCGGTTTTTCAGCTAATTGGGCAGTTTTGACACAAAAATTTGGGAAATGGAATTCAAATGTATAATGATGAATGTTTGACATGAAATAACTTTAAAAAAGACTTTATTTGAACCTTAGGATGAGCTTTAAACTATAAAAAATCTAATACCATCCCTTGATCAAACCTAAATTAACACCTAAAACCCTATTTTGAATCATGAAATTTTGTAACCTGATCAACAGTGAGGTTTTAAATTTTTTTTGGTGATAACACATGCCTACCTTTAGACTCAAAATAATCATATATTTATATTGACTTAGCCTACATTATCTTGTGGTCCAAGAACCGTGGTTTGCAGACTCTAGGTCTACCCTTTGACCCATTACAATGTGTTCGGGGCTTTGACCCACCCCAAAACCCCTGCGTTAGACTAATTAATAAAAAAATATACAAAATTCACAGCTTAGGGAGCCCTACTCCAATAGGCCCCCAACATAATCTTGTGACTCGTCCCAAGTCACAACTGTGGTGGAATCTTCATTCGTTCTTTGAGCTGCTCCAGGGCGGTAATGAGCGGTGGTAGCACTTGAAGGTTCTGCTCAATAGCTGTTTGCGCAATTTCCACCAGTTTTTGCGATGGAGGTTCTTTTGAGGCAGTGGTGATCCTTTCAAGAGCCTGTTTCAACTGTTGGACCACCCCATCTATGTCCCGTGAGAGATTTACGACATCCTCTGACCAGGGTGTCAAATGGTCGCTGAGCATTTTCTTTTTTCGTTGGAGCGCAACAATGTCACTACGAAGCATATGGCTAGTTTGGAGTCGTGAAAAGCGCTGAGATGGAACAAGGGTAGACATTTTTGCTTCCAGTCGTTCGAAATCTTGCTCCTTCTGGGTTAATTCCTAATCGATCTCATGGAGGAGAGGGTCGTGCTGTACCTGGGACCAAATTTCCATAGCTTTTTCCAGCAAGGCGACACCCTAAATGACTTATGCCAAGATAGTAGGAGTGGCCTCTGTAATTAATGTAGCCCGCTGGGCACGTTCCTCTGGGGGGGTCCCAGGCTGGAGCTTGGCCTGTAGCGACGCAATCTGAAGCTCAAACTCGGTCCTGACAGTGGATACCTCAACCTTGGAGGCCTTTAGAGCGGCTATCAGACCCTCAACCTTGGTCGGGGGCTCAGCAGAAGCGAGAATGACCCTAGGCATATCGTCACACAGTCGATCAAGCAGTTGTTCCAAGGTAGCCTGCTGCGCGATGAGAGCAACATGAGTAGCCTGGATCTGGGCAGTTTCAACAATGTGGGTCGCAACATCCTGTTTGGCTACGCTAAGGTGTTGTTGTGCATGGAGTTCTTGGTGCTGTACTTCATTAATGGGGGCCGGAAGTAGCTCACACAGCTACTCTTTGGGTAGCTAACTAACATCAAGGGTGACTGGACCTCCCTGGACCTGGCAGCAGAGGTCGATGGGTTCCATTGTAAGAGCAACACCTGGGAACTGGCAGGGTTGGCTATCCGCAGTGGATGGTAATGTAGTAACGGGGCCCTGCTGGCCCAATGTCCCTTCATGACCCTTGCCTGCTGAATTATGCCTCACTTGCTCATTGCTTGCTGGAGTCTACCTCACTTGATCAACGCTCACTTGAAGGCAATTCGCTGTAAGCCGAAGGGCTCGCAGTTCTATCTGCAATCCGTCCAATGTAGCCTTGTTCCATTCTTCCTAAGTAATCCATTGATCTGCAGCCACGGTGGTGACAACATCAACAATTTTATCTAGGTCTTCCTCTGTTAAGGTACAGTCCACATTGGTACTAGCCTTATTGGCTTTGTGCTTCTTGCGAGGACCTTGGGATGATTCACAAGTGTGTTTTAGATTCATGGGGACCGACGTATCTGCTAATTCTTCATCATTGAAGATTTGGTCCGGATGGGATTCCGGTTCTGGCGGCACGGTAGTACTGCTAGTAGTCGTCCGTGGCGGAATTTCCAGTGTCGTTGCTGAGCTGAGCAGAACGGAGGGCATGGGTACTATAGGGGTACCAGACATACTTGCTGCATTGACAACAGAAGGTGGGGTAGCTACCTTCCACTCTGTCGGCCAAGTATTGATAACCCATTGAATTTCAGCCTCGGTCGTCATGTATGGCAGATTAAGCCAAGTACGCGCCCTAGGAGCCCGGATTTGCACATCATGCATTGTAACCTAGAAGGCAACAATGTGCATGTACTTTTCGTAAACTTCCAGGGATAGGCGTGGTCAGGAATGAATGGATGCGGAGATACTGCCCTCGTAGAGTAGCTAGAAGGTATTATTTTCTTCAACACGCTGGGGGTACTTGGAATCCTAGAAATTGGAAAATCGCGCCCCTTCACACATGCCACGCTCTACGGGGAGAAGACCGTGTCTTCCGAAAGTTACTAGGCCACTAACATAATCAGCAAGATCAACCACGAGTAGTAGAATGCTTTGCCGCATTCCTGAGCCTCAAGCACATTGTCAAGGAATTCTTCTACTAGATACTAGGACCAGTTAAAACAGACACCCTTCTCACACCGACCCGCAACCTGAATGACATGAGCAGGGGTGGAGGCAGCCTGAAATTTCCACATCATCTTACAGGCAAGGATTTGAGTGCCAGGGTTCATAATTGTATCAATCTGGAAGCCCCGTTTGTTACGCTTGACCTCGTAGGCAGCTCAGACGGCTTTAGTGATTTGATGCTCATATTTCTTGCCTGTGCCATCCTGCGGACTGGGCCCATGCATCGAAAGGCCAGTAATGCGGTGAATGAGAGCAACATCTATTGGTATGTAGTCTTGGAGCCACAAAAAAATGGCATGAATCAGTGCCAACAATTGGCACACAACCAGGCTAGTAATATTGTAGCGACCGAAGTGAGGAAGACGCAGTAAATTCAAGATTCCGGCCCCAACTAGCCCCTTAGCCCAAGCCATCAGCTCCACCTTGGGTACACCATCTTCAATGACCTATTATAAATATAGGTATGGATCTAGCATAGGGAAAGCGTCCATGTTACCCAAGTCATGATCGTCAAACATGATGTGGGGGAGGTGGAAAACCATATCCTCCAGCTGAGGCAGATCCTCAGGGACCAATGAAGTTTGAAGATAGGAACGAACAATGTCTACGCTGGGCATGCATGTTGCTGATCTGTGTGGTCAAACATATGGGGGAAACCATGTCAGTCAGGTCGCCTGTAGACCTTCTGCTGAAAGGGCGATGGGATTCAGAGGGGCGGGGTTCGGAGCGGCCACCGAAGATTTCTTCTTAGGAATTTCCATGGGGGACTGCTGAGTTTGAGGGGAATTGTGAGGTTTTTCACCCACCCATCGTGCTTGCTTAACCTTCCCTTTTCCTTTCTGCATGGCTGAGGTGGAAGTGACTTCTTCTACTACGGGGGTTAATTCGCAAACTTCATTAGATTCTCCTTCCTCAGAGGTCGTCTTAGGCAGGGGGCCACTGGGGTTAGTACCAGGCATCCTAGCTTGGAATACAAATTTGGCAGAGCTACCATCAGATGGCATGGCTTCAGAAGTCATGCGGACAACCAGAAGATGAGAGATACCAGAACATTCGAGGGTTGATAAGCTAGACCAATTCATAAACCCTGCGGTCTGAACAATCCCTAATTTATGGCCATCCTGAGGGGAAGCCATCTCATATTTCCTTATTTGCCCTTCATTATTGTGGGAAAAGTACTCAGTCTTCGTAAATCACTATATTAATTTTCTGTAACCCACTCCCCCAAGTGGGAGGCACGGTTCCTCAAGCGCCTGCCTGTTTTCAACAGTTATTTTTCACACCTTCTATGCACCCAGCGAACCCCTACGCTCCCAGCACACCTCCTATGCTCCAAGTGCACCCCTGCACTCCCAGCGTATCTCCTGCACTCCCAGTGTATCTCCTACGCTCCCAGCGCACCCCTGCATTCCCAACGCACTTCCTTAAGCTTCCAAACTTGCGACCAACCCCTATGCGTAGTCCGTCCCATACAGCTACTCCGACCATGTAGTCATTTTATTCGGTATGGTTTGAGCCGACTACCATTGACATATCCTGGTACCATATATCCTCGTAGGGTAGCTAACCGGACAGCTTCGCCATCAATGATTTCTTTTACCATATAGGGGCCTAGCTAGTGCTGACGGAACTTCCCTGGGTGCTTCGCAAACTGGCTATCATAGAGGATTACCAATTCTCCCTTCGTAAATGTCTTTTGCCGGATATGTTTGTCATGCCATGCTTTTCTCGGGCCTTCTGAACTTGCTGATGGAAATTAACAATGAATTGATCTTCCTCCAAAGCCACAAGCTGCGCTAAACACTCCTCCATAATATTCGGCTCTGCCATATTCGTAAAGGCTACGATACGCAGGCTAGGAACAGTATACTCCATTGGCATGATGGCTTCCTTTCCATAAAAAATCCAAAATGGTGTTTTTCCTGTCAACTTCTTGCATGTGGTGCGATAGGCCCAAAGTATTGATGGGACGTGCACGTCCCAGTCATTACGATTTGTGTTGCAAACCTTAGTCAATGCCTTCTCCAAGATTTTATTGAAGGCTTCTACAACTCCATTCATCTGTGGATAATACGCGGTGCTTTTAACATGGTGGATCTGAAACTCTTTAGTCAAAGCCTCTATGGTTTCATTAACGAAATGTGTACCTCTATCGCTCATCAGGATCTTCGGGCAACCAAACCTAGTCAGAATATGTTCAAAAAGAAAGTGTGCAGCGGTATCTGTAGTGCAATCCTTCACAGCTTGTGCTTCAGCCCATCGAGTCACATAATCAGTCGCAGTAATGATGTAGGCACTCCTGTCTTCTTTCTTGGTCGGTTGATGGGTCCAACAAAGTCTATAGCCCATTTATCGAACGCTTGCAGGGCCATCTTCGGCTGTAAAGGCATTTAATCTCTGCGCGATGGTGTTCCTGTCCTTTGGCAAGTGTCACAAGCTTTACAATAGTCATGAGAGTCACGATGCAGAGTGGGCCACCATAGCCCGACTCTCAGGATCTTTAGCGTCGTTGCCCTTCCTGCGTAGTGACCTTCTGTTATGCCCCCGCAGGCTTCTGCTAGGATGGCATGCCTTTCGTGCTCTAAATTGTATCTCAGCAGTACTTCGTCAGCTCCCAGCTTATACAGATGGCCTGCGATGATGGTAAAATATGCTACGCAGGTTACCAACTCCTTCTTTTGTTGTACCAAATACTCTGCAGGTGCTACCCCCGTAGTCAAGAAGTGAATGATGTCGGCGAAGTGCGCATCTACAACCTGAATAGAAAACATCTGTGCACCAGGCATCCCTTCCTCCAAGTTGGTTGGTTCTTCGCCATTTTTGATCTGGGATAGGTGATCTAGCCCAGCGTTTAACTTTCCCTGCTTTACAATGATCTCAAAGTCATATTCTTGAAATAGCAGTAGCCATTGGCAGATTCCCCCCCCCCAACACAGGCTTATTCACTAGGTATTTTGGAGCTGAGTGATCCATGAACATCTTGAAGTTCCTGCCCAACAGATAATTCTAGTACTTCTGCAAGGCGTATACCATAGCCAGCCACTACCCGCGAAAATATGGCAGGGGTATTATTAAGCCCAAACGGCATAATGGTGTACTAAAATGAACCCCATTTAGTGGCGAACGTGGTTTTGATGTGATCTTCAGGTGCGATCTTGATCTGATGATAGCTCGAGAACCCATCAGTGAACGAGTATGCCTCCTGCCTCCCTACGCTGTCAAGAATTTCATCTCAGTATGGCGTAGAAAAGGGATCATGTACACAAGCATCATTCAATTTGCACAGGTCAACACAGATCCGTATCTCTCCCTTATTTTTTTTCTCTTGAACCACCATAGGACTGACCCAATCTAACTATTCAACTGGTTTGATGATACCTGCGGCAAGCATTTGGTCAATCTCTTCCTTGACTTTCTATTTGTACTTGGGGTTCAATCGATAAGTTCACTGCTTCACAGGGCGCACATCTGGTTTTAAAGTGATGCGCATGATTCCTAGGTCCCCCGTGATCCCTTTGAGTTCCAAGAATTTTTTCAGGAATAAGTCCTGGTATTCCGCGAGGAATTATGCAACTTTTCCCACAGTATCATCATCCCAATAGTCCCCAATTTTAGCTAACTTAGGCGGTGCCTCCATTCCAATGTTGACTTCTCATAGCTTCATAGGCTTAGTGACATCAACAGTTTGTAGTGGGGGTCCAGCAACTGCGTGCTCCCCCTCCGACTCCGGGATAGAGACATTGCATGGGTCTTCATCGCACTCGTCAATTGATAAATTGCGGCAGTTGACTATATCCTACATCTGAGTTACCCACGTTGGCACCCCATGTGTTGCACACAGGCTTGATTCATCGAATATTAAGGCATCAATGTCCTATAGAGCTTCATCGAGTGCCTATGTTCCTCCTATCAACTTGAATGCCCCTACAAACTCATGCTTCAGGGTTTCCCAGTGGTGAGTGCACTAGTGTAATGCTGCGTCTAGATACCCTGCGGTTGGGATTGGCCCCAAGGCATGAATGAACAGATGGACCCATTCCTATATAGTTTTGTCGACCCATTCTTCCATCCACGTAGACAAGTGATCACGTGGGTCCCCGTGGTCCCAAGAAAGTCTTTATGTGTAGGTGAGTTGGGGGTTCAAATCGTAAGATCATCATGTCATGACATTCCTCCCAATCCTGGAATGCCCCCTTATGTGTGTCCCACCACCTAGCAGGAGTTTCACACTTGGCAAGATTAAGGGCTGATAGCCTTCGTTTCCTTGGGGCCTCAGCTTCAAAGGTTTGCAGAAACTCCTTAATACTACCAAAACCATCAAAGTAGGGCAAGTCTCTTACCTCTGAGGAAATACACCAGAAGCTCTTTGTGATCCTAAGACAGCGCAGCACAGAGACATCATGTAACCGATTCTGCCAATTTTCTATCTCCCCATCGGAGTTAGAGAAACATTTGCTATCCTTTTCCCAGCAAAGCACACCATCAGATGTAGAATTGATCCAATCTTCATCATGAGCGGTTAATTTATAGTATTGATCCACATCCTCCTCTTCGCGCACTGGTTCTGTATATCGCTCACCTTCCGCAGGGTCTAGTGGGACTATCACCCTCGTACCTTCATTCTCAAATACCATGCTTCTTTAATTTAGATTGATAATGCCTCCCATATCTATAGTCCAATACAGCCCTAGAAGCATAGGATAAGGGTCCACATCTTCCACAATCTGGATTACTTCGAAGTTGGTTGGTACCTTGACTCCTGCGATATCTACCATAATCTTCAACAACCTCCCCAATGGTATGATCTTCTGTCGGTTAGCCATGTGCAACTGTATGGTAGACCATTCTAGCTTAGGTTCCCCCATCCGCTGGCATGTCTACTTAGGTAGGAAATTTGCATCCGATCCTAGGTCGAAGATAACCTAATCCATCTCATAGTCGCTGATCTACGCAGTAAGCCACATTTATCGACCCATGCGCTTCTTATGCTTGTATAATTTGTGAACATATTGAACTTCTGTGGGGGGGTTAGTTCTTTCTTTGCAGCTATCTATCAGTGTCTGAAGATTTTCCACTAGCTTCTGGTTGCGCAACAGGTTCATACATGCTTGCAGAAATGGTTTAACTTCGTCATCCTCTTTTAGGTGTGTTGGAGTCTTGGAAGTAGATGCCCCATCCTTTGTAAAGTCATTGCAAGCTACAACGAAGGTTTCCTTCTCCTTCTGTAGGTTCAATCTTTCCTTCTTGACCGCTGCTTTCCAGATAAGTGATTCAGCTGCAACTTTCTCCTCAACTCCTCCAGTAGCCATGTCGCTTCCTGTTATGACATTAATGCTCGACCCTTCGTCACGTGGTTCAGCCTTAACCCTCTGCACGTTCTACGTAGGTGTCTGCTATTTTTCCTGCATTTTTTTATAATAATTGGACAATATTCAATCACATGGTCTAGTTGTCTGCAATACCTGCAAGATTGTCGCACAGGATTCAGATAGTCCCTTGCGAAGTGCCCTACTTCTCCACAGTTATAACAAATCAATTGTCCTCTTCCTTGACCTGCGATTCCACCTCTACCCCCTCCCCTGCCCCTAGCTAGGGAGCCGCCTATGCCTGAGGGAGATCTCGGTGAAGAAGGGTCAGCCTGTACCCTGTATAGGTTTCCTCGGTCTATCATTAAATCATAAGTCCGACAGTTCTATTCATCATGTCCTACTGATCGACATAACCTACACCATTGTTGCTTCAATTCTGGAACATACGCACCAAGATGGGGGTAGTGGTTGGTATCATGTTGTCCAGCTACGTGACAATCATCACACCATAATGTCGGTCCACTTGTTCCCGCAGCCTCCCTAGGGCGCAATGGACTGGGTCCCCCAACCTGCATGTAGTTTTCTAGCAGTGGGCACTGATCCTTGGTATGGCCAGATACCCTGCATCGTATGCACCATACATCTGGGCTAACTTCTTTCCCTTAGTCTTTTCATAGATTCTGGATTTCCAGGTGCATTGCCTCCAGTTGTCCCTGCATTTTCTGTACCCCAAATTGAGCATTGTCTCTCGATGCAGCTTCCAGTTTCATAGAAATATACAAGGCTTTCTCTTGCGTTTCAATCGCCTGCTGACCCATAGGTCTGCACAAGTGTGGCAGCAACATAGCGATGAACCATTCCTTGTGATGTCTATCATCATATAGAAATTCTCCCTCTCTGATCACCTTCTTTAGTCACTGATCAACCTCCCATACAGACTAAGAGGGCCCTTGTTTGAAATATTTTAGGTCATTCACTATTTGAGAGTAGGACTTAGGTTTCTTGAACTGTTGTTTTAAGGCATTCTTAATGTCTTGGATGGATGGGTTCACATGCTGACCTACGTACCCCATATACTAGTCCAAGGCCCTTCCTTCAAAAGTGAGCAATAGCTGTGCTCGTTTTACATCAGTAGCTACATTCTACGTAGTCCATACTGATTCTGCTACAAACCAAAAAAGTTCCATATCTTCATCTCCTACACCTTTGAAGGTGGGTAGTTTCATGTGCATGGCCATATCTTATTTTGGGGGTGGCGGAGGTGTGGGGGAGTTCTTGCCCTTATGCGGATTCGAAGGTGGTGTCGTAGGAGGGCTATTTCCTACGTACGTAGCCGATTCTCTTAACAGACTGTAGATGGATCTATCTCCTTCTTGATTGAATCTATAGTACTTACGACTTCGAGTTGTACTTTAGTTCTAATCAAAGTTCATTCAATTGGTGTGGCTGCATAGAATGCCCTTTTCACACAATAATATTTTAATGAGTAGTGGCAATGTTTTCAAGAAATTACCCCATAAAACTTTGAAGAACCTCTATTCTGCTTCAGAGTAGGATACTAACTGATCGACTGCGAATTTTGTAACAAACCCTCCCAGTGCACTGTCCACCTAGTGATCTACCATTCGGGTGATGTTATTGTTAGTTTTCTCCAAATGCTGGATCAAATCTGGAGTCCATTGAGAGATTCACTCGTCCTTCCAACACATTTGGAAATCTATGAGTCAGGCTAGCCACTCCTGCAGCTCATGTGCGAAGGTTACAAATAAAATTTCATATACTTTCATAAAAATATAATTAATTTTCCACTTCTTAGTTGTTAGCTTTGTGCTATGATTCTCTTTTAGCATATAACCTTCTCATCCATGTGCATATTACCAAATACCATCACAGAGCACTATAATCATAGCCAATAACAGATCACAGATAAAATTATGTCAGCAACACAGATACTTTCGCAACTTATAGCAATATCACAGATACTTTCACAGCTCAAATAAATAACACAGATGCATATGTAGCTTAAACATATATAACAGATTCACATCAATAATAACAGAATAGATCCAGTTAACACAGAGATACTTCAACTATATCCACATATATTTGCATCCAAAAACCCAATTACAACCCAAAATACCGCCCACGCACACAACCAGCAGGGTCCGCACACAACAGGACCGAGGATCTCCACACACACAACCAATAGGAGTCCTTACCCAAAACCAACCCAAAACATAACTAACAATTCGCACGTAGCATCAATTCTCATTCACGCCTACCTTTAGACTCAAACTAATCATCTATTTATATCAAATTAGCCTATGCTATCTTGTGGTCCACAAACCATGGTTTGAAAACTCTAGGTCTACCCTTTGATCCATTACAATTCCTTCGGGGCATTGACCCACCCCAAAGCCCCTACATTAGACTAATTAATACAAAAATATAGAGAATTCGCAGCTTAGGGAGCCCCGCTCCAACAAGCGTTGTCTAATGCCAGATGGCGAACAATAGCTACTAGGTTTAATGACGTCAGAACACGTCTCTAACCTAGACCTCTAAATATGAGCGTTAATGTTTTAATGCTTCCTTAGGTTGATTGAGTTCATTTTAAAGTTGATATTGAATTAATGTTGCAGTTTCAAGGCCTTATCGAATGTACTCTCGAATCTCTAATGCATATCTATATGCAAAAGAAAATCAATCCAATTCGATGAATAGCTAGCTAAGAGAGGGATACAAATTTCACAACAGAGTAGTAATCAATCGAATGAAAGACGAAATTTTCCTAATGCTATTAACACAACCAAAACAGAAAACGAAATGATTTTATTTTGTCGTTCACTTTTTTAATGAGAAAGCTACTAATGCAAAAGACTACTTTTCATTTCCAAATCAAAGAGAAAGAATAAAAATTTGTTCTTCTAGACGAAAGAGAAGCAAAATGCACTGGTACACTAAAGATGAAATGAATACTAGTTTCGAGCAACTAGGACTAGACGAACAAAAATAAAGAGACCAATCCAACTCAAGTGTAAAACACACTCAAAACAGACATGCATTCCTTCACGCGAAAAAAGGAATTTCAAATCGACTCAGTGAGCAACGTGATCTATGCTCAGGGTGACATATGGAAGGTCAAACAAACACCAAGATGAAAATTTAACAATCCAACAACATAGGGAATCGAAAGTAAAACCAATCAATCAGTCAAAAAGCTGAAAAGATGAAAGACTAGATCGACTCAGACTCAACTTAGAAGGCTCAGTGAGGAGATAGCCGGAAAAGCAACAAAAAATACCTATAAACCCAAGGATGACGAACAACACTGATCAGATAAGGGGCATACAGCTGAGAGGAATGAGACAGGGAAGTCAAAGCAATTCAAATGGAATAATTTAGAAAGGAAAAACCAATCCAAAGGTAATACATAATGGAAAAACTCAGGAAAAAGGCCCAAATCCAAACCTACAGGATTCAGCGCGACTTTTCAGCTATAATCCGCATTGAACAGGGAAAGGAGCACCTATAAAACGGGCAACAAGCGCCAATTGGTGCAACTTTTCAAGAAACAATAGCGCCAAGATAAAAAACTAAGGAAAGGAAAAAACGCCACTGAGAAAAATCCAGACTCAACACTCTGAGACTTAGTAGGATGGCTGGAAATAGTCAGCGAGGCTAAACAAAGTAGAAGAATAGCAATATGACCAAAGTCAGACAGACAAGAAAAATGCAAGACAAACAATGAGAGACGATAAACACATTGATCCCCAATATGGTTGCCAACTTGTTGAGCAGGAAAATCCCCTCTGCAGATAGATGTGATCCCTCTAGCCCTAGGGTGGGTCTAGCAACAAGGAGACATGCTGGACTCTTGGAATCCTAGCTAGTAAATGAAATAGGAACTAGGAAAGATAGCCTACCTTGGTCCAACGCATTGTCGTGGGATGCAGCAGCGGTCCTTGATCTTTGCCTTTGCTATTCGCACTTCGTATCAGCGGCGATGTTTGTACGCCTACACAAAGATAAAGTGAATGATTACAACATACGAGAAAATACTTTCATTTACATCTATTCAATTGGTCAAGGAGAATCAAACATTTTTCATATAATCAAACACAAAATTGGAACCAAAAATCTAGTCATGTATTAATGATAGAGAGAAGAAGTTTACAACCTTAGTTCCTTGACGTTACGGATCTCCTTCATCAGGTTCAGCCGGGCGCATCTCAAGCATTCATTCAAGATCAGACTTGATGAGGAAATGGGCCTAAAATCTCTCTCGACAATGGATTATCCTCTGCCTTCTTCTACACACCATCTATAGTAAGTAATGTTCAACTAGCTGAAACAATGTGAGAAGGAAGTATTTATAGGAGAGAAGGAGGTGGTTTGGGATCCCTCATAAGGTGGAGGAGAGGTCTATCCATTTGGGGAGTTGCACAATTGTAGGAAACAAGAAGCCAAAGGGAGGAACTCGACGTTATTCAGTCGAAAAAACCATGATGACTTCGCTCATGAAGTTGTTAGGCATGGAAACTTCATTTCTATTTTAAAAAAAATTCCAAAAACAACTCAGCGCAGGTGCCCATCTGAGATAGAGTGCAAATGGGCATGGGGTCCAGTGTTAATTTTTCCATGTGTGCGAGGCCATAACTGCCTACCAATGCCGACGCAAAATCACATGTTTTTGAGAGTCTACTTGAGGAATGAGTAAAAGAGAAAATGTTCTTCACATGTAAAGGGATGCAATGACACTTATAGAAAGGTATGACAATACACAAAAG
Source organism: Pinus albicaulis (assembly GCA_034641835.2). Classification (NCBI taxonomy): domain Eukaryota; kingdom Viridiplantae; phylum Streptophyta; class Pinopsida; order Pinales; family Pinaceae; genus Pinus; species Pinus albicaulis. The sequence goes on along the minus strand of MU968357.1, from coordinate 5,181,133 downwards.
TCACTGAAATGGTCCTCCAATGTTCGGGATGGGGATTGCAGGGATGGTGACAAAATACTGTGTAACAATTAGTAAAAATAGTTAGTGAAAAATATTTACTTTGAGGATACACAAGTCCATAGTCCATCGTGGCTCTTAGATATCTGAAAATCCTCTTGGATGTTAGGAGATGACTTAGTCTAGGGGCTGCTTGAAATCTTCCAACACTACCAACTTCTTGCATAATGTTTGGTCTTGAGGCTGTCAAATATAAGAGGCCACTAATAACATTCTTATTTGTTGGTCTACGAACAAGCTCCCATGTTTGATTTTTCTTGATCTGATCAAGCTCTTCATGGATAGCTTGTAACCAATTATCATCTTGGCCAGCTTGAGAAAAATTCTTTGGTTCCATCATAGATAGGAAAGACACATGTGCTTGAATAGGGGGGTTTAGAAACTTTCTTCTTGAGTGGGGGGTTTGTACACTTGTATGTAAATCACCAACAATTTGGTCAGCTGGGTGATGTTTTTGCACATACCTTGAAGGATCTTTGAACTAAGGACTGAGGGGTTCTTCATTGTCTTCATCTGAAAGTGGCTAATCAACCTTCTCATCACTGTCAACTGGATCATTGGAGCATATATTTTTTGGCCGATAAACTTCATATTCGATGTGCTCATCTACTTTGACATCAATGCAGTCAACTATCTTCTTTGTATTCTTATTGTAGCATCTATAGCCCTTGTTGTTATTACAATATCCAATAAAAATGCCTTCATCAGCCCTTGCATCAAACTTTCCAAGTTTTCCGTTGTTCCTTTTGATGTAGAAATTGCTTCCAAAAACTTTGAAATGCTCGACTGTAACCGTTCTGCCACACCAAAGCTCATATGGAGTCTTATCACTAGAATCACAATTGTAGTGTGAATGGATTCATACTAAATTCTCTGTTAAACATTTCTTTCCCCCATCTTGGCTTTGGCTAATTGATGAACAAATCTATTGGCTCTCTCTAGTACACCATTTTGCTGTGGAGTTTCTGCTATAGTAAATTGCCTTTAGATACCATATTGCTTGCAAAAATCATGAAATTCGTTAGAAGTAAACTCACCTCCATTATTAAACCTTATGCAATTGATTTTATAGTTAGTCTCATTCTCAACCATGGCTTTAAAGTCTTTAAGCTTCTCAAAAGCTTTTGATTTTTCCCTAACGAATGCAACCCACATTATCCTGCTGAAATCATCAATAATAAGGATAAAATACAACTTACCTGTTGGTGCTTTTTTTCTTGAATGACCATATAACTCCATATGTACTAGTTGTAATGGTCTGGTTGATGAACTCTCCATGGACTTGAATGGAATTCGAACTTGCTTTACCAAGTGACAAGACTTGTAAATAATATTTTATGACTTTGAAAGCTTTCGCAGATCTTTAACAACATTGTTCTTGCCCAATATGAATATTTGATCAAAATTGAAATGTCCAAGTCTCCTATACCACAACCAACTCTCATCAATCTTTGACAAGCATCACCTCTCTATCTTTTCTTTTGGGATATAGACATTGCTATCTATTCTAATAGCTTCAAATACTATCTCTCCACTGCATGCAGGCTTGATTTGACAATATTTAGTTTTGAAAATTACATCATAGTCTTGGTCATGTTGGAATACTAAGAGTGGGGTGAATCAATATTTCTTATTGATTAACAATTTTAATCTTTTAGAGCATTATTTATCTTAATCAATATAAACATTAAACAACACCATTCAACAATTTACAATAATCAAGACAGTAGACAAATTAGGTGGAAAACCCCCTCCGCGTCAAAAACCACCGAACACTTCTTAATATTTGTCTTATTCTTCAAAAAGAATAATTACATCAAATTTTCAGCTACAATTGAAGGAGGCTCCAACCTATAGGATGCTCCAACAACTTGTTTACCAACTGCAACTAGGATGCTCCAGGGCCTTAGAGTTCATGCTCTAACTTGATGGATGGTCCAACAACATGTGTACATTAGAGGAATTTTGAGGTCTAAAATGGGCCTCCTAAGGAAATTATAAAATAATAGTGGGAAAAATCAAATACGATTTGATGACATCATCAAATTTTAGAGGGAAAAATGAAAAAACTACTTTTTCAACTCATATTTTCAACTTATCTCCCAAATTTTTTACTCAAATTTCGAGCGGGAGTACTCGTTGGATGTGAAATTTAATTCCCCATCCAAGGAGTACCCATGTTGCATACTTTCGATGGGTCCTACTACACGAAAAATGAGAAATACATAAAAAAACATGATTACAATCACGTTTTTTATGTATTTCTCATTTTTCGTGTAGTAGAGTTCATCGAAAGTATGCAACATGGGTACTCCTTGGATGAGGAATTAAATTTCGCATCCAACGAGTACTCCCGCTCGAAATTTGAGTAAAAATTTTGGGAGATAAATTGAAAATACGAGTTGAAAAAGTAGTTTTATTATTTTATTATTTTTTAATATTTTTACCCTTTTATTTAAAAAATGGTAAATCATCCCCCATGGTTGACATCATCATCTTGAATCCTATTGGTTGTTATAAATTTTATTTTTGTTGTACATTTTTCTTAGGAGGCCCATTTTAGACCTCAAAATTCCCCTAATGACAGTTGCAACTGGATGGACGCTCCAATGCCCTATGCAGGCTACAATGGTGTTGTCATTGATGTCAACCCTAGGGTTTGAATTTGACTAAAAAACCAGTCATTGATGTGAACATATTAATGAATGCTCTTAGATTTGTCTAAATTGCATCAAGTTGGAAGCTCCTTTGTTGGATGGTTGAAAACCCTAGTCCTAGAGTTTGGGTTCTTTGAACTAAGGATGTACCCCGAACTCGTTCAGGATTTTTGATGTAGCAAATTATTGAGTTTGCCTTGGAGATCCTCATCATTGGATCCTTGTCTTGGTATGTGGCACGAATCGAGAGGCTTCTTGGTTTGAGAGATACTATCACTTGAATTTGAATAACCCCATTCTTTGGCAAAAGCCCCAACACCTGTTGAGCATTTGGAGGGCTAGAGATTAATAAAAATTCTCTTATTGATAATTACTTTTGAACTTACTTGTGTTAGTTATGTCTTCTCTTAGTTAATATTTCATCAAGTCAATTATCGAAATGCACAAGACACAAAATTTAGGATCCTAGAGCCTGGGAAAAACCTCTCCCTCTTGGAGAGGAAAACCCGCAAGTAATTCTTCTTATATATTTTCAAATGACAAGTACCATGACCCAAACTTAGACCCTTAACCTAGATGTGCTTCCAATACCTTGATCTTCACCTTGTTATCAGAACCCTTGAAAAAAATTTCTTGATTATATGTTGATTGTCCTTGATTGTCCTTGACTATAGTGATTATACAACTAGAAACTGGAGAGAAAGTAAAAGAATGATATAATAAACATACAAAAGAACACATAGAAGAATATTAGGTATGAAATAGGCTGCTGCCATTGTATATTACTGATAGACAAAGACTACAAGAGTAGTCTCCTCATAACATCTCCCAACACTTTGTTATTCAATATTCTGCCTATTAATAGCTTCAACACCTTCACATTGGATCTGCCTTCAAGCTCAAACTTCGAATCCTCTTCTTGACACCTAATATAACTAAAAATCCAAATACATGGTAATGATAATGACACCTACTAACTTTAGGAGTTAGAAACCTAATAGGACTCAACTACCTATTTATTTCACTTTTCAACTAAAAGAACAACCTGTTTACATCGAAAAGGTTCATGTGCTTAAGTAGCATTGACCATGACTAACATATAAATGCCCTCACTGTATTTATGAAACTGATTCTCCTATTTTTAAGGAAATGGTGCCATCACACATGATAATGCCTCCACGATGAGCTGATGAGATGGATAACTTTGTCGAAGACCAAAACTGCATAAAAAACATTCCTCTGACTCTATTTGACCTTTACATGTGGCTAGTTGACCTTAAAAACACTTTCAAGATAATAAAAAAAATACAACCCAAAGCTCCTTCTGCAAAAACAGAGTGTCATTAGGCAGTTTCGTAGCGTAGTTTAGTAGCATATTTCATTTCACCATCCTCTGCCACCTGTTAGCTCTCTTTGATGATGTGGACATGTTTGTTGGGTTAAAAGAGCTAAATACCATCAATTTACCTCCTTAACTCTTCATAAAATTGGATTCCAAAGCAAAAATGCACCTATAGAAATTTTCGTAGTGTTTTTCTGGCTTCAAGCCTGAAGCATGCTATGAAACTGCCTAAAAAAGACAGAATTTGTAGTTTATAAATGAACTCATATTTTTGAATCCTTTATAGATTTTAAAACATTGGAGGAGGTTTTTGTAGATAAGAATGTTTTTAATAAAAACCTCTTCTTCTTTTTTAAATACCATCTCCAGCTGTCCAGAATCTGCATTTGAAAAACATGTATAAAACAGGAAAATTCTATTTTTTAAAAATAGGTCCCAGAGACATCTTCGAATCTCCAAACTGGTAGCACTTGTGAGAAAAGTGAAAGAGGTTATATTTCGTTGTTCTGTTCCTGACAATAACCTCTCTCAGTATTTCTGAATTCATCTCTGTTCATCCATAATCATCTCTTTAAATTTACTGCTTTCATCAATAATCATCTCTTTAAATTTACTGCTCAAAGAGTCCAAAAACACATCAATTTCCTTGTTAGCTCCAACAGAAATTCAAACAACTTGAAATGGTCAATGCTTCAGCAAAACTAGGTTTCCAACATGAATAGCTTAAGGTCCATGAGCTCCTATTTAACCATAGAGCCTCCTTTTTATGCCTTCTCCTTCATGGCCATCTCCCTTTATAACCAAGCTGCCCTCTTAAACATGTGCCACCTATAAAGACAAATTGGAAATCAAGTTGCTTTGTCAAAAAGCTTAAAATTTTCAAGGGTGACACATGAACAATACATGCAAATGCTAAAGGGTTAATAACAGAGAGGATCTTGGGTGAAAAATATGAAATTCTAATATGAGAGGGAAAATGACAAATGGAGGGATAAAAGTGCAATGATGACAATCACTTAATAGGTGATCTCACCTTTCCCTAAAACCAATATAGAATGAGACTTCATTGATTTTCTTTTGGCAAATGAGTGCTACGAAATGTTTAGGCAGTTTCGTAGCGAAATCTTCTATTAAACCACTGTATTCGCTACGAAACTGTGAAAAACTAGACAAGTGGCTCATTTCTTGATTTTAAGGCATGGGTGTGAAAACTAAATGATATAAAATGGATTTGGATGACATGAAATGACTCAAAATGGTTTTTTTGACATAGGATAAACATGATTTTATAAATCTTCATCAAATGCATGACCCAACATGATATAACATGAAACATATGGTGACCTTATCAAAGAAAATTTTAAAATTTTTGAGTGTGATAACATTGCCTCCAGTGGGGATGGTGTGACCCTGTGGTACAACAAAGAACTTGTAGTTCTAGTGCCTCTCTCTTGAAAAATTGAAAATTTTCTAAAATTGATGAAGACTTCGCCAAGCTCTTATGGCATTCTCCTTGGGCTCAAGATTGATGATTACTGCTGAAAAACAAAATCTGTACATACTGAAAAGATGCTCAGTCTACTTGAGCTTATTCACACACACTCCTACCTACCCTAACAACTGAAATCTTCATGTTTGATTCAAGAAAAATGAAACCTCCAATAAATCCTGTCAATGAGCTAATCTGATACTTGAACCCCTCGAATGCACTTGAACAAAAAGCAAACTATATTTTGAAATGATAAAGGTAAGAGAAAATGGATCCATTTTTCATAGTGAAAAAATAATTGAAAAGTTGGACTGTAGAACTCTTCCATGTAATCAGCTATGGGATCATAGAAGACATAATTTATTGATATCCCTTTTAAGCTCTCAATGACAAATTGATTTTGGATATCCTTTTCATTTTCTTCTTCAAGGCTGAACCTTTATTCCAACTCTACAATATCAAGCTCATAACCTTATTCTTCCTCTATCTGCAAGTCAGATGGTATAACAATTTCCTCGCTTTTTGGAGGAGGAAGATATTTCAAGAACTGTTTAGGATCTAGGAAGTCATATGATCCAATTTTAACATCGAATAGTTCAATTTCATTCTCTAATATTTCAGCAGCTAAACCAAGAAAACAAATTTTATTTTCAGGTGTGAGTCGACTGGATTTCAAACAACGAAATACTATGGTGGATAAATGTTCATCTATCTGAAATTCTGCTAACTCATCCCTTACACTTTGTAACATTTCATCATACAAAGGGTTTGCTACATACCCTGTTATCTTGAATCACCATGAATGTTCTGAAATCTGGATTTTTTACAGTGAAGTCGCTCGGAACTTTGAAGCTTGGGATCTTGAACAATGGAGTCGCCAGGTGAATGGTACAACCTTTGTGTGTTTGGATTCTATTCACTATCAGAATTCAAATTTGAACCTTGTCGTTCTGCTCAGAGAAAATTTACACCTTCGTCCCCGACAACAGTGCCAAAATGTTATCACCAAATTGAGTCCTATTGGGCTGCTTCAATATTCAACTTGGAGTAAATTCTTCAAACCACTTGCAACTGAAAATTAGCCTTTCCAGTTTGAGAGGGCTCTCTCAGAAGAATTATAAATGATTTTCAAAGAAGTTTAATCTGTTCACCATCAGATGGCTAACTTTGAATTGGATTGAATGTATTGTTGTGTAGGTGAAAGATATAGAGGGTTTACTACCATTGGGCTTATGGAGTCAATATGAAAATTAAGTCACAAGTCAATCTATCTCATGGAAGCTGAGGCAATTTTATTCTTATAAAACCACACATGAAGGACATAACAACAAGCTATATGCATACAGGAAGTTGGAGCATGTCACCATGAATTCCAAGTGATTATACATAAGAAAACTAATAAAACATGACAAAACAACATCCTTGGTGTATAAAGGAAGTTGGAGCATGTAGTCATGAATTCCAAGTGATTATACAACTAGAAACTGGAGAGAAAGTAAAATACTGATGTAAGAATCATACATAAAAACACATAGAAGAATCTCAGGTCTAAAATAGGCTGCTGCCACTATATATTATTGATAGACAAAAATTACAAGAGTAGTCTCTATTATCACTCAGTAATTTCTCAAGGTTAAAGAAAGAAATAGTCCGAGGTAACCACAAACCTACTTTTAAACTATAGGATCTAGCCCTCCTAGGGTTCAGAGAGGGGCTCTCTCTATATAATTTAACTTTGTTTGATTTATAAAATATTATGCTAGTTATGAAAGTACAATTTTGGTTTTGGTTTTGATTGATTGGTAGGAAAATCACTTGAAGGTATGGATAGAGGGAGATCTATTTGTCCATTGGGCTAGGGGGTCAAAATCAAGCTAACAGAACTGGGATCAAGGCCAAAAAGGTCAAATGTCTTCAGGGCAAGATAGATAACCCTTGGAGATCTTGGAAAGCTGTTTTTGTGAGATGGTATGATTCAGGATAAAGGGCACTTAAGAATCCTTAGATCCGGAAAAGGGAAGTAGAAGGAAGAGGTCAAACGAGTGAGAGAGCAATTAAGGGTTCCCTACACTGGAAATCAGATGAAAACATAGAAATGATAACTAGTTAAAAACAGGGTGCTTTTAACAAATCTTGTAGTAATACTCCTAGTTATTCATTTAGATTTAGAACAAACATAGATGGATGCATGTAACAAAGAAAGATAACAATGACAAGCAAGGAAATACTTCACTCCAAATATCTCATCACAGGAATTTTGAAATATGATGCCAATTTGTTCAATCCAGTCTGCTACTTGAAATTTGAAACAAAAAGCTTTCAAGTCCAAAAAAATGACTATAATAATCTTCAGCAATTTTATTCCACCAAAAATACTTCAAAAGATGAATTATATATACAAATTCTAAACTAGAATGTCTTGAAAAAATATCAAGATTGTTTTACAAATATCTCAAACTGTTTTACATAAAAAGAACTTAATAAAAGGACACTCAAAACTAATGAATTATTTGGCACTATATTTATGGATTGATGGTGACAAATAAGAGAATTATAATTTGATATCAACTCTTAGTTGATGATGAGGCATCAAAGTCACTAACTGTTTCCTTTCTTTGTGCATTCTGCTCCAGAAATTCTATAAAATTGGGGTCTAATGACACCTTCATATATCTCAATTCAAAATGGATATGTAAAAAGTGAAAGTGGTTATTGTAGATAAATATGTTTGTGAGATAAAACTCTCTCAGTTCCCTAAAATTCTTTTCCAGCTGTTCACAATAGGCTCTGAAAAATGATGTGTAAAACAAAGTTTTCCACAGTCTGAAAAATAGGCTATAAATATATGCATGTACCTCTCATTCTGTAATACCTGTGTACAGAGTGAGATAGGTTTTCGTAGATGGGTCGCTTAGGAACAAAACCTCTTTCAATTTTGTAAGATGTATTTCTGATTGGCCACAATCTTCTCTGCAAAATGATGACTTAATAGGAATTTTCTGTAAAAAGTGCTTTCAAATATTGTTTAATATGTCCAAATCCATAATGGCTGTTAGAAAACTGAGAGAGGTTGTTGTAGTTGGACATCTTATGAACATAAAACTCATTCAGTTTTGCAAAATTCATCTTGGATTGGTCACAATAGTTTCTAAAAAACAATGACTTTAAACAAGAATTTTCTGCAAAAATGTCCCTTCTTGCTCTGTTTTCATATTTTAACTTTTTTGTTCTTTTAACTATTTGTACTTTCACTTTGGATAAACTTCATTGTTGTTGGTGAAAGTATTTTCACTCTATTAACCATTACTGCCTCCATGTTTATTTTTACTGTTTTACCTTTGACTGCTCTGTAACTTTGTTTTAACCTTCACTCTGACTTTTATCTGATACACTTTAGCCACTGATACTCTTTAACTGTTATGTTTTAACTGTCCCTGTGAATTCATATTTCACTTTTACCATTCACTGTTATGAGTGCCCTGTTTTAATCTTTACATAAAATTATCTTTTATCTTTCATAGGATGATTGTTCTGTAACTCTGATGCCTGGAATCTTTAAGGAAAATCCTTTGAATCTATTTCCTTGTGAGTTCTTGGAGTAAAACAAATCTTTAACTAGTATTTACATTTTTTTATCCAATTTTTCCTTTTGCTAATAACCTGCAAAAATTAAACAATTCATTAATGAAATCCAGGTCTGCAAGGAGGGATTATGGCTTTGATGAATTGGGAAGACCTGTGGAATGAATTTTTACTCTAGAGGTTTAACTCTGTTGGCACTGAGTAATTGAGTGTAACAATTCAGGATTCTGAGCATTGGTAAAAGAGTTTGAATCTTTCAAAGGGTTTCTAAAGGTCTGAAAAAGGCTAAATTTCTTCAATTTTGATTTAAATACAGATTGCAGTATCAAAATCGTAATTTTATCATGGTTTAGCAATGAATCTGTTCTTTTGGGGGCAGATACAGGTCTTTCTGTGGGCAAAATAGGCTTTACAAGGCTATATTTATCAGAAAATTGGTTCTTTCAAATTGATAACAAGCTTGATTTCGTGAAAAATACCTGTTTTACGCAGGTATGGGTATTTGAAAATGGCTCTGAGATGTTTGATAGGTTCTTGGTGTCTTCTGGAAGTAATTCAAGACTTCCAGCAATCTTCAATGGTAAATGGCGAGATTTGTGCAAATTCTTAGCAATAAAACAGTGAAATTTTTCTGTTTTCTGAGTCAGGATAGAACATATAATGAATAGGCACAGAAAGAGGGATAAACGGTGGATTCCAAAGGTTTAATGGGAAAATTAGGATTAGTTTGCAAGTAATGAATGATGGTCACATTGGGCGGGAAGGTGGTTTTCATGTTTCCAAAGGTGAAAAACCACTGGTGGTTATCGTGCGCCTCATCGGTGGTAAATGGTTTTGGATGAAACGAATGTGATCCAGTGAAAGGTGACACATCAAGGAGAGAGAAACGAGAAAAACTGCCCATTTGGCGTGAAAATGAAAAGGTTAAGCGCGGGCAAGTTTATTTGCGATATTTTTTTGCAGACGTTGGATCTTGGGGTTCGATTGTGAATGACCAAGATCTATTGTAAAGTTGCATCTGGATTGGGAGTGGGGCCGGGTTTTGAATATATGCGGTAGGGATGATGTTTGACTTTATAAACATGTATTTAATAAAATTTAAACCTTGGGTTATATGATATGTGGGGCGATAATACCATATGTATTTTAATTAAAACATCTAACAAATGTTTTAACCACAACGCAGATACATTATTATATGGCATAAAAAGACCTTTTAACAGGTGTTTAACATCATAGGGGCTGAGATTATTTTTATATGGATACGTTTAAAACCAATGGGAATAAAGGCGGGGATATTTCTTCACGTGGTATATTAAAACATTGGTTTAAACAGTATGTAGTGGGTTTTTGTGGGTTATTTTAATATAATGGATTTAATACTATACGGGTGGGTGTAGTTTAGGGAGTTAATAAATAAGTTAGAAGTTAATATGATAGCAAAGGTGAAATGTAGGGGAGGAATGAAAATAAATATTTTTTCACTAAGTAAAGTAAAAATGAAAGACAAATAAAGCATTGTTTGTCCCTTTTGTATTTTTCACACTTTAGCTTAGGATAAAATGCATTTTATGGTTTTTGAGTGTTTTGAAAGGAAAAATGAAATTAGTTACTTAGGGTTTTACTTTTACTAAGTAAAAATGGGTTCTTACTTAGGAAAAGGGATTATGATTAATGGATGAAAGGTAAATGCTGATGAATATCTGTTTTGTGTAGGAATTCAACATTTTTTAACCAATCAGTCATTGAGCCTTGGGTTCTGTCCCAACAAAAGTCAGAGAAATGCTCTGAGCCTTTTTTACTAATAGTTTAGAATACTGAATATTTGGAGGGGAGGGGAAATTAGTGATTTTTTCCCGATAATGCTTTATTACATGCTTGCTTCAACTGCTTTCTACCTACCCATCTTTATTTCTAACATTTTTACTTCATTTTCATGGGTACATTAAGGCTTGCAACCCTAAAACATTTTTTTCTTTCAAAGCATAAAACTATCTAAGTCTAACCTTATTTCACCTGAGGGCTCAGATTAAACTGTTGAGCTCCTCATTATTCTCTACCCATCTACTGATTTGTCAAGTTTAAATTGTTTGAAAAATATTTATTCTCTATCTAAAACATGAAATTGAAAGCATAAAAAGTTAAGCTTTACTTGTTTAACTGAACATGGATTATGGCATTTATTGACACTCTGCACATTATCATTATTTTGCAGTAAAGTAAAAGGTAGTGGCATTTGGACTTGCTCACTTTCAGGTCTTATTTTATCTCTATTTTTCTTTTGGGGTCTATATTTTTTCTAAGTCCTTTGATCTTTATTTTAGGAATTATTTACCCTCTTTTTTGTTTTTTATTATTTTTCATTTTTTAATTTGGGAATACATTTGTAGAAAGCAAAGGTATAATTTCAATATTTTTAACAGAGCCAATTCAAAATTATGAATCCTATATTTATAGGACCCTAACAACGGCTTCACATGGGGATGGCATGTCCTTGTGAGATGTCAAGAACACCGTTGAATAGTAGCCTGATCCATTGGGCCAATCCCAAACATGCATATGCTGTGACTGAAAACTCTTGAAATGAATTTACACCCATTTCTGCAAACTGAAATCCGTTCTGAGACTAAAAAGGTGTTGCAACCTTCAAACCAAACTACTTAATAATCAATACCTCAGGGCCTTTTACTTGGCTTCAAATCTTAATGAATTATTTCAAAACTAGCTGAAAACTGAAAACTGAAATAAGCTGAAATCCTACCTGCTTACTCTAATCAGTTGTCCAACTGTTGGTTAGGTAAAATGAAACAGCCAATGCAACCATTCAAGCATTATGTACTTTGATATATTTTGTTGCATTTTCTTGTTGATTATCAAAATTGTACTTCTGCAACCTATTAGAAACTTTTCAACAAATGAGAGGATAAAGAAATACTTGATTTCCTTTGTTGACTCTAGAAACTGTCCAAAAGGATCTTCCAAAATATATACACTGATGTTTAACTAATCTAAGCAACTATACATATGTTCTGAATGGCCTCCATGCCACGAAACTGAAATGTTATGTTCATCTTTATCTCCCTGCAAACATTCATATAAGATTTGTGATGATATTCCTACTAATTGTAATGTTTGACTCTTGAAACCTTTATCATCTTGATTCTGAAACTCATAGTTAGTTAATGGAGAAAGGCTTTGAATGCATTCATTATCCAAAATATCAGTTATTGGATCATGAAAAACTTGTGAGGATGGTTGCAATCTATTGGATATGGAATTCCACGGGACTTCATAAACTCCAACAAGTTGCTCATCCTTTTCTTTAATGATGGTATACCATATTTCCTTTAAAATTTGAAATGATTCAAAACATAGTGGTATGGAATTTTCTTGTGTCATTTGATCAGATGTTTCAATGGAATTTGATAACTGTAATTGTGAAACTGAATAATCATGATCAAGAAATTCATTGTTTTCTTTGTTTTCCATAAAAATCTCTAAAGACTGATGATTATTGATTGCATGAAAGTTGTCTCTAATGAACTGAAATGAAGCAAAACAAAGAGGTAAAGAACCTTCACTTATTTCCAAATTTTGTACTCTTTCTTCCTTACTCTCATAGCTGATTACTGTATTCTGGCTGTTGAAACTGAGTTTCCTCATCCCACAAACTAGCTTCTGATTGCTCTGTAAAGCTAGATTGAGTTTGGAGAACATAACTATCATCATAATGATCATATTTAGGCAAGTCATCAAATGAAGGAATGTCATAAAACATACAGATTAAATCGGTAGATTCCTCTTCCACATATTGATCTGTAAATCCATTTAATGATCTATGATAACTGGAAATAGCAGGAATTTGTTCATGGATATCAACCTCTTCTATTTCTTCGTGATGATCTTGAATAAAAAGTTCATCTTTCATCGTGATCGTCTGTATTCTTTCTTCTAGTTTTCTTACCAAAAGGCTGAGTTTTACCTCTGTAATGTTGTTCTTCTCTTCTTCTTCTGCTTTCAATTTTTCCTGTCTGATTTGCAATTTAACTTCTACATCAACTGCAATGTTCTGCATATGTAAAATTGTTTTTGGATCTCTTTCTCTTAACTAAAATTCTATTTCTGGATCAAAGGCACTTGGATAATGCAAGAGAGTTGAATCATGAGGAGGTCTAATATTTTCTGGCATTGAATAATAAACTTGATTAAATATGTCAAAAAATTGTTATATTGTTTCATTTGGATGTCTTTTTAACTGATTATATTCTTCTATGATCACAAAAAGATTAACTTTGATTATCCATCTATAAAGAAAAAGTTTGACAAACTGCTGGAAATTTGAAATGCTTGCATTAGGCAGATTTTTGAACCAACTTTTTATTCTATTTTGAAAAGAAAGAGAAAAAAGTCTGATTTTAACATCATCTTCATCAATCTCAAATAAATCCAGATAATTTTCAAAACCTTGAATATGTTTTTGGGCAGTGATACTATTCTCTCAATCAAATCTAGGAAGATGTTTGTAGTAATTATTAGGAAAATCATGGAGTATAGGAGGTAAAATAAGGGGCTTATATCTATCTGGAACTTTATATGGTATAGGAATATGTACAGGGATTGTAAGATTAGTCTTGATTATTTGAGGCTTCTTAATTGGAAAATTATCATCATTAGATTCAAAAGAAAGTTGCTCAAAGAGATTAAGAGAATTAGTACTTATAATCTTCAAAGGAAAATAATTAAAAACTAATCTAAGATCTTCTCTAACATACAATATACATTGAAATTTTTTTTTTAATAAGAAAGAACATGATGTCTTGGATTAAGATCCAAGTTGAAAGGCTGATATTTCCATATTGTTCTTTCAGGTTCTTTCCTCCAGTGGAGTCTTGATTGTGAAATTGATTTAGAGTCTCCAGGTGGATGATTTTAACCTTTGTGTGTCTGATCACTATCCACCATCGTAGATCAGATCTGAACCTACAAAATATTTCTGAAGAAAAGGTTAGTTTCCCCAGTATGGTCTCCAATATGTTATCACTCAGTAACTTCTCAAGGTTAAAGAAAGAAATAGTCCGAGGTAACCACAAACCTACTTTTAAACTCTAGGATCTAGCCTTCCTAGGGTTCAAAGAGGGATCTCTCTATAAAATTTAACTTTGTTTGATTTATAAAATATTAGGCTAGTTATGAAAGTACAATTTTGGTTTTGGTTTTGATTGATTGGTGGGAAAATCACTTGAAGGTATGGATAGAGGGACATCTATTTGTCCATTGGGCTAGGGGTCAAAATCAAGCTAACAAAATTGGGATCAAGGCCAAAAAGGTCAAATGTCTTCAGGGAAAGATAGATAAACCTTGGAGATTTTGGAAAGTTGTTATTGTGAGATGGTATGATTTGGGATAAAGGGCACTTAAGAATCCTTAGATCCAGAAAATGGAAGTAGAAGGAAGAGGTCAAATGAGTGAGAGAGCAATTAAGGGTTCCCTACACTAGAAATCAAATGAAAACATAGAAATGATAACTAGTTAAAAACAGGGTGCTTTTAACATATCCTGTAGTAATACTCCTATTTATTCATTTAGATTTAGAACAAACATATATGGATGCATGTAACAAATAAATATAACAATGACAAGCAAGGAAATACTTCACTCCAAATAGCTCATCACAAGAATCCTGAAATATGATGCCAATTTGTTCAATCCATTCTGCTACTTGAAATTTGAAACACAAAGCCTTCAAGTCCAAAAAAAATGACTATAATAATCTTCAACAATTTTATTCCACCAAAAATACTTCAAAAGATGAAGTATATATACAAATTCTAAACTAGAATATCTTGAAAAAATATCAAGATTGTTTAACAAATATCTCAAACTGTTTTACATAAATAAAACTTAATAAAAGGACACTCAAAACTAATGAATCTATTTGGAACTATACTTATGGATTGATGGTGACAAAGAAGAGAATTCTAATTTGATATCAACTCTTAGTTGATGATGAGGCATCAAAGTCACTAACTGTTTCCTTTCTTTGTGCATTCTGCTCCAGAAATTTTGTAAACCTGGGGTCTAATGATACCTTTGTATATCTCAATATGAAATGGATATGTAAAAATTGAAAGCGATTATTGTAGATAAATATGTTTGTGAGATAAACCTCTCTCAGTTCCCTAAAATTCTTCTCCAACTATTCACAATAAGCTCTGCAAAACGATGTGTAAAACAGAGTTTTCTACAGCCTGAAAAATAGGTTGTACATATATGCATGTATCTCTCATTATGTAATACCTGTGTAAAACGTGAGATAGGTTTTGTAGATGGGTCTCTTAGGAACAAAAACCTCTTTCATTTTTGTAATATGTATTTCTGATTGGCCACAATCTTCTCTGCAAAATGATGACTTAACAATAATTTTCTGTACAAATTGCTTTCAAATGTTGTTTAATATGTCCAAATCCATAATGGTTGTTAGAAAGCTGAGAGAGGTTTTTTTAGTTGGACATCTTATGAACATAAACCACATTTAGTTTTGAAAAATTCATCTTGTATTGATCACAATAGTTTCTGAAAAACAATGACTTTAAATATGAATTTTCTGCAAAAAATGTCCCTTCTTGCTCTGTTTTCATCTTTTAACTTTTTTGTTCTTTTAACTGTTTTTACTTTCACTTTGGATAAAATTCATTGTTGTTGGTGAAATTATTTTCATCTCTATTAACCCTTACTGCCTCCATGTTTACTTCTACTGTTTTACGTTTGACTGCTCTGAACTTTGTTTTAACCTTCACTCTGACTTTTATCTGATACACTTTAACCACTGATACTCTTTAACTGTTATGTTTTCACTGTCCCTATGAATTCTTATTTCAATTTTAGCATTCACTGTTATGAATGCCCTATTTTAATCTTTACATTAAAATTCTCTTTTATCTTTCACAGGATGATTGTTCTGTAACTCCGATGCCTGGAATCTTTAAGGAAAATCCTTTGAATCTATTTCCTTGTGAGTTCTTGGAGTAAAACAGATCTTTAACTAGTATTTAGATTTTTTTATCCAATTTTTCCTTTTTCTAATAAACTGCAAAAATAAAACAATTCATTAATGAAATCTAGGTCTGCAAGGAGGGATTATGGCTTTGATGAATTGGGAAGACCTGTGGAATGAATTTTGACTCTAGAGGTTTAACTCTGTTGGCAATGAGTAATTGAGTGTAACAGTTCGGGATTCTGAGCATTGGTAAAAGAGTTTGAATCTTTCAAAGGGTTTCTAAAGGTCTAAAAAAGGCTAAATTTCTTCATTTTTTATTTAAATACAGATCACAGTATCAAAATCGTAATTTTATCAGGGTTTAGCAGTGAATTTGTTCTTTTGGGGGCAGATACAAGTCTTTCTGTGGGAAAAATAGGCTTTACATGGCTCAATTTCTCAGAAAAATGGTTCTTTCAAATTGATAACAGGCTTGATTTCTTGAAAAATACCTGTTTTAAGCAGGTATTGGTATTTGAAAATGGATCTGAGGCGTTTGATAGGTTCCTGGTGTCTTCTAGAATTAATTAAGGACTTCCAGCAATCTTCAATGGTAAATGGCGGGATCTCTGCAGGTTATTAGCAATAAAACAGTGAAAATTTTCTGTTTTCTGAGTCACGATAGAACATATAATGAATAGGCACAGAAATAGGGATAAACAGTGGATTCCAAAGGTTTAATGGGAAAATTAGGTTTAGTTTACAAGTAATGAACTATGGTCACATCGGGTGGGAAGGTGGTTTTCGCATTTCCAAAGGTGAAAAACCACTGGTGGTTATCGTGCGCCTCATCGGTGGTAAATGGTTTTTGATGAAATGAACGTGATCCAGTGAAAAGGCGACACGTCAAGGAGAGAGAAACGAGCAAAACTACCCATTTCGCGTGGAAATGAAAAGGTTAAGCGCGGGCAAGTTTATTTGCGATATTGTTTTCTGGACGTTGGATCTTGGGGTTCGATTGCGAACGGCCAAGATCTATTATAAAGTTGCATCGGGATTGGGAGTGGGGCCGGGTTTTGAATATATGCAGCGAGGATGAGGTTTGACTTTATAAACATGTATTTAATAAAGTTTAAACCTTGGGTTATATGATATGTGGCGTGGTAATGTCATATGTATTTTAATTAAAACATCTAACAAATGTTTTAACCACAGTGCGGATACATTATTATATGGCATAAAAAGACCTTTTAACGGGTGTTTAACACCATAGGGGCGGAGATTATTTTTATATGGATACGTTTAAAACCAATCGGAATAAAGGCGGGGATATTTCTTCACGTGGTATATTAAAACATTGGTTTAAGCAGTAAGCAGTGGGTTTTTGTGGGTTTTTTTAATATAATGGATTTAATACTATACGGGTGGGTGTAGTTTAGGGAGTTAATAAATAAGTTAGAATTTAAAATGATAGTAAAGGTGAAATGTAGGGGATGAATGAAAATAAATATTTTGTCACTAAGTAAAGTAAAAATGAAAGACAAATAAAGCACTTTTTGTCCCTTTTGTATTTTTCACACTTTAGCTTAGGATAAAATGCATTTTATGGGTTTTGAGTGTTTTGAAAGGAAAAATGAAATTAGCTACTTAGGGTTTTACTTTTACAAATTAAAAATGGGTTCTTACTTAGTAAAAGGGATTATGATTAATGGATGAAGGGTAAATGCTGATGAATATGTGTTTTGTGTAGGAATTCAATATTTTTTAACCAATCAGTCATTGAGCCTTGGGTCCGGTCCCAGCAAAAGTCAGAGAAATTCTTTGAGCCTTTTTGACTAATAGTTTAGAATACTGAATATTTGGAGGGGAGGGGAAATTAGTGATTTTTGCCTGATAATGCTTTATTACATGCTTGCTTCAACTGTTTTCTACCTACCCATCTTTATTTCTAACATTTTTACTTCATTTTCATGGGTACATTTAGGATTGCAACCCTAAATTTTTTTTTCTTTCAAAGCATAAAAATATCTAAGTCTAACCTTATTTCATCCGAGGGCTCAAATTAAACTGTTGAGCTCCTCATTATTCTCTACCTATCTACTGATTTGTCAAGTTTAAACTCTTTGAAAAATCTTTATTCTATATCTAAAACATGAAATTGAAAGCATGAAAAGTTAAGATTTAAGTGTTTAACTGATCATGGATTATGGAATTTATTAACACTCTGCACATAATCATTATTTTGCAGTAAAGTAAAAAGTAGTGGCATTTGGACTTGCTCACTTTCAGGTCTTATTTTATCTCTTTTTTTCTTTTGGGGTCTATATTTTTTCTAAGTCCTTTGATCTTTCTTTTAGGACTTCTTTACCCTCTTTTTGGTTTTTTATTATTTTTCATTTTTTAATTTGGGAATACATTTGCAGAAAGCAAAGGTATGTACAATAATTTCAATATTTTTAACAGAGCCAATTCAAAATTATGAATCCTATATTTATGGGAGCCTAACGGTCTCTTCATAACATCTCCCAACACTTTGTTATTCAAGATTCTGCCTATTAATAGCTTCAAAACCTTCACATTGGATTTGCTTTCAAGTTCGACCTTCGAATCCTCTTCTTGACACCTAATCTAACTAAAAAGCCAAATACATGGTAATGATAATGACACCTACTAACTTTAGGTGTTAGAAACCTAATAGGACTCAACTATCTATTTATTTAACTTTTCAACTAAAAGAAAATCCTATTTACATCGAAAAGGATCATGTGATTAAGTAGCACAGACCATGACTAAGATATAAATGCCCTCACTGTATTTATGAAACTGATTCTCCTATTTTTAAGGAAATGGTGCCATCACACATGATAATTCCTCCATGATGAGCTCATGAGATGGATAACTTTGTCGAAGACCAAACCTGCATAAAAAAAATTCCTCTGACTATCTTTGACCTTTACATGTGGCTAGATGACCTTCAAAACAGTTTCAATATAACAAAATACAACCCAAATCTCCTTGCTGCAAAAACAAAGTGTCATTAGGTAGTTTCATAGTGTATTTTAGTAGCATATTTCATTTCACCATCCTCTGCCACCTGTTAGCTCTCTTTGCTGATGTGGACATGTTTTTGGGGTTAAAAGAGCTAAATAATATCAATTTCCCTTCTTAAATCTTCATAAAACTAGATTCCAAATAAAAAATGCACCTACAGAAATTTTCGTAGTGTTTTTCTAGCTTCAAGCCTGAAGCACGCTATGAAACTGCCTAAAAAAGGTGGAATTTTCATTTTAGAAATGAACTCATATTTTTGAATCCTTGATAGATTTTGCAACGCTGGAGGAGGTTTTTTTAGATCATAATGTTTTCAAGAAATCTCTCTTGGTTTTTTAAATACCATCTCCAGTTGTCCCGAATCTGCATTTGAAAAACATGTATAAACCAAGAAAATTCCGTTTTCTAAAAATAGGTCCTAGAGACATCTTCGAATCTCCAAACTAGTAGCACCTATGAGAAAAGTGAAAGAGGTTATTTTTACTTGTTCTCTGATTGACAATAACCTCTCTTAGTATTTATGAATTTATCTCTGTTCATTCATAATCATCTATTTAAATTTACTGCTCAAACAGTCCAAAAACACAAAAATTTCCTTGTTAGCTCCAACATAAATTCAAACAACTTGAAATGGTGAATGCTTCAGCAAAACTAGGTTTCCTCCATGAATATCTTAAGGTCCATGAGCTCCTATTTAACCATAGAGCCTCCTTTGTATGCCTTCTCCCTATGGTTTTGCCCAAATTTCGAGTGGGAGCACTCGTCGTTGGAGGCATAATTTAATTCCTCAAATGGGTACCCATTTTGCATACTCTCGATAGACCTTGCTACATGAAAAATGTGATTGCAATCACGTATTTCATGTATTTCTCATTTTTTGTGTTGCAGGGGCCATCAAAAGTATCCAACATGGGAACTCTTTGGATTAGAAATTAAATTATGCATCCAACGAATGCTCCCAGTCGAAATTTAGGTAAAATCGTAGGGAAATAAGTTGAAAATATGAGTTCAAAAACAAGTTTTTTTCTTTTTTCTCTCTAAAAACACTGTTACCGATGAAACGAGAACTCTGGCCCAAAAAGACTAAAAAAACACGAAAAAATGCCCCAAAAACAAAAAGTGTGTATTCCAGAACGCATTTGGTTTTTTCTCAAGGTCAAATTTCAATATTTTATAAAATTATGCTAAAAACAAAATTGTTTCTTCAAAAAAGGATTGAAAAAACACGCTCAAAACAAAATGAGTTGATGCTGGAATAACAAAAAAAAACATTGTGTCACACTTTTGACACATTGTAACAATGGAATTAAAGACAACATATTAGGAAAATGAAAAATCGTAAAATTCTAAAAATTTTGATAGATGATGATAAAGATAAACAAAATCATATCTAAAGGGCTTATCATTTCGAACAATTTTCATCCATGTTGTTAAACATAAAATATCTTGACTCTAAACAACCCTAAAATTGTAATTGTTTTCAACCATAACATTAAAGATAAAATTTTGTAGCGCATAAAAACCTTAATGACAAGTTGTAAATCTTAAGTTTTCAACATACTTTATCTATGAAGTTATGGAGAAATTATATGACTTAATTTTTTTTTTAAATAAACAAGTAAATGAAAAATTTATTATTCCAAAAGAGTAATTTTAATTTTAAAGGATATAAATATATCTCATTTCAAATCTTAGCATAAGACAAATTTAAATCTAATTGCAACCAAAACCTAAAAATCAAGCATCAAAATAAAGTGTCCCCTTTCAGTGAGGCATATACTTTTTAAAAAATTTAAAAGTATCTTATAGCAAATGGTAACAATACATAATATCATGGTAATATCACTGCATAATCTAACAATTCAACATCAATTTCTATTTTTTTTTACTTTTAATCAAAATATCAACATTGGTACATTGAATTTAACATAAATTATTTTTGTAATTCATTGTTGCGTTGTGGATATTCTAAAGAGATGAATTCTTCATAATTAAAACATATAATCCAACAAACATAGAAATGCCTCATAACTTCCTGAAAATTCAGATGGAAGTCAAAATTTTTATTTCAATTTACCATGCAAACATCAATTAATAAAAGTGTCTTAGACAGTTATTCAAAATCAACCATAGGTTCTGGCACACCATCAGAACCTACATCTTCAGATGAATGACTCGATGCAGAGGAAGATGATCCATATTCTTCTCTTTCATCAACTAGTGCTCCATCTGAGTCAACATGCATGCCCACCATTTTAGAGTTCAAATGTCTTGTATATCTACGACTACATTCTGCAGAGTCTCATCTCAACAGTAATTGTTCTGGTAGCAATTTCTTCAAAATATTTATGGTCTTTGTTGGGGTTCCCATGTTTTGGCCAGATTGGCAAGACCAAAATATGAGACAACATCAGAACCACTTTTAGACCTCAGGATCTAGCCCTCTTGGGTCCAGAGAGGGATCTCTCTATATGAGCAAAGGTTTTTGTCTTTGAAGCTCAAAGTTAAGATATTAGGCTAATTATGGGCACAGGGTTTGTTTGTTTGATTTTTGTTTGGTTCTTGGGAAACTGGAAAGAAGGGATCAAAATGAGACAAGGCTGAGCAAAAAAGATTTTAAACAAAGGAGAGATAAATTCAGAGAACATTCAAGACCATTGGGCAAATGGAGTTAGGAAAGGGTTTACTTGCTATTCAATATGCAGGCTTTCAGTTGGGCTAGTCATCTAAAACATTGGATCTTAAAGATGATAGGATGGCTTGAAAGGGTAGGAGGGAAGGTGAAAGCAAGGAAACCTCCAAGGTGACCTTTAGAAATCAGATCCAGGGATAGGACATGCCATTGGACACCTGTGATCTAGAATCCAAAGGCTAACTCTTTAGACGAGGAAAACATTAAAGATTTAGAACACAAAGTTAAAAACCTGAGATCAGAGAGAGACTTTGAACTCTCAATGCTTCGGCCTCCAGCTTAAGGGAACTTAGAAGGGTTTAACCAATTGAAAAGGATCCTAGTGAGATAGATACCAAATTCTAGACCTCCCAGTGTTCCCAATTCATTCAATTAAATCCTAACAAGAACATCTAAGAAATTGACCTCATTAATTCATACATCAGCTAGCGATATGTCTGACCACTACACTGGTTAAATCAATTGAAATCAATCCTCAGATACACATATAGTAGAAAAAAATTAAAGGTAGGGAGAGCAACAACACAGGGTACCTAACAAGGGTAAATCCTATGCCAAATTTCTGATGCGTGCCAGAAGAAATGTAATGAAATGAAATAAAACACAGAGATAGAAAAGAATCACCCGCTGCTTTAAATCAAGATCCAAAGAAATGTGCTTCTCATATTAAGAGCAACACCAGTCATGTACAACATTGCCAATAGCTTGAATATTCAGTCTGAATACATCTTCCTAAGCCTATCTTACAACTTTACATAGAGACTATGTCTCAGAAAGAAAACAGCTTGCAATTCTCAAATATCCAATCAACAACCTTTACAATGAGTTTCTTCATGAATTTTATAGCTGAAAGATGAGCAGAGGAGGTAGGTGAAAAACTAAATGTAGCATTAAAGCTCAGAAGAGGAAGAGGGCCGAGGCCCATTCTGTTTTAAATTCAGGGCATTAATCTTCAGTGCTCTTTGGATGAAAGAGTGGTCTTCGACAGGCAGAAATTTGCTCTAGGTATGTTCTTTAATGTACTTGCTGCAGTACTTTGCAGTAATCCGGTGAATAAACAAAAAGCAGATAAATGACTTTAGGTCTGCCATACAGTGTAACAAATGCTTTGGCTATCATTAAGACTGTTGTCAGGGCAGAGATATTCTCAGGAACATGATATAGAATGAAAGTTGTATGGGCCCTTCGTCCTTTCACGGGAAAGAACATTCTGCTGATGGTGACACTGATGTATTGTTTTCTACGCTTGGGCCTTCTGTGTGATTTATGAGGTCTTCAATCTGGTACCTGGCCTTTAAAACTCTGAATTAAGGCTTAATATTTTCAGTGATGTGCATTAGAACTCCTTAACTCTGTACTGATACTCTTTGCCGCTTCAACTATCTCTGTCAGTGAAATCTGAGCTTTGATGGCACTGGAAAGGGTTTCGCACGGTTAAACTCTGTGTTTTTAATGAAAATAACGCTCTAAGCACCTTCTCATGCTCTTCTCTGTGATATCGGGCTCTGAACCTCATTTCACTGAGCTCTGTGTCACTGTAATAGTGACTGTGAACCATGGCAGCGTTCACCGCTTGTATCCTGCAAAACACACAACTTTGTTAAGAAATCCATGCATGGGAGGATGGATGTAGTGGAGAGTCATGAAGATGGTAGTGTAGCGGTGGTGAAAACGGTGGTTTTAGATGAAGCAACGGTGGAAAATGTAGAAATATGGTGTAAACTCCGACTGGTGGGGTTTCGGTGGAGAAATGCATAAACTTTAATGTAAAACATTAAACCTTTAGTGTAAACCGCGAAAGTTTGGACTTAGGCGGAATGCAAAGAAATGAATGAAATGCAATGGAACTGATTGTGCATGGTGGGACCCGGCATGGGCGGAGGGTGATTAGTTTTGGGCCGTTAGATCTCAGGAGGAGATCGACGGTGAAGGTCGAAAGATGGAGTTAATAGAGGCTTCGACGAAGAAATGCAGTGAAGGATGCGATGCAATATGTGTCGTCGATCTTGGATCAACAGACGATCGCGATCAAATCAGAGGATCGCAATTGGGGGAAACAGGGATGACACATTTAAGAAGTTCCGATTGTGATTTGGAGCGGCGATGCGATTGAGCGCCAGTCGTCCAATCCGGGTCAAGATCTACAGCTCGCACGTAATCGGAGGAGTGGATGGATAAGGGTGATGGGCGCACTGTGACTAGCGCTGGGCCGTTGGATCAGAGTGATAGATCTATGGTGGAGAAGCAATCGGCGGGAAGACGGGCGGAGACAAAAGAGTGGAGCGAGATAAATCTGAACCGTTGGATCTAGAGGGATGAACAACTTAGATCAGATCGGGGTATCGCAATCGAAAGGAATGGAGGAGTGGCACAGTAAAAAGCTCCGATTGCTATTGGAGCGGGGATGCAATTACACGCCAGCCGTCGGATCTGGCGGGGAGATCGACGATTCAAATATAATCGGAGGGGCGAAAGGGAAGGGGCAATGAGTGTGGTGCGATTAGCGCTGGACCGTCAGATCTATATAGATCGACGGCTCAGATCGCAGTAGGAGCCAATAGAACAATACTCCAATCGCATCGGGTAAAACAGGCGAAACAAAGAAAACGCGCCCCGTGAAACTTCCGATTGCGATAAGTGCCCAAGGTTTAAGCACTTGGTCTCAGGCTCGGGCATATGGGGAAGTGGTTTGAAGGGGGCTGGCCAAAAGGGGCTAAGCCATTATATATGAAAAGAGTGATTTTTGGCCAAAAGGAGGGGTTTTTAAGGCTAAAAGAGGAATTCGATAGAGGTAAAAAAGGAGTTTAAACCCAAATGAGGGGACCTCACTTGGTTTTAAAGGGGAAATGGGTGGTTTAGGGGATTTTGGGAGGGATTTCTAGGGTAAAAAAGGGGGACTTTGACAAAGGGGAAAAAGGGTTAAAATGGGACATTCTGCAGGGATACAAGGGGCAATTGGAGGCCTTTTGGAGCACAATTTTTTACAATCAGTGAGACTTTTTGGATGGAAACAACAGTGAGGATCTTTAAAAAGGAAATGGACACACAGAGGCTTCAAGGATGAGAGATTTTCATGGGAAATGTATCTCTTGAAGGCTCATAAAACAATTTAGCCACCTGTTTGCTTGACAAAGATTTCATAGGTGGCTAACAGTGGCTCCACATGGGAATGGCTTCTTCTTGAAGGAGTCAAGAATTCAAAAAATAAATCTTTGGAGTAGGCCAGATGCCTGATCCTTTAAGCCATCTTCCTTCTTTGATTTCAGCTGTTACAAACATGATAAATCAGCAAAAACATTCTCAAACAATCTACCTACCCAGACTATGGTCCTATCATTTTCTCTTCCAGGGTGCATTTGGACTACCAGACCCTTTACATCATTTATTTTTACAAACAAGAAAATAAACCTATTCTATCTCTACCCTTATTACTCCATGAGACTAGATTAAACTGTTGGCCTCACATGTTTCTCTACCTAATCTAACTTCTTCTAGGATTAAACTTTCCAGTAGATTTCTTCTCTACATTCTACAACAGAAATTTAAAAACAGTCAAACTAGGATTAGACAGTCTAGCTTGCTGTGGATCCAAGGCATAAAGATAGTTGCACATGGACAGAAACTTACAGAAGATTGCAAACAAAATTTTTAAGGCTTGAAATCTGAATTTTTGAAGCATCCTTCTTCTCTTTGTGACTCAAGTTTTGAGCTTGTTAGAGTCACTTTCTCTTCCTCATCTCAGCTCTGGTTTTGGGCTTGTTAGAGCTGATCCTTTTCTTCTTTGCTAGCTCAGGTTTTGATCATGTTGGAGCCAATCTTTTGCACCTCAGAGGTCCATGTTTTGAGCATGTTTGAACCTCTCTCCCTCTCTCCTTTTTTGAAGCATTTTCTCTTTTTCTTTGAAAACAAAAAACAACAATGGTATTTACAATGGAAATGGAAACTAGAAATTTGAAATCAGCAGAAGTAGTGTTTGAGCATCCTGCCATTGACAGGACCCCCAAACAGCTCTGTACCATCTAGTTCTTGTAGAAAAAATGCATTTGGACCCACAGTGGCCTGGATGATGTATCGACCTTGCCACAAACTGTCAAACTTGACGTGCTTTCCTTTGTCCTCTCTCCTTGAGTCCCACTTCAGGACTTTATCTCCAATCTTGAAGTCATATGCTTTTGTTCTTTTGTCAAATAACTTCTTTATATTTTCCTGAACCTTTATAGCTATGTTATAGACCTCTTCTCTTGTTTGTTGGAGATGAATTGTTTGGTTTATCCTCCTCACCATACTGTCTTCTTCTGTCTGAATCTCTTGGACAAGCTTAATCACTGGTACTCCAAGGTTGGTAGGAAATACTGATTTTGTTCCATAGACAAGCTGGTACGGTGACATGCCAATGGATTTCTTTGTTGTAAGCCTGTCAGCCCACAGGGCATGCACTAACTTGTTATGCCATGACTTTTTGTTCTCTTCCAGCAGCTTTTTGATGATGGTCACCAGGCTCTTGTTTGATGATTCAACTAATCCATTACCTTGAGGGTAATAGGCAGTTGAATGACCGAGTGCTATTTGATACCTGTGACAAAAATCAACCATTTTCTTGGATCCAAAAGTAGCAGCATTATCAGTGATTATTTTCCTTGGGCAACCAAACCGAGAGGAGATATGGCCTTCTAGGAACCTAATGATGACAGAATCTGTGGCATTCCTGGATGGTATGGCCTCTATCCACTTAGTGAAGTAGTCTGTGGCTATTAAGATCCATTTGTGTTGTGCAGAAGAAGCGGTGTGAATTTCTCCTATGAAATCTAGGCCCCATTGCATAAAGGGACCTTCCATAGTGATGGGTTGTAAAGGGAGGGGGAGGAGTTTTCTTTTTCCTTCAAAAATCTGGCATTTATGGCAAGCAATTATCATTTTATGGATGTCATTAAAAAGTGTAGGCCAATAATAGCCAACCCTGAGTATTTTATTAGGAGTGGCTTTCCAACTCAGGTGGCCTCCACACTCTCTTGCATGGAACTTTTGTTTAATCCTCTCTGCTTCAGTTTCAGGCAAATATTTAAGCAATAGGCCATTCGTATTTTTCCAGTATAAATTTTCATTCAGTATGCAATAGTTTCTGGCTTTTAGCTTTAGGAATCTGGCCTTAGTCTTTGATAGTTCAGGAGGGGCATTGAGGTTTGTGAGAACGCACAGGATATCAGAGTACCAAGGAGAGTTTTGAAACTTCTCTTCAACAGTGGGATCAGGCAATCCTTCCTGCTCATCCAAGGCATCTACCATGTTTATGTCAAGGGCTTGTAAATTTGATTCAGCCATTATTTGAGCTAAGCCTTGACCTTTGATCAGTTTTGTGGGTTTTATCTCAAGGTCATATTCTAAAATTACAACAATCCATTTGCCCCTCTTCCCATCTGGGTCTTGGGACAAGATGTCTTTAACCACTATGTTAGGCACGTAGGCTATAGTGTGAGAATGCAATATGTACACCCTAAAATATTTCAAGGCCTTTACCAGGGCATAGGCTTGCTTTTCCATTATGTTGTATTTCAAGGGTGCATCCCTTAGAGCCTTGCTGAAGAAAGCAATGGGCTGTTCAATTCCCTCTAGGTTTTTTTGCAATAGGACTACAACCACGGTATGCTCGGAGGCAAATGAAAATATCAGGAAATCTTTTGAGAAATATGGGCTGATTAGGACAGGAGCCTGGGTGACTGCAAGTTTAACTGATTCAAAATATTTCTTAGCCTCAACTGTCCATTTAACTCCTACACCTTTCCTTAGCATGTTAGTCATATTCCTGAGGTGTTTAGCTAGGTTGGGAATAAATCTCCTTAGGAAGTTAATTTTCCCAATGAAGGACTATAATTCTTTGATGTTTCTCAGGTGTGTGATTTGTAGTATTCCCTCAACTCTTTGTGGGTTTATCTTAATCCCTTTCTTAGATATAATATGGCCGAGAAGTTTTCCTTCTTGCAGCCCAAAAATAGTCTTTTTAGGATTCAATGATAGACCGAACCTTCTACATTTTTCAAAGACCTTTCTAAAATGTTTTAGGTGTTCTTCATCAGTCTTAGAATAGACTATTATGTCATCCAAGTAAATAACAATGAAGTGTCCTATCTCATCGGAAAAATCTATATCCATTGCTCTTTGGATGGTTGCACCAGCGTTCATCAGTCCAAAGGGCATCTTTACATACATAAAAGTACCCCATGGAGTGGTGAAAGCAGTCTTGAGTTGATCTTCTGGGAGTACTAAAACTTGGTTGTAACCTGAAAAACCATCTAACAGGGAGATCCTCCTTGAGCCCACTACCCTTTGCAGGATATGTTCCATCTTTGGTAGAGAATAGTTGTCCTTGAGTGAGGCTCTATTAAGGTTCCTGAAATCAATGCACAATCTGATCTCACTTGTTTTCTTCCTTACAGCTACTAAGTTTGAAACCCAATCAGAAAACCTCACAGGAACTATTATTCCTGCCTCGTACATTTTCTTTATCTCCTTTTCCACTGCAGGCAATTGTTTTGGGTTTATCCTGTGAAGTTTCTGTCTGAAGGGCTTCTGATTTTCTTTCAAGGGTATTTTGTGCTGTATAATGTTTTTTCCGTAGGCCTTTAAGTCCTCATAGATCTAGGCAAACACGTCGATGAATTCTTTGAACAGGTCAATGTATTTCTTTTTCATGTTTGTAGGCAGAGACTTAGCCAATTTAATCATCTTGGGTTTATCTTTGGTGCCTATGTTGCATTCCTCAACATCAGAGTTTGTGTGTTCTATAGTGGGATTTTTTGAAACATCATCGAAGTCGAAAAGATCTTATAAAGGTGACAGACCTCGAGGTATATTCTTATCTTTGGCCTGCAACACCTCTACTTCCTCATTATCTGCGTTTTCACATTCTTTGGTTGGATTTCCAATTTGTTCGTTTACATCGTTTATTTCTATGTTACAGAGTGGTTCTTCCTCATCTGAGGGTTCTTCACTTAGGCAGCTATCATCAGATTTCAAGTCTGGATCAGAAAACTCAAACTCGTTCCTGCCCATCAAGAAATCTTCAATCTGTTTATCACCCTCAAAGACCTGCCAATATTTTTCGTTATCCGGCACTACAGGTCTGAATGATGATTTGCTGGTCACTGGGAGGCTTGTGATACAAACTAGCCATGCAGGCTAAGCCATTTGCAATTGCGTTCTGAATCCTAGGGACAAACACCAGATCGTATTCTACAAAGGTTTTCAATAGATCCATAGCATCATTCCTATACGCTCTCAACCTAGGGTGTTTCGCTGTGTATTCACCATTTACTTGTTTTATAACCAACTCAGAGTCTCCCTGTACGGCTATCCTACGGGCTCCTAATTTTTTCAACAGATTTAAGCCTAGGATAAGAGCCTCATACTCTGCAATATTTTTTGTACATTTGAAATGCAGGTTACGGGCATGGCTCTCTGCGTAGTCACTCTCTGTGTTATGTACCCACACTCCTGCTCCTGTAGTTCTCTTGGTGCATGACCCATTGAAATTCATTTCCCACAGGGGATCATTTTTCGTTTTATCATCGTTTCCTTCCCTAACGTGGGTTTCACTGGTCTGTTGTGTGACAGGTTCTGCATTGTGCTGTGGAAATTTTCATTCTTCGTGTGGTATATGAGTTTGTGAGGGGTGACTAACCGGCTGATTGCATTCGATTTCTTGTTTGGTCTGAATTTCTGTTTCAGTGCACCGTCTAAGTTTTTCTTCTTCATTTTCTTCGAAGTCCAGAGTGGCCATTATGTTAAAATCTATGGTCTCAACCCCTTTGTTTGTATCTATGTTTTCTGATTTTGGCTCTCCCAAGGATTCATTGTTGCAGAAGATAAAGGAGTCCAGATCTATGTGTACAGAGTACAGAGGAGAATTTTTAGGCTTTTTAGGGCTACTAACCAGGAATTTCATTTGTGCCTCCCTGTACAGTCTTCTGAGTTGGCTAAAAACAGGGATTGTGGCATATGCCCCATCCATCTGCATTGTACCCTGCAGCTTGGCTCCCCATGACCTTGACAGTAGCATACCATACTTAGGTGGCACATCTGCTACCACAACATCCATGACCATACATTTTGCTGGAATCTGGGTAAGTCTTACACACACGTCTTTGATTAGGCCCAGACATTTTACTCTGCTAGAGTCAAATGAATATAAATATTTATAGGGGCGGGTTATCTCTAGGCCTATCTTTTCCATAACCACCTTAGGCATTAAGTTGTGAGATGCCCCAGCGTCACGCATTGCGTTGTGAAGGATCTTATCATGGATATTGAGACTGATATAGAAAGGAGGTACTACCCCTTCTTGAAACTTCCCTTCTATCTTAGGAGCAAACAGAAGGGCTGGTTGATCATCACGCAGATTGACCGTGTCACTGTTCTCACCTAGATTTAACGCTTTCAAAATTTGGCCTTTATATACATCCTGAGTGGCCAGCTCAGAGAGTGGTACAGAGATTTTAATTTTCACAATCTCACTTTCCAAATTGAAAGTGGACTGACTCTTTGGAATGCTCAACTCTGTTTTGTTAGCCACTTCCTTGGTGGCAGAATCAGTGGGTTGATTCTCATTATGTACAGGATTAGGAACTGTTTTATCAGGAGCACTGACTGCAATTCCAGTGCTGCTAGTTGGTTTATTTTTTTTATCAGTGTTTTGGTTGTCTTTTTATTTGTTCTTCCCAGAACTCTCAGTGGATGATTTTTTACTTTCGGCAGTCACTTTAGAAGTTTTATCAGGCCTTTTCTTGATGGTGACCTTGGAAGCCTTGGGTTTGGAATTGTCTAAGCTCTTTTTGCTTCTGATTTCATACTATTCTCTGACCTGCATGATGGCATTTTCAAATCCTAGTCTATAATCCTCAGATTCTAATCTTTCCTCATCCCAATATGAGGGTGAGGGTTGATCTTCCTCCGTGGAACAGTTTAGGATTGAGTTATATACTTCAAACATGTTTATAGTGGTCCCCTCAGACTCTTATATGATTCCCTCATCTTCATCAAGAAAGTTCTCTTGGAATGGGGGAATAACTTGCTGATCTGAGTCCCTTTGCCTGTTGGGAGTGGAGTTATTTCTTCTAAATTTTTGGTTCTGTTTATGATTTTGGTTTCTGTTTTGATTGCTAACTGTGAAAACCATTTTTTCCATCATTTGCTGCAGCTTTTCCACATTTTTAGACAAACAATCATAGTTGGGATCAGATGTGGAAGCTACAATGTCATCTCCGTATGTTACCCTTTTTTCAGCTCTCAATATTGTTTTTTTCTCAATCAGATTGGCCTCTACAGTCACGGCTCCCCTTTGCATGTCCTCCAGAGTGTTGTAATCCCTCTCCCTAAGTTGGTAGTCCATGTCAGCATCGAAGCCTTCAGGGTATTTCACTGAGGCCATACCTTGGGGAGGTCTCATGTGTGGAGTAAGAGCGTTATAAACGCCGTTAAACCTTGTAGAGTAGTCATGGACACTCTCTCCTACATTTCTCTTAAGATTCTTGTATTCTGCTAGGATTTGGAGAGGGTTGGCCTTAACTTCCCATTTTCTTATGAAGGTCTGATATAAAGCAGGAAGATCTTGGATACTATTAGGAGGTAGGCTTTTGAACCATTTCTTCACATCACCTCCTAAGCTCTGGGCAAAGATTCTCATTTTGACTGTATCATCATCTATTTCCATGTAGTCAAAAGAATCTTCCATCCTATCTACATGGTGCTGAGCTATGGTAGACTCTTTTGCAGTGAAGTGTGGGATCTTTGATTGATAATTGTTGGGTAAGGGTACTAGAGGCTGGGGTAAAACCAGAGGGGCATACTAGGCTGCCATGATGGTATTTAGATGAGGTAAAGGGTTGGCTTGAGCAGCTGATAGATGGATGATAGGGATACTAGGACTAGTATAAGTTTTTTGAGCAGATTTAGGATGACAGAGCCCCAAGTTTTTAATGAAATGAATATCAGGAGGTGTAGATGGAGGGGTTCCTCTATTCCTAAAGTGTATACTACTTTGGGGTGGTGAATCAGGAAACTCAAGGCTAGGCTGGTCTAGAACACTGGATGACCTAGTTCTTGGTAATCTACTTGGTAGGTCTAGGTCAAGATGAATGTCTGATAGAGCTATACAGTCTTCTGGTGTAGAGTTAGCTCTATGGATATGCTTAGAAATAGTTGATATTCTAGGTGTAGGTGATTTCTTGAGGATGCTCTCAGGGTTATCAACTATTTTAGGTCGGTTCGGGTTAGGATAAGCTCTTGTGTGAATGTTTCTTGAAGCCAGAATGTTGTTTTCAAATCAAACAGCTTAACCCCACTTGTTACTGCTAAAATGGTTGATGTTGTTTATGGAGGCTGGTCTCTAGTGGAGTCTTATGTGAAACCAAGATAATCAGCAGGCCTACTAATCACCAGTGGAGTATTTTAATCGTTTAGGAACTATGGAGTCGCCAGGTGGAAGGTTTAGGGTGTTTCTAGGGGGTACACTGTCCACCACAGTTCTTAGGAGATGTCCCTTTCAAGGATGTTTTCAAACATAGCAAACTCTAACCAGAGATTGACTGGGAGGGAATTTACCAGATATTTCACCTTTTAAAGAGGATGAGATCCGGAGGCTACCTGGCCCTTTCCAGACTCTGTCTAAGAGTGTGGGAGAAACACACAAGACTAGATATAGCAATTAAGGGTGTTCAAAGGCTCATTCCCCAGCGGAGTCACCATAATGTTGGGGTTCCCATGTTTTGGCAAGATTGGCAAGACCAAAAGATGAGACAACATCAGAACCACTTTCAGACCTTAGGATCTAGCCCTCCTGGGTCCAGAGAGGGATCTCTCTATATGAGCAAAGGTTTTTGTCTTTGAAGCTCAAAGTTAAGATATTAGGCTAATTATGGGCACAGGGTTTGTTTGTTTGATTTTTGTTTGGTTCTTGGGAAACTGGAAATAAGGGCTCAAAATGAGACAAGGCTGAGCAAAGAGGATTTTAAACAAAGGAGAGATAAATTTAGAGAACATTCAAGACCATTGGGCAAATGGAGTCAACAAAGGGTTTACTTGCTATTCAATATGCAGGCTTTCAGTTGGGCTAGTCATCTAAAACATTGGATCTTAAAGATGATAGTATGGCTTGAAAGGGTAGGAGGGAAGGTGAAAGCAAGGAAACCTCCAAGGTGACCTTTAGAAATCAGATCCAGGGACAGGACATGCCATTGGACACCTGTGATCTATAATCCAAAGGCTAACTCTTCGGACAAGGAAAACATTAAAGATTTAGAACACAAAGTTAAAAACCTGAGATCAGAGAGAGACTTTGAACTCTCAATGCTTCAGCCTCTAGCTTAAGGGAACTTAGAAGGGTTTAACCAATTGAAAAGGATCCTAGTGAGATAGAGACCAAATTCTAGACCTCCCAGTGTTCCCAATTCATTCAATTAATTCCTAACAAGAACATCTAAGAAATTGACCTCATTAATTCATACATCAGCTAGCAATATGTCTGACCACTACACTGGTTAAATCAATTGAAATCAATCCTCAGATACACATATAGTAGAAAAACATTAAAGGTAGGGAGAGCAGCAACACAGGGTACCTAACAAGGGTAAATCCTATGCCAAATTTCTGATGCGTGCCAAAAGAAATGTAATGAAATGAAATAAAACATAAAGATAGAAAAACATCACCAGCTGCTTTAAATCAGGATCCAAAGAAATATGCTTGTCATATTAAGAGCAACACCAGTCATGTACAACATTGCCAATAGCTTGAATATTCAGTCTGAATACATCTTCCTCAGCCTATCTTACAAATTTACACAGAGACTATGTCTCAGAAAGAAAACAGCTTGCAATTCTCAAATATCCAATCAACAACCTTTACAATGAGTTTCTTCATGAATTTTATAGCTGAAAGAAGAGCAGAGAAGGTAGGTGAAAAACTAAATTTAGCATTAAAGCTCAGAAGAGGAAGAGGGCTGAGGCCCATTCTATTTTAAATTCAGGGCATTAATCTTTAGTACTCTTTGGATGAAAGAGTGGTCTTCGACAGGCAGAAATTTGCTCTAGGTATGTTCTTTAATGTACTTGCTGCAGTACTCTGCAGTACTCCGGTGAATAAACAAAAAGCAGATAAATGACTTCAGGTCTGACATACTGTGTAACAAATGCTTTGGCTAGCATTAGGACTGTTGTCATGGCAAAGATCTTCTCAGGAACATGATATAGAATGAAAGCAGTATGGACCCTTTGTCCTTTCGCGGGAAAGAAAATTATGCTGATGGTGACACTGATATACTATTTTCTGCGCTTGGGCCTTCTGTGTGATTTATGAGGTCTTCAATCTGGTACCTGGCCTTTAAAACTCTGAATTAAGGCTTAATATTTTCAATGATGTGCATTAGAACTCCTTAACTCTGTACTGATACTCTTTGCCGCTTCAACAGTCTCTGTCAGTGAAATCTGAGCTTTGATGGCGCTGGAAAGGGTTTTGCATGGTTAAACCCTGTATTTTTAATGAAAATCACAGTCTAAGCACCTTCTCATGCTCTTCTCTGTGATATCGGGCTCTGAACCTCGTTTCACTGAGCTCTATGTCACTGTAACAGTGACTGTGAACCATGGCGGCGTTCACCGCTTGTATCCTGGAAGACACGCAACTTTGTTAAGAAATCCATGCATGGGAGGATGGATGTATTGGAGAGTCATGAAGATGGCAGCGCAGCGGTGGTGAAAATGGCGGTTTTAGATGAAGCAATGGTGGAAAATGTAGAAATATGGTGTAAACTGCGACTGGTGGGGTTTCGGTGGAGAAATGCATAAACTTTAATGTAAAACATTAAACCTTTAGTGTAAACCGCGGAAGTTTGGACTTAGGCAGAATGCAAACAAATGAATGAAATGCAATGGAACTGATTGTGCATGGTGGTACCTGGCATGGGTGGACGGTGATTAGTTTTGGGCTTTTAGATCTCAGGAGGAGATCGACGGCGGAGGTCGAAAGATGGAGTTAATAGAGGCTCTGACGGAGAAATGCGGTGAAGGATGCGATACAATATGAGCCATCGATCTTGGATCAACGGATGATTGCGATCAAATTGGAGGATCACAATTGGGGGAAACAGGGGTGAAACATTTAAGAAGTTTCGACTGTGATTTGGAACGGCGATGCGATTGAGCGCCAGCTGTCCGATCCGGGTCAAGATCGATGGCTCACACGTAATCGGAGGAGGGATGGATAAGGGTGATGGGCGCACTATGATTAGCGTTGGGCCGTTGGATCAGAGTGATAGATCAACGGTGGAGAAGAAATCGACGGGGAGATGGGCGGGGACAAAAGAGCGGAGCGGGATAAATCTGAACCGTTGGATCTAGAGGGATGAACGGCTCAGATCGGATCGTCGTATCGCAATTGGAAGGAATGGAGGAGTGGCACAGCAAAAAGCTCTGATTGCAATTGGAGCGGGGATGCGATTACGCTCCAGCTGTCGGATCTGGCGGGGAGATCGATGGTTCAAATATAATCGGAGGGGAAAAAGGGAAGGGGTGACAAGCGTGGTGCGATTAGCGCTGGACTGTCAGATCTATATAGATCGCTGGCTCAA
Organism: Pinus albicaulis; assembly: GCA_034641835.2. Classification (NCBI taxonomy): domain Eukaryota; kingdom Viridiplantae; phylum Streptophyta; class Pinopsida; order Pinales; family Pinaceae; genus Pinus; species Pinus albicaulis. The sequence goes on along the minus strand of MU968357.1, from coordinate 5,145,672 downwards.
GTCTCAACGAGAGCCAATAGAACAATACTCCAATCACATCGGGGAAAACAAGCGAAACAAAGAAAACACGCCCCGCGAAACTTCTGATTGCGATAAGCGCCCAAGGCTTAAGTGCTTGGTCTCGGGCTCGGGAATATGGGGAAGTGGTTTGAAGGGGGCTGGCCGAAAGGGGCTAAGCCATTATATATGAAAAGAGTGATTTTTAGCCAAAAGGAGGGGTTTTTAAGGCTAAAAGAGGAATTCGATAGAGGTAAAAAAGGAGTTTAAACCAAAATGAGGGGACCTCACTTGGTTTTAAAGGGGAAATGGGTGGTTTAGGGGATTTTGGGAGGGATTTCTGGGGTAAAAAAGGGGGACTTTGACAAAGGGGAAAAAGGGTTAAAATGGGACATTCTGCAGGGATACAAGGGGCAAATGGAGGCCTTTTGGAGCACAATTTTTTACAATCAGTGAGACTTTTTGGATGGAAACAGTAGTGAGGATCTTGAAAAAGGAAATGGACACATAGAGGCTTCAAGGATGAGAGATTTTCATGGGAAATGTATCTCTTGAAGGCTCATAAAACAATTTAGCCACCTGTTTTCTTGACAAAGATTTCATAGGTGGCTAACAGTCTTCAACCGAAGAGTTTCTCTCTTTGTCAAATTGAAGTCATACATAAGTATGCCAACATCCTCCAATTTTAAGACATTTGTGTGGTGACGATTTATATTTGTGCCCTTTCTTTTTCTCTTTCTGCCAATTTTTTTTTCAACTACCATCTCTGGCTTGTACACACCATTAAAAGGGTGGGTACTTGTGGCATACCAATGTACATCAACAACTGTAATATCTTCATTTTCATTAATGAACTTTATAACCTTGGAAATCGAGAATGGATAGCCAAGTGGATCTTCATATGTTAACACTTCTATCATGCAAGCCTCCTTAACATCCTGCACAGAACCCCTAAAAAGGTCTTCCATGGCTTCACATTTTGCACGTGATCTTCTAGAACCAATATAGATTTCTCTTTCCTCTACCTGTGAGCATTAATAATAGCTTGAGACTGTTGTTGTTCAACAATGTGTGTTTCCTAATGTTCATTTGGCATATTTTGTGGCAAAAAAAAAGGAGTCTTCAAAATCGTATCCTCATTTATTGATCTTGAAATCATATCACTTTGATTACTGAAAAAAAGACTTCCACCAAACTGAAGCAGCAACATCAAAGTACTCATATGTATCTCTAATACATCTTTTAATTTCCTCCAGGCATTCAAAATAATTTATGTCTCTCTTATGCCTTCGTGCATTATGGAGTTCAACAACTTACTGTAATAACAATATCTTTGATGAAAATATTGGACGCTCTGGAATGAACTTCAAAAATGCTAAACCTGATGATGGCCCCCATTCTGAAATAGTTGAATACTTCTTGCCCCATATAAGTGTTATCCCATTAATTTTTTTGATACGAAATTGATGTTGGAAGCTAATGTCGTTAAGTTGTTCAATGCATTTCTCCTCATCATGTGATCCCAAAATAAACCTTCGCATGTCAATAGTTTCTTCCAACACATGAAAAACAGGCTATGGAATGTACAATTTCGTAATACATTCAATTAATGATGGTAGGCTCCCAACACCTTTCCTCCTAAATGTTACTGAAAAACGACTGAAAATTTGATCAATATGATCATGAGTATGCCCAACAAGAAGGAAACCAATCTTTATCTTTTTAAAAATGCCCAATTCAACGAGCATGTTTAGATACCTAAAAAGAACTTGATTTTTGTTTTCACGACTTGTGTTGTCTAATTGTAAATACAAAACTTCAGGAAGAATACCAAACAAATGAGTAACCACATCATGGATTATAGCTATGGTCAGATTTGCATCATTATGAATATTTGGAGTTGTGAGGAAAACTCTTGGAAATATCTTCTCATTAAATACCATACAACCAACCAAGTGAAACTGAATGAAATTTTCCTCCTGTAATTTTTTTGGCGTGCGGAAAAAATGTGGAAGAAGTGTTTTCTTTTGGTCCATACCGTCAATTATCAAACCCAGATATTTATTTGGATGATCATAACACTTCTTTCGATGTTTATACAACTTTTTTCTTTCACTTGTTTGCTTATTGCGATGCTCTTGAAGTTCTTTGACAATGGAATATGTACATAAAATAAAAGAAACATATGAATAAATATATTTTCATAGTTGATAACTATCCAATTTTAAAAAACAATGTTTTGAATGCATACATCTTTCTGCCCATTGACATTTATCTCTTTTTTCTTTAAGAGAAGCACATGTGCTGCAAACCCCCATCCTTGTCTTCTTAGGAATACGAGCATTGTTGAATTCATTTTTCCATAACCTTGTAAAATAAGAATATGTAATAAAATTACCAACTCCTTCAACAGCTTCTGCATAATCTCTGTATAAGATGAACATTTCTTGTCTCGAGAAATTATCTGGAATATGTATTGTGTCTTTATTTGACATACACTCTCCATGATTTGAAAAGAAGTCTTTCATCCATGTCTTAGCAGTATTTGCAAACGGCCCAACCTCCCATTTATAACGTACTTTTGAATATTATGTGGGATTCTTTTCCAATTTTTCTTGGATTCTTGACAAATAATAATTACCAATTGAATGCAAAATTTTGAAAGCCTTTCTGTAGAGCAATACATTCCCAATATGATAATCATAACCTACTAGTGTAGATTACATGCAGCCCACTAAATATGAATTTTGCATGCTTTTATTCATTGACATGTCTCTTTTCCTTTTCTCCAAAGCAAAGTTGAAATCCATATGTTCAAGCAATCCCTTCAACAACATTCACTTGAAATCAAATGAACGACATAACTTCTTTTTGTGAGATATTTTGTCCTCACCCTTGTATAACTGGAATGTTTTGGATTGATATGAAAAGGTCTACTCCTACTCCTAGTTACAATATTTTCTCGCAACGGCTTCATCATTCCATAATCCTATGTAGAAGTAGTTTCATCACCATTAGGAGGAGTATTATCCCCACTATCATCATTCTCAACATAGTTAAGAAATTCATCAACATCATTTCTTGGAAAATTTTCATTACCATCATCACTTGAAGAAAACATTTCACAAGAATCATCTACGCTTTTGTAACCCTAACTCAGATGAAATTCTTCACCATCTTGATCCATGCTTTCAAATTCTTCCCTGGGAGGATTCAATTCTTCATCACCATGAGTGTCTTTGAAACGATCACTTAGAGAAAATGCATTATTCAGATATGTGCCTCTAAAATTATCATTTGCAAGAAAGTCTTCATCCTCCCCTTCCTCAGTGGTTCTCTCATAATCCTTGGGATTAGGCCTAAGTGGAAGCTTTGAATCTGTATTCACTAGAATTTATTCATCCCGCCCCTCCCCTTCCTCACTGTTGCTCTCATAATCCTTAGTATTAGGAATAAGTGGATGCCTTGAATCTATATTTATTGGAAATTCTTCATCCCCTCCTTCATCAGTGGTGCTCTTATAATCGTTACGATTAGAATGAAGTGAAAATTTTGACTCTCGAAATTCATCCCCCTCTTCATCAGTGGTGTTGGCATAATCCTTAGGATTAGGACGAAGAAGATATTTTGACACTGCAAATTCTTCATTCCCCTCTTCATCAGTGGTGCTGGCATAATCCTTAGGATTAGGACGAAGTGCATATTTTGACTCTGCAAATTCTTCATTCCCCTCTTCATTTTTGGTGCTTGCATAATCCTTAGGATTAGGACGAAGTGGATATTTTGACTCTGGAATTTTTTCATCCCCCTCTTCATTAGTGTTGCTTGCATAATCCTCAGGATTAGGAGGAAGTGGATATTTTGACGCAGCACATTTTTCATTTCCATCTTCATCAGCGATGCTGGCATAATCCTTAGGATTAGGACGAAGTGGATATTTTGACTCTGGAATTTTATCATTCCTCTATTCATCAGTGGTGCTGGCATAATCCTTACGATTAGGACGAAATGGATATTTTGAATTTGAAATTTTTCCATCCCCCTCTTCATCAATGATGCTGACATAATCCTTAGGATTAGGACAGAGTGGATATTTTGATGTTGTAAATTCTTCATTCCCCTCTTCATCAATGGTGCTGGCATAATCCTTAGGATTAGGAAGAAGTGGAGATTTTGACTCAAGAAATTCTTCATTCCACTCTTCATTAGTGGTGCTGGCATAATCCTTAGGATTGGGATGAAGTGGATATTTTGGCTCTGCAAATTCTTCATTCCCCTCTTCATCTGTGGTGCTCGCATAATCCTTAGGATTAAGATGACGTGGATATTCTTCATCTCCCCCATCATCAGTGGTGCCCTCATAATCCTTAGGATTAGGACGAAGTGAAAATTTTGACTCTGGAAATTCTCCATCATGCCCTTCATCACTATTGCTTTCATAATCCTTAGGATTAAGAGTAAGTGGAATAACTGACTCTTGATTTACAGAAATTTCTTTTTGTCGCGCCTCATCAATTATGTTCTCATCGTCTTTAGGATTACGACCAAGTCGATTTTTTAACTCTCTATTCATGGTGAACGAACTCATGTTATATTCATCAATATGAATAGAGCTGTTGCATGACGAAGGTGTTGATGTTGTAGAAAGAAAAACTTCGCTATCAGAAGAACCCATGGCTTTCAACAAGAATATGTTGAATGATACAAATGCCTCTCCCAATTATAATATATAGCTTAAAGACTGAAAATCTCCCTCCAAATTCCCCCCCTCCCCACAAAAATTTCGCGAAAAATTTTCCCTCCAAAATTTGTGTTTCAAATATTTCGTACAAAATATTCGCCAAAAATGTATTTAAAAACATTTTAATAAACTGTTTGTGTTGAAATATTTTACTGATATTTCTATTCAAAATATCCACAAAATATTCCTATCATGCATGCCTTCCAAACTAAAATAATGTTGTTATTTTAATGATTTAACATTGACTACATGTAAATATTAACTATAATATTACTATAATAACTACATGCAAATATTAACTAGTTTAACTATAATTAACTACATATAAATATTTTAAATTTTAAATTTTAAACCTACATTATATTCGTCTAAAATATATTTCAAAATTTCTTAATAAACTGTTGGTCTTGAAATATTTCACCATACTTTATATTAAAAATATCCACAAAAGATTCCTTTCATGCATGCCTTCCAAACTAAAATAATTTTCTTATTTGAATGATTTAAGATTGACTACATGTAAATATTAACTATAATAACTACGTGCAAAGATTAACTATTTTAACTATAATTAACTACATGTAAATATTTTAAATTTTAAATTTTAATCCCACATTCGTTAATCACACAATATTCGCTATATAATAAGAATCATTGTTTCTATTCATCACATCACATCAAGTCTTCTGGTTTTTGTTGGAACAATTTTCTAGAGGTGTTGCATTGGCATTGGTAACTTTGTGGAGGCATTGCATTCACATTGGAGGCGTTGTGTTGGTATTGGTAATTTTGTGGAGGCGTTGTGTTTGCATTGGTGACAGGAGTTTTTTGCATTTCAAAAGTTAGTTTTCCTTCTATTCTGCCCATATAAAGACGATTTTGGGGAAAATCTGTTTTTTCTATGGTTTTTGTGTTCAAAAACTATTTTTTTAAAGTTTTTAGGTTCGAAAACCATGATTTTTTTAGTGAATAAAATGGGAAAAAAAAAAAAAAACTCAAATTTTTAGGATTTTTAGGACAAAAATTTAGATTTTTATTTTATATTTTAAGGTTGATAAGTTCATCTGGACAGAAAAACGAAAAAACGACCATGCACATTAAAAAATAGTTATATTTATTTTATTTTTATTTTTTCTCAAAGTGCAAGTAGAAAAATTAAAAAGAGAAATTTATTTTTTATCTTTATTTTAAAACATGAAAAATTATTTTTAGAAATATTATTAGATTTTTTTTTTTTTTTTTTTTTTTTTTTAAAGGAGAATAGATAGTTTTAGTTTATATTAAACCCGTTTGTTTTTTTAATTATAAATATATTGGTGGTTTCATTATTTTAATTGTTTTTTGTTTTTTATTTGACAATTTTTTTATTTTTTATTTATTTTAAATCTTATATTTAATTTTAGTTTATAATTTTAATTTGTTTTTGTTTATATTTTTAAATATATATATTTAATTTTAAATGGTACAATATTATATTTTATATTAAATAACAATTGTTTTTTTTATTATAATTGTTTTAGTTTAAAAAAAAATTAAAATTAAAAATTAAAATTTTCATATATTTGTTTGTTTATATTTTAAAACATATTTTTTAATTTTTTTTTATTGTTTTTTTTATATTTTAAAATTTTCATTGAACAGTTTTTTTTTTATATATAAAATAATAATTTTTTTTTATTATAATATTTTTAGTTTAAATTAAAAAATAATAAATAAATAAAGTTATATAGTTTTTGTAATTAAAAAATAAAAATAAAATAAAAATTATTTCGTCGCCCGCTAGGGGCCGGAGGCCGGCTGGGCAGCCCTCCATAGCGTCGCCTGATTGACCTTCGGCCCCTGGCTTGGCGGAGGTAGATTAGGCGGAGGTCGATTCCGAGAATCGACCTCCGCCTAGCCGAGGGTCGGAGGCCGACTGGGCAGCTCTCCATGACGTCGCCCAGCCAACCTCCAGCCCCCGACGAGCGTGAAAACAAAAAATATTTTATTTTGATTTTTTTAAAATATAAAATATAATAGTTTTGTTTTGAAATATTTAATATTAAGTTTTTTAAAATTTTAAAATATATAGAATGTTTTATATTAAAGTTTTAATTTTGTTTTTTAAATATATAATTTTGCTATTAATATCATATAAAGTTTCAATTTAAAAATTTATTTTATATTTAGAAATTTTAAAAATGATTTTATATTTAGAAATTTTAAAATTTAATAAAGAGTGTATATATCAATATTTGAAAATAAAATTGTAAAATATAATAAAACATTATAAGTTTTAAATTTTAATTTTAATTTTTAAATACATGCTTTAATTATATTCATTATATGTAAAATTTTAAAATATAATTTATTAAGTGTATGTTTAATTAACAACACAATTAAAATAAAAATAAAAAATTAACATTCATTTTTTTTAATAAACTTTTTAGCTTAAAAAAAAAAATTAGCATTTGTTAAATAGTAAATAAAATTAACATTTGTTAAATAGTAAATAATTTTTTTGTGTTTTTTTTAAATATTAAACAAAAACTTAAGTTTGAAATTAATTTTTATTTTTTTTTAAATTGTTTTATACAATTTAAAACAAATTTTAATTTTTTATAAATTGTATTCAAAATTTATTAGATAGATATATATACATATATCTAAATATGATTTTTAATATTTTGTTTTTAAATGAAAAAATTCTATAGTTAATTTTATTGGTTTATTTTCAATTTATTTAGTTTTACAAATAAATTTTGTTTTTTTAATTTATTTTATAGACATTATTTTTCGGTAAATTTAAATTTATATTGGCAAACTTTAAAAAAAAATGATTAACTGTTTTCTCATTAACTAATATATATTTTTCTTTTTATTAGGAAAATGGCATCAAAAAATATTTCTGTGAATGTTTCTACATCTAGGGCAACAACTCCCAAATCTAAAGTTGCAGCTCGACGCACTATGGATACAACTCCGAAATATAATGTTGCAGCTGGACGCACTATGGATATGGCTGGACGCAATAAAGACATTGTTGCACACACTAATAAAAGTCAAGCAAGTGGCCCACCAGGTTCATTAAAGCTTATTTCTGATTGGAAGAACGCAGAGGAAATATATAAAATGGATTTGTCATGGTATCTTGAAGACAATGAAACGGAGGTTGATATACATGTCTATCTGGTTTGTGGTATGATTGACTTAAATGAACCATATGATGTGATAGGCAGAGTACGAGACATATGTATGGTCCCGAATACAAACACTATTTATGTTCTTGCAAGGAAGGCTAATAAACGTGACAAGGTTAGATATCGTCTATCAAAGGTCAAGTATGACCCAAATTAAATATCTACAAAGTTTTTTCAAGAAATCTCAAGAAACATTACAAATAACATTGTAAGTATGCTCATTTATATTTCCACTATGCATTATTGTAAGGATCATTCAATTTTTTATAAAATATTGATCATTGACATGTTTTATTTTGTTTTAAAGGATTTTTTTCCAAGTCTTTCACACATGTTTGAAGGTATTCATTTTATGGAGCCAAATGTTAATAATGTGATCAACACTCTCCACACAGACAAAGCAGAGGAAAATATATTGAAGCAAAGATCAATAGCTCGTGACATTGCAATAGTACAAAGAGGGGATCAACTAAGAGTCACTAAGGTGGGTCAAACCTAAACATGTTTCTTTTGAAGATGTGGAACATGAAACTGAAAATTATGATAGAATTAGTGAGGAGGTGATTAGAACTATTGTGCAAAAGGAGAAAAAAAATCAGACACCAAAAAGAAAAATGGCCAAAGATGTCTCTCTTTTACCTGATGATGAAGAGCTTGTTTTTCAAAGAACTACTATGTTAACCAATAAGAATAGGAAATCAAATATTGGTCAACCTGTAAAAGTCATGAGCAGCAGTGAAAAAAAAACTGAAAGCTCTAATGGAAGCAGAGAAATAATAACACCAGGTGTTGAGTTAGAGGATGGCATTATTAAAACAAAACAAAATGCTATTTGATATGAGTTGAGGAAGAATAAATTAATTCTTGGTGGCCAAACATTTGAGCTTAATGTCAGCCAATTTTATAGGCCAGATGAAGGACAATCTCAATATCAAATTAGAAAGGCCCATCACCTACATGTACATAATCTGAAAACATTGTTCAGGTTCAATCAATATGCGCATGTGGTGGATTATGTGGTTCTTGTTGATCCACGTCAAGTTCCCAACAAACAGGCATTTGACAAGACAAAATGTTTTGATTATAAATATTATGTAATTGGAGGGAACCATTTGGTAAAGGCTAAAATACAGTTGATTGAGGAAAATCCCAATAACTATATTTTTCAAACAGTGAAATGCATCATTTACGTTGGCTTGACAGAAATAGAATCAAAGCTATTGGCATGGGATCATAATGCAGATAATGAGTACAGAATGAAAATGACTTTCATCCAAATGGTCAGATTTATTAATAATGAATTCATAGAAAAATAATTAATGTTTAATGTTTATTGATAAGACACAAGTTAGTCTAACATTTCGGAAGGAATGTTTAATGGAAACATGTTATCAAATTGATAAAAAAATCAAAGAAAAAGATGGAAAAATGCATTCAAATATATTCAGAAGCATGGATAACATTTTTCAGTTGGCATTTAGAACTGGGAAGATATGGGATTTGATTGATGATATTTTTGAGTGGTGGGAGAATATTTCCATAAAAAATCAGAAGGTTAAAAAGATTAAACCCATAATGTGTACCAACAGTAAGACAGGTTATGAAATGAAGCAACTTTTAGAGGATATTACTATCACACCTTGGAGAATAATGCAAGGTGTGAGGGATGAGAAACTAGTCAAATCAGTACTAGCCCGTGTGAATTCAAGTGAATTATCAATGGATGAAATGTTTGCAGAAGTAAGTTTCTTGAATTATTTCTTATTTTCCTTTCATTATAATTTTCTTTTAAATAAAACATAATGTTGTTGGCAGAATTTGTTATACATGTCACTATATTAACAATTTTAACTTTATTTATTCAGTCAGAAGTTTTTATGAAAATACAAGAACACATGGTTAAAATGTTGAATCAAGACAGATGGGATGATGTTGTGCGCCACTACCCAGAAACAAGTTCTACAAAAACACTTAAATATTTTTATATTTCATTCAATAAGGTATGTTGATTTATACATTCATTTTATTCATATTTAAAATATTTTTATTTTATTACTTATACATATATATTTTTATGTCATTAAAGATGTTGAAGAAGGATGGAAATGGAGTACCAGATACTTTTGAAAGCTTTATTGAAAACATCAAGTTGGAAAAGATGAGAAAGAATCGTCTTATGAATGTTGAACTTAATCCTAATCTTAATCATTACATTTGGAATGGGCTCGACAATATCCAATATCAAATAATACAAGGTGACTGTGAAGATATTGCATCACTAATACCCAAAAGGGAATATTCCATAGTTATTGTAGATATTCCTCATGGTTTCAATTTCCCAGACATTGAATATGATAGTGAACCATATACTTATCAAGCTTTTAGTAAAGTGGTTACGGGTTTTCAAGAAGTGAAAACATCACCACTTTGGCGATTTGTGACATTATATTCAAAGACACAGTTTTCAATGTTATTAACAAGCTTCAAGGGAAAAGCAAACTCAAGGATGCAACTTACATGGTAAGACTTTGAAATTGTATGTTTGATTACTGTTAATTTTTTTTATTTATGTACAATTTAATTGAACTTTTACTATGTTATGTCCAGCATAAGTCAAATATTGTTTCTTCCGAAGATCAGCCTATTATGAATGATTATGAGTTCATCCATGTTGAATGTTGGACAAAAGAGGATAGCTATAAGCATATTCTTATGAATCGAGTAGATGGGAAGAGTCATAGTCAAGTATTGGTTCATGATGCAGTTGTAAGAAAACTAACATATGAGGATAAAGATGCAAAAGGAGATATAGTTAAAATTTATCAAAAACCGCAAGCATTGATTAACTATCTTATAGTTCTATGTTCAAATGAAGGAGATTGGTTTTGGATTTATTCTCAGGTTCAGGTAAGCTTTATTATACAAATTTAAACTTAAATTATTTATTTTTTACTTTTTATGTCTTTATACTAATTTTCTTACTTATTTCTTTTGTGCTTGATGATTAGGTACAACACTAGCATGTTTCCTACCAAAAGAAAGAAATTGCATTGCCATTGAGAAAGACCCAGTGCAATGCAAATTTATTCAACAAAGAATTAACGCTCTAAAATTCCTTCCAGATGCAAAGTAAGAAGTTGGTTTAAGGAAATGGGATTTTAATGAATCACGTGTGGCAAAAAAAACAAAGGAACCTCAACCACCATTATATGGAATGATTGGGAAGGGACACTTTGGAAGATTTGCACACATGAAAGATTCATTAGAAGATGACAATGACCAAAATGAAGTAGAAAATGTTGCGGAAGAAGCCATCAATGATGTTCTAGATGATGTTGAACATGTATTAGTTGATATTTTTGAGATCTATTAATTAGTTTTACTTGTAATGTTTAGGCTTTGATATTGTATGAGAAGAATCCTTATTTTTTGCAAAAATCATGGGATTACTATTATTTTTTGACATTAAATTTAATAAAAAATTCTATTTTCTTAAGTTTTTTTGTTAAGATTTCCCCAAAAAATAGTTTATTTAACATGTTTTTTTTTAACAAAAAGTCTCTAAAAGTGTATTTTTTGCATTCTATTTATATTGAAATTTTGTATTTTTTTTTTCATATGGTTCAAAATATTGGTTTTTTAGCGATAATTATTTGATGTGCATTAAAAAATTAATTAACAATACATAGACATGTAGAAAATATAAACTTTATAATATTGACCCTTTTTTCATTTTTTATCTATGTGAAAAAGTGAAGATATCATTACAAATTTTTATTTAAAAAAAAAAAAAATTCTTTTTAAAACACAAGTACATAAATGCACTTAAAAATAAACATCTCATGGAAGAAGACATTAGAAAATGTATAGTGTCAAAATCAATCCTCTAAAAAAACGTTGGTGATGATACACCACCACTATTCAAAATCAACATTAAAAAAAAAATAAAAAAAAAATAAAAAAAATTAAAGTGCCAAAAACATGCTCCAAAAAAAAATGATTCTCCATCACCACTTTTCAAAATCGGGTGTTTTTCTTGCTACCTCAAAAAGTAGGTACTGTAGAAATTATATAAATAATGCGTTATATATCATAGATTCTCCTGATCTGACACTATTTAACTTTATGCAAAATACAGAATCATTCCACCATTGATCATTTGCGGAAATTCAAAACTAGATTTCAATGCATACACATGAAGCAATAAAAATCAACACACATAACACAACTGTTTAACGGGAAAGCTTGAAGCTGAAAACCCCAACTATCTGTATAATATATGTCATAGAGATCATGTAACAATCCTCATAAAAAGCTGATCATATCAAGCTCTCAGTGCAATACAATCGCTACACACTATCAATGAGAAAATCTGCATAATCAATGCCCCAATCTCCTGCCTCCTAATAGCCTGCCTCTACTGTGCAATCCTTGCTGAAGAATAGCTCTGAATGACTTTGAATTACCCTTGCCTTGACTGCGTAATCCTCATTGGCATCACCAATGAATGTGTGATGCATTGGATGCATCACTATAGTCACAACTGATAGTCACACTTGCCCTTTCACCTATCTCTCCACTAAGTCTCCACTGATCTGTCATGCACTGTAGTTAACTGTTGTCTCTGTCCAGTTGATTAATGAGTTATTATTAGTGAATTAATTCACTCCACTCTCACTAAAAGTATCAATCAGTTAGAAATAGACACAATTAGTTCAACTGAGTTTAACTCCAAAGATGTAGTTAAACTGAAACAAACTCCATGAACTACTTAACCAACTCCATCATAACTCTGCCACTTGAGTTCTAACTGAAGTCCTCCATGCATGAACACCAATAAACCCTATGAATTGTGTAATTCCTTCAGCTAGCTGATCTACCACATCTGTTAATTGAAATTAAGTGCTCCAAGAGAATAAGTTGTTATTTAGGGTTGAATTATTATTAAGAGCTAATAATAATTGACACTTCTATTTTTAGATCATCGATCTATAAATAGACTTCGCCCAATATGTCTAAAAATAGAAATCCATCTATTTTTCCAACTTGACCAACCATCCACAAATAGCATCCTGCAACTTCTGAAATATGGTCTCCATGTCTAAAAATAGACATAGTCTAAAAATATACTTGTGCCAAAAATAGCCTGTGGGCCCACTTAATGAAGGCGACTCTTTTCACTATGCTCATCATCTTGTTGAATCTCAACACTCCCTCTCAACAAGATAGGGATTATATTTCACCCTGATCCTGTCTCTATGGTATTCGAATTTTCTCCTGGTGAGCGCCTTCATCAGAATATATGCATCCTGGTCTTCCATAGGAATGTACTGAAGCAACATGATCTTCCGCTGCACACAATCTATGATATGATGATATTGGATATCAATATGTTTAGATCTATCATGAAACACAAGATTAACTGAGAGTTTAATGCAACTCTGATTATCACAATGTATCACTGTAGGATCTAACTGAGAACCAAACAAACTGACCAGGATCTTCCTCATCCATATAGCCTCACATGCAGCCAAACTTGCTGCCATGTATTCGGCTTCTGCTGAACTGAGTGCCACGGACCTTTGTTTCCTGCTGTACCAAGAAATTGTTGTAGATCTGATACTGAAAATCCCTCCTGATGTGCTCTTTCTGTTCATTGGCCTTCCTGCCCAATCTGCATCCGTGAAGCCATGCAACTTCACCTCATCCGACTGTATGTACCATAATCCATACTTAGATGTGCCCCTGAGATATCTCAGGACATGCTTTCCTGCCTTCCAAAAGAGCTTGGTAGGCTTCACCATCGCTTGTGAAAGTTGGTTCACCGCATAGCATATGTCTGGTCTTGTATTAACTAAATACATGAGCGAACAAACCAACTGTCGATAAATAGTGGCATCCACTACCTCTACCGATGTAGCATCCTCTTTCCTCCAACCACCAAGAAGAGGAGTGTCGATAGGCTTGCAGCCTTGCATGTGAAACTTCTCTAGTATCTCTTGGGCATACTTTCCTTGAGACATAAACAATTCACCTTCCCACTGCCAAATTTCCAATCCTAGGAAATAATGAAGGAGGCCCAAGTCCTTCATCTCGAACTCCCTTGCAAGATCCTCCACCACAATTTGGTATAGGTTTGGATCTGCCTCACTCTTGGTGATACCAATTCCAGTGAAATAACTGTTGATTCATGTGTACCAAGCACGAGGTGCTTGTTTCAGCCCAAACATCGCTCTTTTGAGCCTGCACACATGTGACTCACTGCTGAATATTTCAAATCCTTCAGGCTGCTCAATGTACACCTCCTCCTCAATGATTCCATTGAGGAACACAGTCTTCACATCCATCTAATGAATGTGCCAACCCATCTGCACTGAGAGAGCAAGGATGGTCCGTATGGAAGAATACCTTGTGACAGGTGCAAAGGTTTCTTCATAGTCGATCCCCTCGATCTGTGAGAAGCCCTGGGCAACAAATCTTGCCTTATACTTCTCAACGCTCCCATCAGTAGCTTGCTTCACCTTGTATATCCATCTCGAACCTACCACTGATTTCCCCACCGGCCTTGAAACAATCTCCCAAGCACTGTTTCTGACAATAGAGTCATACTTTTCCACCATGGCATCTACCCATGCGGGCTCCTCCATTGCTTCTTCAAAAGAAGATGGCTCTGCCATGATACACTTGCTCATGAGAGCCATGTATCCAGTAAATTGGTCAGGTGATTGTCTCTGTCTGCACTGTGATGTAGGGACTCCTACATTCTGTGCCACATAAAGTTTCAGTCGCTCAGTTTATGTGGTATGCTTCCGCCCAGTTCTGATGTTTGGCACTGCATGAGTGGTTTCTTCCACTCCATGAATCTCATCTTGTGGCTAATCCACATTTAGAGGCTGATCTTTAGGAACAAGTAGCTCCTCCTCTGCATGCAAGTGTAGCTCCCTCTCAAACGACAACTTCATGGCTTTCTCCTCATGGAATTTTATATCCCGTCACACGACAGTCATTCGACTGTCTAGAAAATACACACGATAATTGTGGGGTGTTTCTGTGTACCCCACAAATATCCCAACTTCTGCAGTCAGCTCCAGCGTCTTCCTGGCATCCTTCGTCACATGAATGTAAATAGGTGAGCCAAAAATCTTCAAATGAGAAATATCAGGCTTCTTACCAGAAAATGCCTCTTCAGGTGTACTCATGCCAAGTACTCTATGAGGACAACGGTTTTGCACATAAACAACATTGTTGCATGCTTCAGCCCACAAGTGCATTGGTAGGCCCTGATCATGCAGCATCGCCCGTGCAACACCCACGATCGTTCTGTTCTTCCTCTCAGTGACCCCGTTCTACTGTGGGTTATGAGGCACTATGAGTTCTCTTCGAATTCCTTCTTTGCTATAGAAGTCTTTGAATTCACCCGAGATGTATTCACCACCATTATCATTCCATATTGCCTTCACTTGCTTCCTTGACTCTTTCTCCACCAATGCTTTGAACTCACAGAACTTTGAGTATGTCTCACTCTTCCTCTGCATGAAGAAGATCAAGCATCTACGAGAAAATTCATCAACAAAAATCACATAATACCCGTGTTTTGCTGTTGAAGCAACCGAGAAAGGTCCACACACGCCTGTGTGAATTCTCTCAAGGATCGTCGAAGCACGACTATCCTTCTCATGAAAGGTGGTCTTCACAAACTTACCCAAAGTAAATCCCTTGCACTGATCTGACTGCGCAAGTGTACCCTTGGGAAGTCCAGTAGAAATCTGCTGCAAAATCTTCAAAGCGCCATGGTGAAGATGGCCCAATCTCCTGTGCCATAATTCACCCTCATATTGGCTCACCACTTCTTTTGCTTTGCCCACCATTGCATCACAGCCATCTACCTCCAACTTGTAGATATTCTTAACTCGAATCCCTATCCTCTTGGTTTGACCCATTTTTTTATGCCCCAGGAAAGCTTTTCCATTGCTAAAAACAACATCATAACCCTTGTCTTCCATCGCTACAGAGACCAAGTTCTTCTTTAGACCTGGAACATGCATAACATCCTTTAAGAGAAAAGGTTTACTTGACTCCCTCTCAAAGGAAATGGTACCGATACCAGTCGCATTGTATCTACCATCGTCGGCCATCTCGATATGCCTTTGAAGGTCCTTCTCCTCCAGATCACTAAACAACTCTTTGTCTCCAGTCATATGGAAAGACACACCACTATCAAGAAACCACACCGATCCCATTGCGCTTGAAACCAAGAATGCGATCAAAGAGAAATCAAGCTCAAATTACGAGGCTAAGGCCTCTCCTGCTGCATATCCAGCAACGCTCTTATTATTCTTCTTCTGTGGGCAGTTAGTGGCGAAATGCCCATGCTGGTGACAGTGAAAACACTTCACCTTGGACAAATCCTGCTTCTTGCCTTTAGCTTCGGATTTGGATTTAAATTTATTTCCTTTTCCTTTCCTTGCTTTGGCAGCCAAAATGAAATTTTCTTCATCTTCATTCTTCAATGAAGATCCATCCCTAGTCGTCCGCCTTATCTCCTCCTGCACAAGATCCGGCCAAAGACACTCCCAATCCGGCATTTTCTCTCGACCATTGACAGAGTCCTGATAACTATGCCAACTCTTCGGTAATCCAAGGAGAGCCAAGCTCACCAAGTCATCATCCACAATTATAATCCCCACACTTCCCAGCTCATCCCTACACTGGACAAACTTCGTGAGATACTTGGGAATACTATCACCCTTCTCCATTTTTATTTTTCTGCGCTTATTTTTCAGCGCCAACTTCCTATGGTCGCTGCTGCTTTGGAACAAATATGTAAAATCCTTCCACATCGAAAATGGAGTGGCTTTCCCATGAAGGCTAGACACAATGTGGTCCTTCACACCTTCCAACATAATTCTTCAAGCCTTTTCTACCTTCTTTTTCCATGCATCAAGTGCGGCTGCATCGTTAGAAGCAGGCTTCGGAATGTCAGTATCTATGAACTCCTTCAAACCATTATCTTCCAACACCACCTCCATTCTATCCTTCCAGGCTATGTAATTCGAGCTACCCTCAAGGGCATACTCCAATCGCAATCCATTGAAAGACATTCAATGTATACTCAACTTTTGCACTAAGAAAACATTGCAGTAAATTCGAATTTCCACCAGCACAAAACTCAACTCGCTCCAATAATTGCAATCTCGAATGATCAACACAACTTTGATAACATGTAGAAATTATATAACTAATGCGTTATATATCATATATTCTCCTGATCTCACACTATTTAACTTTATGCAAAATACAGAATCATTCCACCATTGATCATTTGTGGAAATTCAAAACTAGATTGCAATGCATACACATGAAGCAATAAAAATCAACACACATAACACAGTTATTTAACAGGAAAGCCTGAAGCTGAAAACTCCAACTATCTATATAATATATGTCATAGAGATCATGTAACAATCCTCATACAAAGCTTATCATATCAAGCTCTCAGTACAATACAATCGCTACACACTATCAATGAGAAAATTTGCATAATCAATGCCCCGATCTCTTGCCTCCTGATAGCCTGCCTCTACTGCGCAATCCCTGCTGAAGAATAGCTCTGAATGACTTAGAATTACCCTTGCCTTGACTGTGCAATCCTCATTGGCATCTCCAATGAATGTGTGATGCATTGGATGCATCACTATAGTCACAACTAATAGTCACACTTGCGCTTTCACCTATCTCTCCACTGAGTCTCCATTGATCTTTCATGCACTGTAGTTAACTGTTGTCTCTGTCTAGTTTATTAATGAGTTATTATTAGTGAATTAATTTAAATAATTAATTCACTCCACTCTCACTAAAAGTATCAATCAGTTAGAAATAGACACAATTATTTCAACTGAGTTTAACTCCAAAGATGTAGTTAAACTGAAACAAACTCCATGAACTACTTCACCAACTCCATCATAACTCTGCCACTTGAGTTCTAATTGAAGTCCTTCATGCATGAACACCAATAAACCCTAGGAATTTCTTAATTCCTTTAGCTAGCTGATCTACCACATCTGTTAACTGAAATTAAGTGCTCCAAGAGAATAAGTTGTTATTTAGGGTCGAATTATTATTAAGAGCTAATAATAATCGACACTTCCATTTTTAGATCAGCGATCTATAAATAGACTTCGCCCAATATGTCTAAAAATAGAAATCCATCTATTTTTCCAACTTGACCAACCATCCACAAATAGCATCCTGCAACTTCTGAAATATGGTCTCCATGTCTAAAAATAGACATAGTATAAAAATAGACTTGCGCCAAAAATAGCCTGTGGGCCCACTTAGTGAAGGCGAATCTTTTCACTAAGCTCATCATCTTGTTGAATCTCAACAGGTACCAATGCAATTACCTATTTCATCGGTAACAATGTTTAAAATGTGATGATGTAATCTAATATTGTTTTATTATTTCCACTATTATTTTATAATATTCCTTAAAAGGCCCATTTTAGACCTTCAAATTTATTTGGATGATGTGTGTTGTTGTGTTGACAAAATGTTTCAAGTGTGTGATCACAATCAATTCATATCACTATTCACATCAATCTTCTCGGTCCCACACTTTGCCAATTTTCAGAAGTTCCCCAGCAACCTAGCCTCATCTGGCCTTCCTCATCTGCGCACTGCACAATTCCAATAATAAATATACATCCTTTTCCCTTGAATTTAAGAAATGTGTAGTCCTTTCCTGCCAGTATTGTGCACTTTGAAAATTCATTGCCCAAGCCTAACCTTGCCTCCAATAATTAAGCAATTCATCTTCCCATCCCTGCCTCAACTGCGAACTGCACAATCTCTAGACTCAAACTCATCCCTTGAGCTCTCGAACTGCACAATTGCGCAATCACACGACCTCCTTTGCCTCCTAGAACTACGCAACTTTCTCGAGCAATGCATAACACCACAACTAAGCTCATTGAGTCCAGAAACTGTGCAGTTGGTCTCCCCATTCCTTTCTGAACTGCGCACTACGCAGTATCAAGGCTAAAGCCTCATCCTTTAGATCTTTAACTATGTAATTTCACAATTACCTTGGCTCATCTTCCCTCTAGAACTGCGTAATTGGCTAAAGCAGTGCAAAATCCCTCAACTTACTAACCTGAGCTCTAAAACTGTGTATTTTTCTTCCTCAATCTAGCCCGAATTACGCACTCCATAGTATCAAAGCCCATGCTCCACCCTTGACTTACTGAGCTACACAACTGCGTAGTCACTGAGCCTCTCCCTTGTGCTACACCCGGTTCCAGCTCAGTGAGTGGATCATCATGCACTATCTTATACTAGGGGTTTAACGTACTAATGTCGTCTTTTCATGAATGAATTACAGATGCAGGAACTTTATCATGCTATGGAAAGATGATGAAGAAGGAGATAAAGAAGGAGGACATGATAGAAGACACACATGGAGTTGAATAGATAATATGATTAGCAGGCTAGAAGATGAAGGAACAACAAACTATAATAGAAGACCAAGATCAAGATCACATGGAAGAATCCTCATATTCAAGTCATAAGGGGGAGGAAGAGGAGAACATGTATCATCCTTTCAAGAAGACACAAAGAAAGAAAAAATAATAAGGACAACCTGGCACTGTCACATCATCATGCAATCCATGTCATTAGTGTCATGCCATTTCTTATCACAAGTCATCATATGCTACATCATTATTGTGGATCATGTAAATTTTATTCAAAATGTATTGTAAAATGGAAATGCAAAGGACACACATGGAATACGAAGAGTCATGTAAGTTGGAAAGTCATGGGAAGTCAAACATTCATGAGGGTAGTTAAAGAGTCACAAGGATGGTGAAGCATCAACCCTTTGTTATATATACACCCTCATTGTATGAGAAAAGAACTTTTTCAACTTAGATCCTCTCACAAACCATTAAAGAGACATGCCCGTTCTTTTGTGGAGCAAGAAGTGGCTCCAACGCTCCACTACTGGAGCTAGTGATGTTCATTGTATACATGTGTCTTGGAACTTTTACTTAATATCATAAGCCCTATGGGCCAAAATTTTCTTCATCCATGGATAATGGATATTCGTAAGACTATTATGTGAACACTTGTACTTCATGTTTGCTTTCATATGTGTTATAGCAGTGGAACTATTTTGGTTATTTTGGTACCTATCATATTGAGAATTTGTTGTAATGGCTATTATCGTTGTCGCATCCCCTTGGAATATTCCATTGGATATATTAGACAAATATTCCTTGTCGTGTTGATTTCAATGAACATTGCATCTTTGTGGACTATTCCACTTGATGTCGTACGAACCCTTGTTTTTCATGTGTGTCTCTACTAAGGGTGGTACTACTACCTCTCTCATAGAGGCTTAATATTCCTCCCCTCTGCAATGAAAGGAATTTGACACACATGTGCTCGAACACTCACCAGTGTTTCTTTCAGTCTTTCAGTTTCCCTAATTCTAGCACACTTTACTATTTTTAGCAGTTTTTCAGGTCCTGAACTTCCAGAGCTGTTTTAAGGCCATAAACGACGTTTTTTGGGAAAACTGGGAGAAACATGGAAGTTCCTTTGATGTTTCTCACATCAAAAGTTGTAGTCCTCGGATATATCTTTCTAAAGAGGTATTGTGTGCATCAAACACATATTGTATGCCAAATTTACGTCCCTAGGAAGTTTATGTACCAATTTACCAAAACGGGGCCCATAGTTTTGGCGCTTCATCTCCTAGGGTTAGGTTTTTGGATGTTTAGGGTTTTCCATTGTTTTTCAATAATAAATAGGCCTTTGAGCCTCATTGTAACATATTGTAGAGGCATGTAGCCTCCACATCTCTTCTTAGAGATAACCTACCAGTGCCCTAGCTATAAGTTTATTTCCATTATGTTTGTAAGCATATTTCAGTTATTTCTTATTAATGAAACGAAGTCTTATATCTGCTGCATCTTTGTGTTTATGTGTATTTTTGTATTTTATTATGTTCCTACATAAATCCGAATAAGTGGTATCAGATAAATCTTTTCTTTCTCGATCCTTCTTTGCATGTCCCCAATGAGGTCGGGGTATAAGGAGTTAGGGCTCAATCTGGTTGAACCTTTGCAAGATCAGCCTCACAAACCCCAACAACCGCCCATGGAGGAAGAAAATAAAGATGAGGGAGCAGGAGATCCTATCAAAATATTGCTCCAGGAGTCCCTAGAGAAACAAATGAACAAGATGATGGATAACTTTGCCTAGATCCTTCAACGATTGCCCACCAATGGCACATCTACATCCAAAAACCACTGTGGAGGCACCACTCCTTTTAAGGTACAAGTAAACTTTTACATTCCCATATTTTAGGGCCGAATAGATGCAGATGTTGTAGATAGATGGTTGAATCTATTAGAAGGATATTTTTTGGTTCATGACTTTTCCGACCGGAAAAAGATTACTTTTTCACTCCTCAAAGTCGCACCCCGTGTCAAGCACTGGTGGGAAACCTACTAGGAGAAAAAGGGAAAGGGGGAACCCTCTCTGTTCTCAGCCACACCCACTTGGAATTATCTCCGAGACGCCATCAAGGAACAATATTATCTCCTGGGGAGCCATGGGGACCAATACATACAATGGACTACGTTGTGGCAACAAAGGGATCAAGATGTGCATTAGCTGACAAATCTATTCCATACCTTGCACAAAAAGTTGGGTATCAAAGATTCGTAGAAACATTTGGTGTTGAAGTACCGTAGTTGACTGCAAATATACATTCAAGAGGAGATGGAGTTCATTAACATATCCTCGCTTGGTGTGGCATACCTGTATGCTACCAAGATTGAGCAAAATTTCAAACAGAAGAAGTGAGACTTTGTATCTGTGAATCAGAAGAAAGGGATAGGTGCCCCCAAACCACAAAACAATAGACAAAGCCAAGGCGGGGCAGCCCAGGACAACCCACCAAAGCCGCAAGAAAAGAACAACACTGTGAATCCAAATAAGGACACAAGGAAGTGGTGTGAGTTCCATAAGAGCTCCACTCACAACAAAAGTGAGTGTCAGGCCAAGCAGTCACTTGCGGCTGAGTTGAAGGCCTCTGAATCAGATGCATGCTTGAACTCTGAATCAGAACTCGACAAGGGGAATGACAAAGGGAAGAATATTATTGAAGCGGAGCCCAACGCCACCATCGCCACCATGAAGATCCAGAAAAAGGAACCAAAAGATCCAGAAGAGGGGGAACATCTCTTCCATTCCCAGATGTGGGTAAAGGGTTCCCCATTGTAGTTCATTTTCGACAGTGGGACTCAAAATAACCTCATCTCAACAGAGGTCGTGAAGCGGTTGGGCATGCCGACCACAACACACCCACAACCGTACATCATCGAGTGACTTCACCAAGGACGAGATCTCCGCGTCATCCATTAGTGCCTCCTTCCCTACAACATCAAGCCCTTGACGAATGAGGTATTATGTGACATTGGTCCTCTTGATGTTTCTGATGTATTATTAGGCCAACCATACTTGTGGAAGCGACATGTTGTGCATGAGTCGCAACCTTGTGCTGTTAATGTTACTTTAGGCAATAATTTGTACAGGATACCAGAGGTAGCACCGCCTACCACCATCTCTTTGGTTACTACAAAACAATGCAGTAAGCTCATTTCAAACACCAAGAAATTTTTTTTCCTGATGATTCGCCCTCAGGGAAAGAAGAAGATTGTGGCTACAACCCCCATACAAGGCTCCTCCACATGCAAACAATAGATGGAAAAGGTCATGTAGGAGTACATCTTCACCTCCCTCGTAGGGGTGCCTCTATATTATCAAGTCAAGCACTCCATCGATCTAACCCCAGGTGCGTCGCTGCCCAATGAACCAATCTATCGGCGCTCTATTTTGGAGAATGACAAAATCAAGAGGAAGATTCAAGAGTTGTTGCAGAAAGGTCACATTCAGACGAGTTCATCGTCTTGTGGGAGCCCGATCGTGTTGGTGCAGAAGAAGGATGGGACTTGGAGACTCTATATTGATTATCGGGTGCTGAACAAGACCACTGTCCAGAATAGGTACCCGATCCCACAGATTTATGACCTTTTATACCAACTCAAGGGGGTGAAATATTTCAGAAAGATCGACTTTAAGTCTAGGTATCACCAGGTACCAATTGAACCCTCTAATGTGTGGAAGACTTCCTTCAAATATAATGAGGGCCTTTTCGAATGACTGGTCATGCCTTTTGGGTTGAAAAACTGCCCCACAACCTTCATGAGGCTGATGGATGACATCTTGCGGCCATTCACCAACTCATTTGTAGTGTTGTACTTGGATGAAATCCTGATCTTCATCTAGACTTGGGAAGATCGCCTCCACCACATCCGACGGGTCCTCCAAACACTGCAGCAACACAAGTTGTGTGCCAATTTGGAGAAGTGCACTTTTGGCATGAACCATGTTCAGTATCTGGGATACATTATTCATGAGCGGGGGGTGCATGTGGATCTAGCCAAGATCCAAGTCATTCAGGATTGGCCAACCCCAACCACTCTAACAAAGCTCCACACCTTTTTGGGTCTTGCCAATTTCTACCGTAGGTTCGTGTTGGGATTCTCTCATATCACTTTGCCCTTGAGTCAAGTCACCAAGGGAGGGGCAAAAGTAAAATTATTTTGGTCTGAATCTCAATAGAAGGCTTTCGTAGATTTGAAGCATCACCTCTGCTCTGCACCAGTGCTCACATTACCAGACTTGCAACAACCATTTGAGATCGATACAGATGCTTCTGACTATGCTATTAAGGCAGTTCTTACCCAACAGGTGCATCTAGTGGCATATCACAGTGAGACACTTTCCAACACAGTCCGGAAGTATACCACTTATGAAAAATAGATGTATTCCATTGTGAAGACTTGGTGACAATGGAAGAATTACATTTTGGGAAAGGAAACGGCCATCCACACAGAGCACTGACCCCTACAGTTTATACAAACATAAGGGAAGTTGCAGAACGATTTCCATCAGAAGTGGTCCACATACCTGCATCAATTTCATTTGAACATCAAGTAAAATAAGGGAAGCACCAATAATGTTGCAAACTGCCTTAGCCAACCACCAATCGTGGTTCTAATCACTGTGCTCAACTATTGTGGGCACAAGACTTCCACTTAGCCACTTCTCTACCAAAGCAATCGAGAATTCAACCACACATACAATACGCTTTTGGAGGGTAAGAAAGTTCCAAATTTTCACCTCGAGGATGCCCTGCTATGTCACCTGGGACACCTTTGTGTTCCTTCAAGTGAGCGTGCCAAGATGATTTGGGAAGCACACTAAAATCAAGTCGTTGGGAATTTTCACGTTAAGAAAAGAGTGGCAATACTGTAAAATTATTTCTATTGGCCAAACCTTCGACATGATGTTGGGAAGTAAATCAAGTCTTGCACTGCCTGCGTCAATGCCAAACCAACCATCAAGAAGAAAAGCCTCTATTCTCTACTTCCTAGCCTTATTCGACCTTGGGAATCCATCTCCATGGATTACATGTTGGGCCTTCCTTCTACTAAGCATGGAAATTCTTGTGTTTTTGTGTTCGTCAAAAGATTCTCGAAGATGGCCATTGTGATGGCCTGCAAGAAGAATATCACAACAAAATCCACTTCTAAACTCTTCTTTGAACAAGTGTGGATACACTTTGGGATCCTACAGTATATCATCTCAGATCAGGACAACAGGTTCCTTAGTAAATTTTGGTCCAGCCTCTGGTCGATGCTGGATACCAAGCTCAACAAGTCCACAGGTTTCCATCTGCAAAATGATGACAAAACAGAGGTCGTCAACTGGATGATCATACACATTCTACGCATATACAACTCAAAGCATCCACGCACATGGGATGAGATCCTCCCCTATGTACATCACAACTATAATCGGGCTCTCCATAGCTCAGACAGCCAAAAACCCTTTCAGGTGGGCTTGGGATTCCAACCACTATGTACCATTGACGTAGCCATGCCATTGGTGGCTACTTAGGTAGATTCAGCTCATGTCCAGTTTGAGGCTGACAAGGCAAAAATTTTCATTGAGCGCATTCAGCACATGATCTACCAATAAGTTCATGACATATTTGATAGAGCCAATTCTAAGTACAAGCAACGACATGATCAACATAGGGTTTCACACAACTTCCAGGTGGGCGAAAAAGTGTGGCTACATTTGCAGAAGGAGCGCTTTGCTAGACCCCATCTGTAGTGTCCCCTAATAATAATAAAAATGATAAATAATAAATAATATAATATAATATAATTAAATAAATAGTAAATAAACAATAAGTCAATAGTAGTAAATAGAGAAGAAATAATAAAGAGAATAATAATAATAATAATAATAAATAAAATAGTAAATAATAACTGGAGTTCTAAATAAAATAGTAAATAATAAACTGGAGTTCTAAATAGTAAATAAGTAAGTGAAGTTAACAAAAGTAAAAAGGAATAAATTAAGAAAGAGTTAAACTAAGAAACTATAAAGATAAGTAAAGTTAACAAAAAGTAAGTTAAACTAAGAGAAACATTAAATTAAGTAAAACTTAAAATAAAGAAATAAAGGTTGCATGTTGGCATAGTGAATGTGTGCATGTGGTTCCCTTTCCATTGTTTGGTCTATTTAATAGACATTGAGAAATATTCATTGATCATTCCTTCATCCAGTCTCTTGAGAGAAAGGTATTGTGAGGCAAAGGCTTCCCTGGCAATAGTACATTGATTAAGGGCTCAGGGGTTTCTGGTTGTTGAAAGACTATGTGCAGTTGAGCCTACGGTTGGGTAGAGAGTTGTCCCCAAAACTTTGTTGTGGTTAGCAGGATTTAAATAGCGTTCAACTTTGGAGTTTCAAGTAAGGAATATCGTTGTTATAGGTAAGTCGTCTTTGCCCGTGTTTCTGAAATTTCTATGCTGATTAGTTAAACATTTTTTGGCATTGATTATTGATTTCATATTTGATATAATTAAAGGCATGTTAAATTTTGGGTTGTTACACCACCGCAAGCTTTGCTCGCTCCGATATGGGCCATACACCATCACCAAGGCTGTATGGGATAGTGCCTTTGAGATTAGTATTCCACCATTCCTTGGTCTACAACCAATGTTCAATGTGGACCACCTTTGGCCCTACTTTACGCCTCTACTAGACACATCCAACATGACAGAACAACTCACAGAAACATAGTTACACCCAAACTGCATGGAACATGCCACAACTGATCAGATCATGGATACACAGATCAAGCACATTCGACAAAAAACGGTCCCACTATATTGATTTGTTAAAGAAGGGAAACTCCTTCACCCAAGGAAAGTGGCACACCATGGACCAAGTTCAACAGAAGTTTCCTCATGTCATGGAAAACCTCAACGCAATGGGGACCATTGATTTCTAAGGGGGGAGGAATGATCCAGGTGGATATTTCTGGCCACTTGCCTATTCCACTTGGACCCCCACCATTGTTTCTTTTAGTTTTTCAGTTTCCTTAATTATAGCACAGTTTACTATTTTTAGCAGTTTTTCGGGTCTTGAACTTCCGGAGCCGTTTTGAGGCCGTAAACGACGTTTTTTGGGAAAACTGGGAGCAACATCAAAATTTGTATTCCTCGGATAAATATTTCTAACGAAGTATTGTGTGCATTAAACGAAGATCATATGCCAAAGTTATGTCCTCGGGAAGTTGATGTACCAATTTACTCAAATTGGACCCATAGTTTTGGCGCTTCATCTCCTAAGGTTAGGTTTTTGGATGTTTAGGGTTTTCCACTGTTTCTCAATAATAAATAGGCCTTCAAGCCTCATTGTAAGACAGTCCAGAGGCCTATAGTCACCACATTTGTTCGGATAGATAAGCTACCAACGCCCTACCTAGTTTATTTCCATTCTGTCTGTAAGCATATTTCAGTTATTTGTTATTAATGAAATGAAGTCTTATTTTTGTTGCATATCTTAATTTATGTGTATTTTTGTATTTCACTATGTTCTTGCATGAATCCGGATCACTAATTTAGGAATGTAATGCACAATCTTCATCTAAGATCTTGGAGGGAAAGTGGGAGAAATATTGTTAGGTCCTTATATTACTAGTATAGTCCCTTATTCTTGTTAGTGTAATCCCCTTATTGTTATTGTTGTACCCCTGTAACCCCCATATTGTTATTATTGCGCCCTTACATTATTATTATTATTTGGTCGGCTAGGATTACATTGTGGCCCCATGGACTCCTATATATAGAAAGGAGGTTTTGTCATTTGTATCATCCAAGATTTGTTAATTTATGTAATGTATTGGAGGTTTCCCCCTTGAAGTGGCTTATTTCTAAGGCATTGATCTCTCTTTTCTTCTATTTTTGGAACTGGTTTCATAACATTTGGTATCAGAGCTTTGGATTCTAGGGTTTCGCTGCTCCAAACAGGTCATCGTGGCATTTTCGCTATAAATTTTTTTCTACGAAGGTTCAGAAGCTGAAATTTCTAGAGCACGAAGACGAAATCCTAAGGAAACGCTTTGTAAAATTTCAAAGCTTGGTTCGAAATATTTGTGGAGATATGATCTGTGGAAGTTAGGGCATTTTGTAGGCTCCTCAATTTAACCTAAACAGGTCATCGCAGAATTTTCACTATAACTTTTTCTCTATGAGGGTTCAGAAGCTGAAATTTTCATAGAGCGAAGACGAAATCATGAGAAACCTCTTGTAAAAAATTCAGATCTTGGTTCACAATATTGTTTGAGATATGATCTATGGAAGGTAGGGTTGTTTCAAGCTCCCGAATTTCATCTCAAAGAGGTGACCGTGGGAAAAACGTCATAACTCTCTCTCTGAGCGTCGGATTGGGATTCTGTAAAAACTAGCCACAAGTAAGCGGACTTTAGTATTCAGAATATCAATTTCAGAGCCGAAGGAGGAAACAGTGACATGTCTCAAGTCGTACAATTTCGCTCTACCGAACCAGCCCATAATTAGGTCATCGTGGGAGATTGTGCATAACTTTGTCTTGAAGAATCCGAATCAAGTTAGACTTGTGGCATTCGAAAGAATATTCAGACGGTTACTTTAGACCCGAATTTTAGATATTGAAAATCTGAAATCATAGAGATAATTCAGTTTCAATATCGAGCTCCTCAAAAGCAAGAAAAAGGTGTGTATTTTTTTAGAATTACATAAGTCTCGTTTGAAAAAAATTAGTTTGAATTTATTCCAAGGGCATATTGACAAATAGATATTAGTATTGGGTTCTAAAATTCCCCCTAAAAAGAATTCAACACCCATTAAGCCTTCATAAGGCTCTACTATGACTCATGAAGATGAAGAAAAAAAACATGAGATATAAAAATTACAAGAGCAAGTGCACCAAATTTCGCTATCGCAAAGAGCAACAAAAAATGAAATGGAAGTTTTGAAGAAAGGCGTGGAAACTAAGATGGATGGTTTTAAGAAAGGCGTGGAAGCTAAGATGAATGGTTTGGAAGCTAATATGGATGGCATGGAAGTGGGCATGGAAACTTGGATCAGATATGACAGCAAGTAGATCAACAAAAATAAAGCTCTAGCCAGAGAAACATGAAGAATGATGAAGAAGTAGAGATTAGAAGGTTTTGAAAAGTTGGAAGTACAAGAAATGTTTCCTAATGGCAAAAAGATAATAGAGGAAACTCATGATGAGAACAAAATAAATGTTAATCACGATTTCATAAAATCTAATGTTGGATGGAAGAACCACCATATTCCAAAGATGGATATGAGGAAGTTTGATGGCAAGGATCCCTAACATGGATACTACAGATGGAGCAATATTTTGATCTCAATAATGTGCAAAACACACAAAAGGTACGCATTGCAACTTTACATTTAGAAAAAAATACATTTGTATGGTATCGATGGCTTTGCTCCCATAAAAAAATTGTCACTTGGTCAATTTTTACAGAGGAAATGATAACACATTATGAGGATACAAAGAGCAACACCTTCTTTAGCCAATTGATAAATCTCAAACAAAAGGGTTTAGTGGGGGAGCACATTGAGGACTTCCAAAAATTGAATATAAGGGTAACTGATATTCCAGAGGAACACATGATTAATCTCTTCATAGGCACTTTAAAGGATAACATCCAACATGAAGTTCGCGTTTTGGAACCTGATTCATTGGAGAAGGCATTCAGGTTGGCAAGAAAAATTGAATGTAAAATTATGGCGACAAGGAAGCCTACCACTCACTTCTATAAAGAAGGAAGTGTTTCTACGCCTAGATTTCCACAACCTACAAGGTTGACACGACAAAAATTGGAAGAAAAAAGATCAAAAGGGCTTTGCTACAGTTGTGATAGCAAATAAACTAAAGGTCATAAGTGTGCTGAGAAGAAATTATTTTACATAGATTGTGAAGAGGAAGAAGAAAATGAACAAGAAGAGGATATACACCAGGAACCAACCCTAGAAGAGGAAGAAATGAGTTTGACCATATCATGTAATGCATTGGTAGGAATTACCACTCCTCAAACTCTCAAGATAGAAGGACATATCAAGAAGAAAAAGGTAATAGTGTTGATTGATTCGGGTAGTACCCATAATTTTATTCATTGTAAGGTAGCCAAGGAATTGAATTATTTCCTATACCCATCACCAGAATGTCAAGTGATGGTTGTAACTGGAGGAGCTATAAATTGCTCTGGAAAATACCTTAATATCAAGCTAGCCATGGGGGAATATGTATTGAATAGTCCAATGCTTTCCATCCCAATGGGAGGTGTTGATGTTGTACTAGAAGTACATTGGTTACAATCTTTGGGGATGGTAGCTTTTAATTTTCAAGAAATTTTCTTGAAATTTTTTTCAGAAGGAAAGGAAATTGAATTACAGGGTATCGCAGGGAAGCCAAGAAAGATAATAAGCTCTAATGTCATGACAAAGCTTAAGAAATAACAACAAGGTGTAATTGCACAATTATTCTCACTAGAAGTTCCAACATCAAAATCATCTATTTCTCCAGATCTCCAAAAAGTCTTGGACAATCATTCCAAGGTGTTTGATACTCCCAAAGGACTCCCACCTATTCGTGATCATGATCATGCTATTCATTTGATTCTAGGAAGTGTTCCTCCAAACATCCGGCCTTACAGATATCCTTATGCCCAAAAGAGTGAAATTGAACGTATGATTGCAGAAATGTTAGAGGCTGGTATAATTCAACCTAGTCAAAGTTCTTTCTCTACTCCAGTAGTATTGGTGCACAAGAAGGTTGGATTATGGCGCATGTGTCTGGATTATAGGGAGCTCAATAAGCTCACTATTAAAGATACATTTCCCAATCCTGTGATTGATGAATTATTGGATGAACTACATGGAGCAATTTATTTTACCAAGTTGGATCTTCGTTCAGGATATCATCAAATTAGAATGAAGACTGAAGATATTCTGAAAACAACATTTCGAACTCATGAGGGTCATTATGAATTTTTGGTCATGCCTTTGGCCTTACCAATGCACCTTCTACATTTCAAGGGTTGATGAATTCCATTTTCAAACCCTTCCTTAGAAAATTTGTGCTAGTATTTTTTGATGATATACTAATCTACAGCAGGTCTTGGAAGGATCATGTTCAACATGTTGACTGGGTGCTCAAACTATTGGAGGAGAAATAATTATATGCAAAAACATCCAAATGTTTCTTTGGAGTACAAGAGGTGGAATTTATGGGTCATATTGTATCTCACGAGGGTGTTAAGGTAGACCCTAACAAAATTAAAGCCATTAAGGAATGGAAAGTCCCCACAACCATAAAGCAGTTGCGCAGATTTCTCGGGTTAACAGGGCATTATCGCAAGTTTCTTACGATTTATGGGAGAATAGTAGCACCTCTAAAAACATTATTGAAGAAAGATGCATTTTCATGGACTCCTGAAGCAACTAAGGCCTTTAAACATCTTAAAGAGGCAATGTGCCTAGCACCATTCTTAGCTACGCCAGACTTCACAAAAACCTTTATTGTGGAATGTGATGCCTCGGGAAATGGAATTGGTGTTGTGTTAATGCAAGAAGGAAGACCCATTGCTTTTGAAAGTCATTCAATCAAAGGAAAGTACTTACAAAAGGCTATTTATGAGAAGGAAATGTTGGAAATACTACATGCACTAAAGAAATGGAGACCTTACCTAATGGGAAGACACTTCAAGGTAAAAAATGATCATGATAGTATTAAACACTTTTTGGAACAAAGACTATCTTCAGAAGAGCAGCAAAAATGGGTCACAAAGATGTTGGGTTATGACTTTGAAATCATCTACAAAAAAGGGAAGCTAAATGTTGTTGCAGATGCACTCTCAAGAAAGGATGAAGAGGTGGAAGCATTGCTTTGTGCCATTTCTATTATCCAACCATATTGGATAACCAAAGTGTAATATCCCCAAGGGAAATAAACAGTAGCTCTGATACCACTGTAATATCCCCAAACAGGGATTACACAGCAAGCCTGCTGAAATAATGCACTCTTGAGAAATTTATGCACTGAAATGAGTTTGCAGCTCCTGGATCCCTTATATTAGCTAATCTAAGATCTAAATCCAAAAGGAGAGAAAAAAAAAAATCAAACTAGGTGGGTTAAACAGATCTCCCACAACCTAGTCTAGCTGAAAAACACCCAAAGAGAGGGGCTGCAGCTATATGCACATACTGCTTCAGTGATTGCGCAATTTAATCAGATAAATATAGGAGACCAACATGGAGGTTCATATTTCAGCTATACATCAGAAAAACATGTTTATAAGGCAGCTTATACAGTGTATAACATAAAGAGAATGAATATACAAGACAAAAGCCTCAAGATGAGGTGCTACAACAACATGAGATGGCAGAATAAGCTTGACAACGTTATTTTCATTATTGAAGCATGCAGTAGATTGCAACTCAGATCTATAGAAGATCTGTACACAAAATGATAGATCTATTTCAGATCTATATACAAGAAAGG
Organism: Pinus albicaulis; assembly: GCA_034641835.2. NCBI lineage: Eukaryota > Viridiplantae > Streptophyta > Pinopsida > Pinales > Pinaceae > Pinus > Pinus albicaulis. Next base: position 5,113,746 of record MU968357.1, on the reverse strand, counting down.
CTCTTTTATACACTCCCCTTGGGGATCTCAACAAAACATGAACAACAGTGAGTAGATCTGAGATCTAAGTCACAGATCTGTAGACGTATTCAGAAAAAATATGAATCATAACATATGTAGTAGATTAGATCTGAACTAACGTGGATTGGTTGGCCAATCCACAGATCACCACAGTGAGAGGAAGGATCCAATCACTAGAGATCTCTCCTCTAGAATGATGCCAAGACACCCTGCAACTTTGCTTTTGCAAATAACGCAGTCATGGAAGAGGGACTGCGCTGTAGGCTCTGAGTATGCTTTGGACTAATGCCAATGTATGGATCTAAAGCTCCAATGGTCTAGAACAGGGTTATCAAAGGGATAGATAACTTTCCCAATGAGAAGGAGTGCTAGAACTGCATAGATCTGAAGAGATCTATTCTCCACTTGTTGCAGCTCACATGGAAAACCCAATCCTAAATAGGACTACACTGTAGATGCAAGGTGAAGCTTGGCCCAAAGCCTGATAGTGGAAAAGATAAACAAGGCTCCTCCAAGAGCTACTCAAGGAAGGAGATGGAATTCCCGCTCGGGAACACCCAATGCTAAACAACATTATTCTCTTGCTAAACAGCTAGAGAATGAGGAATTTATAAATAGACAATACCTTCAGAAAATAATAATCGTCAACCTTTTCCTGCTATCTTCCTCTTCCTTTTATAAGATGAAATCCTTGTCAAACCCTAAACCACCTCAATGAGTTAGCTCCTTTCACGTGTGGAGCCTCCATCTAAAATTGTGTTGTGTATCCATGACGTTCATTGCACCTAGACTGCATTGTTGATTTGGTCAAGGTTGACCCAGTCTCATGGTTCAAACCCATTCACACCTGTAAGAGTTTATTTACATGACCCATATATGTCTCTATTTACATAGGCATTGATTTATTCATTGATTTCAGGAGTTTTACATGTCCTCCTTTATTCATTTATTCATGAAACAGAAAATAAAACAAAAATGCATATTCCTCTTAGCTGAGGCTAAGTAGGAATATTACAGTCCTCCCCTCCAAAATGTTGCTTGTCCTCAAGCAACTGATAAGGTGAGTGTTGCAACACTTCTCCTCCATTGGTGACATCATCAAAGATCAAGCTCTCATCATAAGCTAGATGCTCACCAATCCAACCCTCCATGAATTGTTCCTCTAAAGTCATTATGAGATGTGCAAAATCCATCCCACATGGAGTCAAGAAATCAAAAGAAACAAACATGGCTGAACCAATACTCTCTCTAAAACATGTATCATAAGGTACATAGAGAGTCTCCATCCCATGAGGTACACATATGCTCCCCATCCTCGCTCCATACATCCCCATAAATAGAACAATCACATCATCAATGTATGGAAATAAAAGTACATATAAACAAACTGAAATTTGAGCATAAGGAGGTGGGTTATAATCCCACATAAGGTACCAGCACAGGGCATCTCCTGCCTGCATCAGATCAAGATTTGGTAAGTGGTTTCCCCATCACTTACTTTCTGCACAAGTCATCTCACTATAGCTGAAGATGTGAGATATGTTTGGTGCCTTTGGGAAGCACCCATCATGAAAAATAATCTCCCTTTGCACAACAAGGGAGTGGCCAAGTTCAGAATTCTTAGTGGCCCAACAAGTGCCATGAGATCTACATGAAATATCACTCCCTTTAAGAGCCATGGCCAGCATACACATGGTAAAAGAATATGTCAAATCAGAAAAATAAACATGCTCTACATGATCAGATTCTTTACCATTCATGTTCCTCATACACATGGAGTTGTGCATGGACATTTCTCCTCTTTCAAGAGAAGGAAGAGATGGCTGAGATGACTCTTTCATAGATTCCCTTGGCTGCCCCAACTCCACATAGCTCATGCACTCTTGAAAGTGCTGATGTAGTTCCTCCTTCATGCCCTCCCAATCAAAGCTCCTCATGATTAGGGTGTAGATCTTTGTTGATTGCATATGGCTAGAAATGAACTCTTTGTGTGCCCCTTGTAGTATCTTCTGCTTGAGCTTGGAGGCTCTAGACAAGAAGACCCTACCATGATGATAGATGACTCCTCCATGGACTAATTAGCCCTCCTCTTGTTGCATGTCATCTAGTATCATACTGGTGTGAAGATATTTGGAATACTCTACAAGGAGTTGAGGTTTCCAATGCAGATCTACACTACTCAACAATGACAGCACTGGTGATGCCTTCATAGGAACATCTGTCATGTTGCTGATCTTTTCTTTGAAATCTCCCATGCCAAAGGTGTGTGTTGGAAGGCTAATCCTTCCATTCTTCTCCTCCCACATCGCAGATCCAGAAATGAGAGTGGGTGATAGTGATAAGGGAAGACGATTTCCCTCCTTAAGCTATACCAAGCCTCCCAGCGCTGCAGGTGTTTCTTCCTTTGCTCCAATCCCTCTTGGATCTAAATTTGGAGAAGAAAATTGTGAGGTATTCACCACAAGATCTAAATCTGATGGCCTTCCAGGTGATTTTCCACTAGACAAGAATGTCCCATGTAGAAATCTCATGAACATCAGAGATGGGACTGTGAGGTCCTTGCTTCCACTGCGCAAATCCATCTCAGTCTTATGTGTGGAAGTGTTATGTGAGGGGTAAGGATGCATGCCTTGGATCATTTGAGGTTCACCACTCTTCATTTCCACCCATTCCATTTGCAAAGCCTTCCAATCAGTGGTGACTTTCCCCAATGTAATCAACAATTGAACACCCAAAATGATATTGGTGTCTGGTATGTCAACTACAAAGAAGTGATCCACCAAAGTGTAGGATCCCATAGTGACTGAATGTGATGGGACATAATGCTTGCATTGCATTGTTCTATCTCCTGGGACGAAAACAAAGAATCCCTCAAAAGTATCCGTGGGTATTGCTATCCTCTGCACAAGATGAGCATCAATAAAGTTTTGGGTTGCCCCACTGTCAATCAAAACTGAAACCCTCTGATTCATGATTGAACCATGAACTCTTAAGGTCAAGTACTTAGGTACTCCTCTCAAAGATGCAAGAGTTCCTCCCATTGGAGCAAATGATCCACTACCATCTCTAGAAGGTGTTGGGTCTCCCTCGACATTGTCAGTGCTGTGACCTCCTCTTGATTCATCATCTTCATCTTCTTCAAAATCTGAGAAGACTTCTATGTATTGTGCTTTTCCAGTAGCACACCTATGTCTAGGAACCCATGGTTCTTGACAAATGAAGAAAAGTTTCTTCCTTCTTAGATCTCTCTGGGTTTCAATGTAAAGAGGCTTCTTGAATGTGCTGTCCTTAGAAGGAGCAATTTTTTCTCCTTTTCCCTTGGAAAAGAAGGAGGACTTATTCTGAAAGTTTTCCTTTGCTTTTGGCAAGGCATCTTGTAGATCTCTTGTCTTCTCAATGGCATCATGCAGGGTAAGGGGTTTTGTAGATTTTACCAACCCATGAAGAGGTTCATCCAGACCATCGATGAACATATAAACCCTCCTTTCTGCAGACAATTCAGGAACCATAACAGATAATCTTAAAAACTCATAAATATAAGATTCAGCATTACCTGACTGCTTCAACTTTGTAAGGCTCATGAAGGGTGCCTCTGGATCTCTTCTATAAAATCTTTCCACCACCTTTCTAGTGAACTCTGAATAGGAAGTCACATTGGCATGGCCCAATGTTGACAAGCCATGGAACCACCAGTCATGTGCTTCACCTTCAAGGTGCAGCACTGCAACTTTGATAGCCTCCATTTCAGGGCCTTGTTCAACTGAAAGTAGATATCCAACTTTTCTACCCATGCTTTGGCAAAACTTTTAGATGACCCATCAAAATAGGGTAAGAAGAATCTTCCCATAGAGTGATGTCGATCATGATTCTGAGTGAATCCACCCTCTCTATGCTAATACCTTGGTATTCTTTTGTCCTTCAAGTGATAGAACTCTTGAAAACTAAGATTCTCCTTGAATCTCTGATTTTGAGACTCATACTCAACAAAGTATTCTTCAAGGGATGGTTGCTCTTGTAACCCTTCATTTCCCATAGCCAAGAAGGTAGGCATAGTGGAGCGTTGGGAAACTTGTGGCTGGTTCACTGGTTGATCATTCCAGTGTTGAGATATGCGAGAGCTTTCTCCAAGATGAAATCTTCTAGGAGAGTCTTTGATTCTATCAACCCTCATCTCTTTGATCTCTCTAGCAAGATCTTGCATGGCCTTCAAAAGAGTTCTTGCAAACTCCTTTCCTTCTTCATCACTTCCATTTCCATCTTCAGGGGTTTTACCCTTGTCTTTGTCTTCATTGGTGTAATCAAAATTCTTCTGTCTTCTTCTTAGATACCTCTGTTCTCTGTCAGTGAGAGGCTCTCCTTCTTCTGAAGACATATTGGCTCAAAGAATGCACAGGTTATGCCAAGAAAGATGCTCTGATACCGTTGTAATATCCACAATGGAAATAAAAAATAGCTCTGATACCACTGTAATATCCCCAAATAGGGATTACACAGCAAGCCTGCTGAAATAACGCACTCCTAAGAAATATATGCATTGAAATGACTTTGCAACTCATGTATCCCTTAGATCAGCTAATCTAAGATCTAAATCCAAAAGGAGAGCAAAAACAAATCAAACTAGGTGGGTTAAACAGATCTCCCACAACCTAGTCTAGCTAAAAAACACCCAAAGAGAGGGGTTGCAGCTATATGCACATACTGCTTCAGTGATTGCGCAGTTTAATCAGATAAATATAGGAGACCAACATGGAGGTTCATCTTTTAGCTATACATCATCAAAATATGTTTACAAGGCATCTTATACAGTGTATAATAGAAAAAGAATGAATATACAAGACAAAAGCCTCAAGATGAGGTGCTACAACAACATGAGATGGCGGAATAAGCTTGACAACATTATTTTCATTGCTGAAGCATGCAGTAGATTACAAATCAGATCTAGAGAAGATCTGTACACAAAATGATAGATCTATTTAAGATCTATATACAAGAAAGGCTCTTTTATACACTCCCCTTGGGGATCTCAGCAAAACATGAACAACAGTGAATAGATCTGAGATCTAAGTCACAGATCTGCAGAAGTATTCAGAAAAACTCTGAATCATAACATATGTAGTAGATCAGATTTGAACTAACATGGATTGGTTGGCCAATCCACAGATCACCACAGTGAGAGGAAGGATCCAATCACTAGAGATCTCTCCTATAGAATGATGCCAAGACACCCTGCAACTCTGTTCTTGCAAATAACACAGTCATGGAAGAGGGACTGTGCTATAGGCTCTGAGTATGCTTTGGCCTGATGCCAATGTATGGATCTGAAGCTCCAAGGGTCTAGAACAGGCTTATCAAAGGGATAGATGACTTTCCCAGTGAGAAGGAGTGTTAGAACTACATAGATCTGAAGATATCTATTCTTCACTTGCTGCAGCTCACATGGAAAACCCAATCCTAAACAAGACTGCACTGTAGATGCAAGGTGACGCTTGGCCCAAAGCCTGATAGTGGACAAGATAAACAAGGCTCCTCCAAGAGTTGCTCAAGGAAGGAGATTGGATTCCCGCTTAGGAACACCCAATGCTAAACAACATTATTCTCTTGCTCAACAACCAGAGAATGAGGAATGTCTTAATAGGCAATACCTTTTGAAAATAATAATCATCAACCTTTTCCTGCTATCTTCCTCTTCCTTTTATAAGATGAAAGCCTTGTCAAACCCTAAACCACCTCAATGAGTTAGCTCCTTTCACATGTGGAGCCTCCATCTAAAATTGCGTTGTGTATCCATGAGGTTCATTGCACCTAGACTGCGTTGTTGTTTTGGTCAAGGTTGACCCAGTCTCATGGTTCAAACCCATTCACACCTACAAGAGTTTATTTACATGGCCCAGATATGTCTCTGTTTACATAGGCATTGATTTATTCATTGATTTAAGGAGTTTTACATGTCCTCCTTTGTTCATTTATTCATGAAAAGGAAAATAAAACAAAAATGCATATTCCTCTTAGCTGAGGCTAAGTAGGAATATTACACGAAGCAAGGGATGAATGGAAGAAGGATGAAGAAGTGTGGACACTCATTCAAAAGTTGCAGCAACATCCTAGTACATATGATACATTTAGTTGGAAAAATGATTCCTTATGGTACAAAGATATCTTATATATTTGGAAGAATTCTCAACTAAAACAAAAGATTCTTTTGGAATTGCACACTTCTCCTTTAGGAGGACACTCGAGATTTTTAAAAACTTACCACAGGGTGAAGAAAGAATTTTTTTGGGATGGCCTTAAATCTGATATTCAAAAGTTTGTGGTGGAATGTTTGGTTTGCCGAAATAAAGTTGAGACAATTAAGACCCCGGTCTTCACAACCTTTATCCATTCCAAGTCAACGTTGGTAGGAGATTCAATGGATTTTATTACAGGTTTACCTAAGTCAAAAGGAAGGAGTGTCATCATGGTGGTAGTTGATAGAATTACTAAGTATGCACACTTTTGTGCATTATCTCATACATTTAAAGAGAGTAAAGTTTCTACTGCATTTATGGAAACAATTCAAAAGCTACATGGAAACCCAAGATTATTGTAAGTGACAAAGATCCCATTTTTACAAGAAATTTTTGGATGGAATTATTTTCTTGTTTGGGTACTCAACTAGCTCATAACTCATCTTATCATCCTCAATTCGACGGTAAAACAAAGATAGTGAATAAATGTTTGAAAGGATATCTTTGTTGTTTAGTATCTGATAAGAAAGAACAATGGGTCAAGTGGTTACCTCTCGCTGAATGGTCGTATAAAACTTCCTTCCATAGTGCAGAAAAAATGACCGCATTTATGGCACTTTTACGTGGATACCTATCCACCATTCATCACATCTTCTTTAAGGGAAAATCTAAGGTTCAAGAAGTGGAGGATCACATCGAGCATCAACAGCAGTTCTCCAACTCTAAAAAGGATAGGCCTAAATTCTGCACAAACCGAATGAACAAATGTGTAGATCAACATCGCAAAGGGGAGAGAAGTTTTGATGTGGGAGACGGTATTTTTATGGCTACAACCATACAAAAAAATGTCCCTCAAGCAAGCTAAGAAGGATAATAAATTATCACCAAAGTACTATGGTACTTACAAGGTGTTGCAAAATATTGGTACTACGGCATACAAATTGGAGCTTCCTGCTTCTTCGTGAGTGCATCCAATTTTCCATGTTTCATGCTTAAAGAAGGTTATAGGTGAAAATATTCCAGTTCAAACAATATTGCCAGAACTTGATGAGGAAGGAAAAACCATATTAGAACCTGAAGCGGTCACGGCAACAAGAACTCCACAGCTACGGAATCGATCAATTTCAGAGCATCTCATCAAGTGGAAGAACTTACCCACCGAAGATTCTACATGGGAGGATGAGAATTTTATATAGAAGCAACCAGAGCTACTCAAGCGTTGAGGACAACACTTTTTTGAAGGAGAGGGGCATGTTAGGTCCCTATATTACTAATATAGTCCCTTATTGTTGTTAGTGTAACCCCCTTTATTGTTATTGCTGTACCCGTGTAACCCCCATATTGTTATCGTGTCCTTACATTATTATTGTTAGGTCGATCTTGACATATCAGGCCCCACTAGGATTACATTGTCACTCTGTGACTCTATGGAATCCTATATATAGAAAGGAGGTTTGTCATTTTGTATCATCCAAGAATTGTTCATTTATGCAATGTACTGGAGGTTGCCCCTTGAAGTGGCTTATTTCTAAGGCGTTGATCTCTTTTCTTCTATTTTTGAGCCGGTTTCATAACAATTTGTTAGCAAGGATACTCTGCATTATCCTCCCCTCATTTAGAAATTTTGATTTTTCTGGTTCAAAATCACTTGGTCTAGCTACACGGTTATATTTAGGCAAGCCAGTCCTTGTGATACAAATGTTGTAGGTGTTATAATTGAAATAGTTGGAACATAGATGGAAGCTCATTATGAGTTTGGATTTGGATATTACACTTAATATTAATTTCATTATTCAATCATTTAAGAAGTGAAAAAGGACTTTTCACAAAATGTATATTGAGATTAACCATTTAGATTTAAAATAGATCATGTATATTGAAATGATGAAACATTTTGTGATATAAATGTTGTAGGAGTTATAATTGATATAGTTGGAACATAGATGAAAGCTCACTATGAGTTTGGATTTGGCTATTACAGTGAATAGCAATTTCATTATTGAATCATTTAAGGAACAAAACAAAACTTTCCACAAAATGCATATTGAAATTAATCATGGAACAGATTTAAAAGAGATAATGTACATTGAAATAATGAAACATTCAATAAAATATCCTCTTAATTCTACAGAGTAATTTTAGCAATGTAAATATACAATAAAATGATTTTATGTCATAAAATGTTTCTAATGTAAATGTTGTAATGATATAATTTTTTTAAAAATAATTAATAATTAAATAATATTAAAATGAAAATAATTTAAATTAAATTAAGATTTTGAAAATAATAATATCTATACTTGTAAAATTGAATAAATAAATAAATAAATAAACAAAAGTAAAAATAAAAATTAAATAATTACAAAGAATTTATTACACCAAAATTTTCATTCTTTTATTTATATTTGGTGTAACTTTGCACCTTTAGAGACAGCTTTTGCTAGTTTATTAATTAAATAGATTAAATGAATGGTGCAAGGTCACCATAAAATATTAGTATCGATCGTCTATGGTGAAATCTAGTACAATATTGTCTGACCGGAAGATGAAATGCCCAGCCAAGACCAGAATTTTCTTTTGGTGCATCCTTCAGAATAAAGTGCCAACGTGGGACTTCCTCCAAAAGAGGGGAAAATCGGGTCTGAGCTGGTGTCCCCTCTGTAAGTCAGCCGAAGAAACAGCTCTCCACCTCTTCCTTCAATGTCCTTTTAATTCCAGCCTCTGGGCAGAAACTTTAAGATTGATTAATATTCCTTTTAGCTGGCGCGGTGATGACTTTCTTCAGGCTTGGAACCAACGGTGGCAGGAGGCTCCAAATGATAAAGACAGATCCATCCCTCTTCTCATAGCATGGGGAACTTGGATTGCTCGTAACAGGGCTATTTTTAATGAGCAGTCCTTTCCTATTGTCAGATTGGCAGCAAAAGGAGCTGTCATCTACGACAGCATTCCTTCTTCTTCAGGACCAGGTCCCCCACGAAACATTCAGCCTGAAGTTATCAATGACTCAATTCCGTGGGCTTTCTTTGATGGGGCCTCTGAGTTAAATGGCTCATGTGGCGCTAGTTTAATTATTCACCTCTCTCATGCTAACTCTCTTCGTGCTTCGGTGGGCCTTGGGCAAGGGTCAGATAATTTTGCTAAACTTAAAGCCCTCCATTTTCTTCTTTGCTGGTTGATTTCAAAACATTTGAGGCAGATTCAGATTTTTGGTGATTCTAGGAATGTTGTGAATTGGTTTAATGGGACCCAGCAGTGCAAAAATTATATTTTGTTACCTTTGCTTAAGGAGATCCGTCGACTCAAATGTTTCTTCACTGAGATATCTGTTTGTCACATTTACAGGGAAAGGAACCAGGAAGTAGATCAATTATCTAAAGAAGGTGCTCAGCAAGATTTGGGGTCCTGGACAGTAACTAAGCTGGTGAATGGGGTTGTTCATGCTTGGGAACAACCGGCTTTTGTTTAAACTCTGTTGTTTTTATTTATTTTATGTACATATTTGCTCTTTAAAACTCTAAACTGCTACTTTATGTGGGCTCAGAACTGTTTTCCTTATGTAAGGAGGTTCTGGGCTCCATTTTTTATTAAAAGCTGTTGATTGGGGACTGGGATAGTTTCTACTGCCAGTCCCTCTTTTTGATCAAAGGAAGCTTTGGGCTTTTCCTTTGCATCCATATCCTTCTGTTCTCATCTCTGTTTCGGTTCGATATCCGGGGGATGATGAGCTAAAGGAGATGCATTGGTTTCTTGAGAGGTTTTTTGCTTTTTATTGGTTGCTTTACATCACCACAGGTCTTGTAAAGCAGTTGTGTCACCATCCCCCTTTGAACGAAGGGAATGGCTCCGTACTAAAATGCTCTGCATATGTTTTGAGACTATCTATTTATAATAGAAAGTTCGATTTTTTTTTGTGGAAAAAAACTAGTACAATATTGTTTTATATGGTAATTTTTATATATTTATTATTATAATTTATTTACAACATTACAAATATTTTTTATTAAATTGAATAGTATACGAAATTATTTTTAGACTAGTGGAGTGGTTTTGGAGGGAAACCATATATCAGTTATACGATATTAAATGCGGTAAGGGCATATCCACAAGCTAGATTTAAATGAAATTAAATTCTAATCATGGGCATATACTCGCCCACTGCATTTAATATCGTATAGCTTACGATTTATGTTATCGTTCGGACCAATTTTCAGAAGAACACCCGAAGACAAATGTGATTTTATAATAGTTGTTTGTGTCCCGCATGAGAAGAGACAATGTGAGGACATATAGCATCGACACATATGTGATCTTATATTAGGATCTTAGTAGTTGTTTTTTTATGTATTGCGATCGTCTCGTCCACAGTGTAGGATCTTATCACATAAACACTCAACTGGATTGCGATGGCTGTCCACAGTGTAGGATTTAAGGCACTCCTTGTCATAGGTTAGGTTACTTGTTCAAATTTCCCATAAACATTTATCAATTGAAAAAATAATAATAGAAAATTATATATATATATATATATATATATATAATTTGATTTTTTATTACTATTTATAATGTGGTAAAGACATTAGATTTAGAAATAAAATATAGTTTAGTTTTTGAGTTTAAATATTTAAATATTTGATTTTATCCATGGTTTGTTTATATTATTTAATTTGATAATATAATAAATTAATTTATTAAAAAATAAAATTTAAAAGTCACTAGAAAGTGTTGCATGTCATATCTTAGACTGGTACAATATTGTTTTGTGTAATAAAATATTTTATTATTGTAATTTAAAATAATGTTATATTTTGATTTTGATATGATTAAATATATTTTTAGATTTATTTAGATTTATTTGAAATTACTAGTAATTATTAGATAGTAAACCAAAATTATAAAAAACAAAAGCTGTGACACCAAATAACTCTTGTTTAGGTTGGAAGAAAATAATTGAGTGAGTACGTTAATTATATATATACTGCTCTATCAGATTGAATTGGCTTGTATTGTATTGTGAATCAATTCTGCTCAAAAAATATTGTGAATCAATTGTGATCAGTCGATCTTTGGCATCGGAAGTTGGGCACAAGAGCGATGGCGGATGTGGAAGAACCGCTAGTGTTTCACAATGTGTGGATTGATCAAGTTAAAGAGATGCTTTATGGTGAGAGATCTCTGGCTAATGAGTTTCCACTACCGCGGGTGGCAAAACCTCATATATTCCTCAATTTCTTTCCCTCGGACCTTACCACCATTCCAGGCTAAAGAAAGACGGCACGTATCAGTATACGTATCTTGGGCTAAAGATGTCGGCGGCAGAGGCATACAAGGTCATTTCCGCGGCCACAATCTCCCGGCGCAAGAACCTGGCAGACAGAGTCGAAGACATCAGAAAGAGTCAGCCACATATTGTGAGCTTATATGACTTACAAATCCCGCAAGATGACGACTTTTCTGCAAACTTCGCTCTCATGATGGCTGTAGATTCCTGCTTTCTTTTAAGTTTCCTATTCGGCTGCTTAGGCCTTGAGGTAAATCAAGAATTAGGTAAGGAAAGGTTAAGAAGAAGTATTACAAAGTCAAAGTCAAAATCAGGATTGCTGAAACATGGGGGTACTTCTACGAGAGGTTTTTCTCAGCGCCATGGAAGATTCTCGCTCTACTGTTAGCCATTTTTCTTATCTTCTTGAACTGCATACAGGCCTACTGTAGCCTCTACAAATGCGGATCTGATAGCTAATTCTAGAGTCTACACATGACCGTGATGCTTAGGATTATATCGCTCCTTTCACCTTGAAAATGATTTTCCAGCACGTACAGGAGTACTAGTGCACCTTGGAAATATTTCTGCACCTACAAGAGTACTAGTGCACTTTGGAAATTGATTGTCCAAATTAGTCAACAAGTTGATGTGATTCCCCACCTATATCTCTCATCCGCAAAGATAAGAAAGAAAGCCCTCGTCTTTTGTGATAGGGTTCCAGTCATGAAATTTACATGTATGTGACCTAGTCCAAAAGCGATGGACTCATGGGTTGTAGATCAATGGGTCCCAAAAATCAACGGTGAGGTTTTTGAATTTTCCTCGAGGCATGGGTATTTCATCTTTATTTTTTCAACTAAGGAAGATCAAGATTTATTTTGTAGATCTTTGTCTTGTTTTATGGGTTCCAAAAGAATGTTTTTATCTCCATGGACCCTAGAAATCAAACTATAACAAGAAATCACTTCAACCCTTACATGGGTCAAGTTACCGCACCTCCCACTAGTTTTTTGGGTTGAAAGTTCTCTAAAGATATTGGAAATGAATCACTCATTACTTATGCAAACCCAAAATAGAATTTATAATCCTACACAAGAATATGTGTGGAGGTTGATCTAGTAAAGGTAGTCCCTAAAGCCCTTTCAATCAACCTTGATGGGTGGAGTCACCAACAAGCATTGGACTATGAATAGGTTCCTTTCAAATGCATGTTTTGTCATGCATATGGACACTTTGTCCAAAATATTGAGAGGAATTCCCTTCCTCATCGAAGCAGTGAAAGCAATAGTCAAGAAATGAACCTCAATTGAAGATGGTTATAAATAAGCGAAGGAGTTTCCAGTGAAAAGGGACCTCCAATCCAAATTCATCTCAAGAAGGCCCTTCTCCATCAGGCGTCAACAAGTATGAATTCTTTGGAATCTAAAGGAAAAGGAAACTTGAGAAAATAGAAAGAAGAAAGTTGAAGAGGAAAATGAAGCAGAATTTAGCCCATTTGTGATTTCAATTCATCTCATAGAGAGCCAACGACATATATAGAGAAATAAGAGAAAATTGAAAAAGGAGGAACTCAAAGAACATTAAAAAGAGTCAAAGGAGTAAGAGGAGGAGGAAGAATAATCATAATAAGAAGAAAGTGACTCTTCTCAATAAGAAGAAATTGAGGCAGCTACGAATGTGCAAGTCCCTCCCACACAATGAAAATTCTTTGCAAATTTTTTGAAGAAGACGTCAATCCCTTTGCACCCAACAAGGTGTATAGAAAGAAAATTAGAAAAAAATAACATATGAGGCAGTAAATAATATCCAAAAGGGGTGCCAAGGAATCATCAAGAGCCTTCTATTATTTTACATATGTTATGTTTATGTGTCATTATTTTAACCAATTTGTGAGAACTTACTCATGTATACAAATAGAAAGAGATGACCTTTTTATCCCTCGTTCTTCGAAGGGAGGTTGGAAACCATCAATAAGTTTGAATCATGTCGCAAGTGAATCTCCTTTTGACATAACCTTAATGTGAGCATGTGTTCCAATTTTTATTAATACATATATTCCCATATATATATATATAATTGTCATAAATAGAGTTTAGAGAAGTTTAGTAGTAGTGTAGATAAACTAAAGCATAAGGAGTGATGTGTCAAATGAAGATTGACTAAGCGTGGATTAGTGATGGGTGGAATTGGCGATTGTAGGATTGACTTGGTGAACTTCTTGATTAATAGCTTAATTAATCTTAACATTTCTTTGCCATTCAAAAGTTTGTGTGGGTAAAGTCAAATTTGTTTTTAAATTCTAGCACTTTTTGTGCAGATGATGTGTATGCAGAATTGGTGCCAATTCTCAGATCTGCTTTGGATGGCCACAATGTATGTATTTTTGCATATGGGCAGACTGGAACTGGCAAAACTTACACAATGGTGTGTGTCTTGATTTAGGTTCGGTTATTTTTACCTCAAATTTGAAACCTCCTTTCAAAAATCAGCCATTAATACCAGATTGAGAAGGTCATCCTTAAACTGACTGTAGATTCGAGTCATTGGAGGTTGACTTTGTGGCTCAGCCTTCCGATGACCCAGATCTACAATTGGGTTAAGCTCAGGTGATTGATAATTCATAAGAGGCCACTGTGGACCTCCCAAGCCGTGGTGAAAAATATGGCTGCCTAATAAGCAAGGAGTTACGTTCAAGCCCTGATATTTGTAGGCTCAAAATCCAAATCCTTACAGTTTCCTTTTTAGGAACTTGACCTAAATGCAGGCCATTGTACATGGTGATCTGGATTCTCTACAGTATTCACAGTGTAATTTTCCATAAGCTTTCCTAAATTACCTCAGGAAAACCATGCCGGTAATGCCAATTTTCCCTTCATTATCAGAAGGCAATAATCAACTGCCCACTACCCTCACAGTTGCACCAGGATTCTGGGAGAATCCCATGCATTGAATGGGCAAAATTTGTAGTTCAAAAACACCTGCCCACTACCTTGTAATCGACACTGTTTTTGTCAGGGATAGCTTGTGATACCATCTGAGTTTACAAAATGCATCCTCTCAACTGTATAAGATCATAAATTTAAAGTATCATCAAAATTTCCTGAAACCTTTCCCACGAAGATTAACCAAGTAGTTGATTTCATCTTGATAAATATATTGCAGGAAGGAAGACCAGATAGTCCTGATGTTGTTCCTCACACATTCAAGGAACTCTTTAGACAGGCTGCCTTGGACAGCAGTTTAACCTTTACCTTTACAATTAGCATGCTAGAGGTTTACAAGGGATCTCTGAGAGATTTGCTTGTGTGTCGACCTACAAGGCCAACCGAACCCTCTGCAAAATGGTACGGCATCCATTCTTATGGTCCTCTGTTCTCAGGTTTAATACATCAACAAAGTTATGGAACCAAGGAATGATACCATCATTTAAATCTCATTAATCATTATGTGTTGTGTTTAGGGAATTGTTCATTAATGAAAACTAGACTTGAAATGTCCTAAACAGTGATGAAATACTTATTTGAGGCACGGTACAATATAATAGATTATGAAAAGCATGTCGACAGAACTATAACCACGAGAGAATTAATTTAGTCGTGTATTCCAGATTGTAAGATTATGTCAAACATACAAGGTGTTGTCAAACTTCAATGTTATGGCACAATTGTCATTGCGTGTCTAGAGCAGATTAGTAGTTTTTGAAGTGAGATTAACTGACACAATGAATTAGAAACAGTAACCTACCTTAAGTTTTGTACATGACTACATAAAAAAGTATAATAACAGTGAAGTGTCAAATTACTAAGTGTTTTGATATGTATTAAAGTTACTTGCAAGATAAATGAAGCAACAAATCTGAAACAAACCCCTTATGCAAGCCACAAACCTCTGCCCACAAGGCTAGAAATATAACATATGCATTCAAGTTCACTTAGGTGAGAAATATAAAAGTTTTCATGCCATATATAACTTAAATATCACTGTAAACCCCTAAACCCTAAATATCCTTTGACTTATGTCCATTTCCAGCGGAGGGAGTTGGCAAAGAACTGTCAGAGTTTACAACAGGCCTGTGCTTAACTCTTCTAGGCCCTTGTCTGTTATCTTGTGCAGCTTCGACTGTGAGACCATCATTCTGTACATCAGCCAAAGACCCATGTTCAACCTTTTCTCCAACAATGTTTTCATGTGTCATTCTTTCAACCTCTGCACCAAGATCAACTTCAAGAGCCGGTTGATATGATCTCTCAGTTTCTTCCTTCCCAATAGTAGAATCACCCACTTTTCCTGGCGAAGGCGACTGGTTAAAAATCTTTGAAGCACATTTCTGCAACCATGACAGACGACTAGTTTTCGAAGACCTTGCATCTGTTCTTCCAGAAGAGGGTTTAGGATTGACCTTCACAGATGTATCTACTGGTGTCGCAAAAATATTTTGTCCTAGTGCCTGATGTTAAAAGCCCAAAGTATCTGCAGGACTGGGAGAATGACTTCCATCTTAATCTGCAATTTGTTTTAAATGATCTTCTGTCACATTTAACTCTGTTTTCAATTTCTTAAGCTGCTCAAACAATCTTAAATCTTCTCTTCCAACTCCTCTTCCACTAGCATTTTCTTCTGTTCAATTTCAACTTCAAACTCAATTTTCCTTGCTTCTAGTGTGGCCTTGTGATCATCAATGAGCTTTTGGATCTCCTCCTGCAATAACAGCAAGATTATTATGGAATCCCATCAAGAATTAAAAAAATAAAACAGTATCTAAAATCACAAGATAATTACAATAAAGAGCATGATACTAAATTAATAATAAGGAACTGGAGCTGCTGGATCCTGGACAAAGTGCTTGCGTTGATTAACAGTAAGCAAGGTAAAGTATTCTCCTATTAATCTTATTTCACATCGAAATACAATAAATGCATGATGCTACAATGCTTAAAATAAATTTTCCAATTTAATAAATCATCCAAACAGATCATTTTTAGAAGAAACTCACATTCTCCATAGTACCATACTGACAAGTTTTTCTTGTAAGGCATACAGCTCTTCTTCTTTCTCCTTAACAACAGTTTCTCCTTTAGCAACATCCTGCACAGGGGAGGAACAAGTCACCATTGACATAGTGAGTGTAAGTTCATAATGCTAATGGTTACGAATGATAGGAAATCTGCAAAACACACCTCAAGGTCCTCAACCTCAGACTATGACATGGTTTCAGATCTTGGTCAAGGATTATGAAGCTGGAAAAGATCATTTTTCCTGTCTCCTTTCTGATAAGTTTGAAGGTTGAAAAGTTTAAAAGCGGGACTGAAGGAATAAAATACTTTTCTAAGCATCTTCCTAATAAGACAATCTTATGTAATAAGAACCAAAAATCATATAATTTTATCAACGTTCCTGTGATCAAGAAGAGTTTTCAATCTATATGAATCTTGACATATATGAAGTTCTGAAGTGTGAAAACAATAGAAATTTGAATAACATATAAAAAATTATTCCCCTAAACGAAACTGATAGAATTCTATTTACATTGAAGATACAATATCTCAGAGTCCCAAAATTGCAGTGAAGAGGTTTATTAACATCTCAGAGGTTCAAAGGTTATAGAAGATTGTAGTGACATCACGATGGTCGGAAGGTGAAACGCACAGTGACACATGTACCTTAAGAGATAAATTTACATATTATCTTCGTTATGTGTCACTTTTCAATTTTAGGCTAGTCTATGGAAAAACACAGTCATGGACAGCTTTAACATCCCTAACATGGAGATGAGTAATGCAATTTTTACTTATAGAGATCAAAAGGTTGAGGTAGTCCCTTTATATGCATATTTAGGGGTCTACTTATTTGGACTATGTTTTATTTTGACTCAATAAATAGAGGTTGGATTGAGAAATGGGTATATGACTCGTGGATGAGCTGGTGCTTACCATGATCATCCATCTCCAAAATGCATTCAAATTTTAAACTCAATACATGACCCTAAGGCTCATAATGTTCAAACGTGCCTGCAGTCATCATATAAACCACATGTAAAATCATGGGTGTGGTACATGAACTATCGTTATTCTAATAGACATCACCAAGTACACATTTGAAATGTACCATAGTTATACCAATTTACTATGTAGCCATGCATACAAGGATTTGACTCTTGAGAAAAAGAACTTGGGGTAAGAAATAGTACTGGACTCTTGAGAAAAAGAACTTGGGGGTAAGAAATAGTACTGGACTGTAATCATGTTCTGTAATACTGCTGGTAAAAGTTATTGTTCCACTATTGTGGGGTGTGTTGTGGGAAAAACAATAAACAAGACAGGAAATAGGAGAAATGTAACTGAATTTAGACAACTGAAAGATAAATCACTTAGAAACTTTATTGATGAAAATTCTCCGTTACTACAAGCCTCTCGGGCCATCTATTTAACTTAGTTTATTTCGTTATTACAACCATATTTCGTTATTTACCTAAATTCTATTATTCTAACTACATGGTAAATTTACATTTGTTGTCACATTCATTTTTAACAAACTCCACCTTGACAACAGAAATCCTAATGCCCATTCATCATCTTTTCTGCAAGCCGAGAGAAGCAAGACACCATCTCAACTTCTCTATTGTAACTAGATTCGTAAATATATTTGCATGATTCTCCTGTGTGCGGACCTTCTTGAGGACTACTTTGCCACCTTCGATTACATGTATCACAAAGTGATACCTTACATCGATGTGCTTGGTCTTGCTGTGATAGGCTGGATTTGTAGCCAAATGAATAGCGCTCTAACTGTCACAAAACACATTCACTTTCTCCTGTGTCCTTCCAATCTCATCAAGTAGACCTTTTAACCAGATTGCCTCTTTATAGGAATCTGAAGCAGCTATATACTCTGCTTTAGTAGTGGACAAAGCAACTCTTTCTTGAAGCTTTGATATCCAACTAATTACTCCACCTACAAGAGTAAAAACATAACCTGTAGTAGACCTTCTTTTGTCCAAATCACCTGCATAATCAGCATCCACATATCCGCAGACTGTACCTTCACGACCATCAAATCTGATGCAATGGTCACTTGTGCCTCTCAAATACCGAAGCATTCATTTCACTGCTCGCCAATGTTCTTCCCCTGGATTTTCCATGAACCTGCTGACAACTCCAATTGCATGTGAAATGTCAGGTCTTGTAGATACCATCGCATACATTAAGTTTCCTACCACATTTTCATATGGTACACGAGACATATACTACTTTTATTCATTAGTTCTAGGACTTAAATCTGAAGAAAGCTTAAAATGGGAAGCTAATGGAACATTAACAGGTTTCACATTGTTCATACCGAACTTTTCACGTACTTTCTCCACATACTTCTATTGTCATAACCAAAGCTTACCATTCTTCCTATATCTATGTATCTCCATTCCCAAGATATGTTTTGCCGCTCCAAGATCCTTCATTTCAAACATCCTAGAGAGCTGATTCTTTAACCCGCTGATTTCTTCCATGCTTTTGTTTGCAATAAGCATATCATCAACATACAACACCAAGATAATCAATATGCCATTGAAACTTTTGAAGTATACAAAATGATCATACTCACTTCTGATAAAATTTTGGCTCACCATGAAGGAATCAAACTTCTTGTGTCATTGCCTGGGCGACTGCCTCTGGGCATACAATGATTTCCTGAGCTTGCAAACTAATCTTCTGCTGTGACCTTGTACAAAACCTTCTGGTTGATCCATATATATCTTTTCATCCAAATCACCATGAAGAAAGGTTGTTTTAACATCTAGCTGTTCTAACTCAAGGTCAAGTAAAGCAATTAGTGCTAACACAATACGAATAGAAACAAGTTTAACTACTGGTGAAAAGATCTCATGAAAGTCAATACCTTCAACCTGAGAATACCCTTTTGTAACTAGTCTCGCCTTATACCTATCAATACTTCCATCAACTTTTCTCTTCAACTTGAAGACCCATTTGCACCCAACAATGCTTCTCCCTTCAGGAAGTTCTACAAGATCCCAAGTATTGTTCTTGGCTAAAGATTCCATTTCTTCTTCCATATCCTTTTTCCATAGATTCTTTCTATCTTCATCATCAACTGCTTCCTGATAACAAGATGGTTCCCCATCTTCAGTAATCAATGCAAATGATGAAGTAGAGTCTTCATAGCTTTTTGGTATTTTCTTTCCCTTGTAGACCTTCTTAGAGTGACTGGTTGCTGACTGGATTCTGGAATTTCTCCAGTTTCCTCTCCTTCTCCACCTTTTTCAAAAGTCTCTCCTTCCTTTCGACTTTCTGGAAAAGGTACAGTCTCCAATTGAATTTGCTGACTTGGCGATACTTGCTTCTGTTCAAATTTTTCAACATATGATTTTAAAAGAGATGATTCATCAAATGTTACATCTCTACTAATGACTATCTTCCGTGAAGAAGAATCCCACAACCTATATCTCTTCACTGCAAAATCATATCCAACAAAGACACAACATTTCGATTTTGGATCTAACTTTGAACGTTGATTTCTAGGAATAATAACATAGGCATCACAACCAAAAATCTTCAAATGCGAATAATCACAAGACTGACCCAACCAAACTTCTTCAAGAATTTGACAGTTTATTGCAACCAAAGGTGATCTGTTAACTAAATAACAAGCAGTAGATATTGCTTCTGCCCACAACTCCTTTTGCATATTAGCATTACTAATCATGCTTCTAGCTCTTTCCATAAGAGTCCAATTCATCCGTTCAGCAACACCATTCTGTTGAGGAGTGTAAATAACAGTTTTATGTCTAACTATCCCTTCATCCTTACAAAATTGTTCAAATTCTAAAGAGGTAAATTCACTGCCATTTTCAATTCTTAAACATTTAATTGATTTTCCTGTTTTCTTTTCCACCATTGTTTTAAATTGTTTAAACACATTAAACACATCAACTTTCTTTTTCAACATATAGACCCAAACTTTTCAGGAGAAATCATCAATAAACGTTAAAAAATATAAGGCACCTCCATAGGACACAGTCGGAGATGGTCCCCACAGATCAGAATGAATGTAGTCCAAAATCTACTTACTATTATGATTTCCAAACTTGAATCTTTGTTTACATTGTTTTCCAAACACACAATATTTACAAAAATCCAACTTCAAGGATTTCAAATCAAGAAGTAGTTTGCGGTTTATCAGTACCTGAAGACCTTTCTCGCTCATGTAACCCAACCGCTGATGCCATAGACGAGAACCTTCTTCTGCTTTATCTGACACGATCGTTGCTTCACTAACTTGAGTGCTTCCTTTGATTCTGTACAGGTTTCCTACCTTTTCAGCCTTCATAACAACCAAGGCTCCTTTCGAGACTTTCAGCACTTCATTCTGACCTGTAAACTTATAACCATTCGAATCCAAAACTCCCAAGGAAATCAAGTTTTTCTTTAGATCAGGTACATGCCTAACATCAAATAATGTTTTAATTGTACCATCATACATTTTAATTTTCACATTTCCAATCCCAACAGTCTGACAAGATGCATTATTTCCCATGAATACAGAATTACCATTTACAGTTTCATATGATGAAAACCAATTTCGGTGCGGACTCATATGATGAGAAGCACCAGAGTCTAATAGCCAATAGTCAGTGTCTTGTGAGATATTACAATCAGGGAGCACTTCAGCAATTAAAACCTCATCATCCATACCTGAATCGACCTGATTTTCTTCCTTGTTGTTGTTTTCCGACTCCTTCCGTTTCCAGCAATCCTTTTTGAGATGTCCCGGTTTGTTGCAGTACCATCATTTTTCTTTACTCTTCTTGCCACCCTTTGACTTCTCGATCCGGAAGAACCCTTGCCTTCTCCCCCGTTCCTTTGACCGACCTTCTAGCTACCATGGCTTCCATGTTCAAAAGTGTGTCTCAATGTTAGATTGTCTGTGACTTCTTTCAGATAAGAGCACCCACACACTATTCAAAATTTAACGAACCCTAAGGCTCTCAAACCGACCGAGGTCACGAAGTGATCCCATGACTCGTGCAGGGAACACAACAAGGTTATTGCCTTGTCTTCTTCCTCCATCTTTACTTCCATATCGACAACCGACAAACAAGCGTATTAAAAACATTCAAGTGATCTCATGTAATTTTCGTACCTTCCTTCATCCGAAGGTCGTACGCTTGTTCCTTTAAATAGATTCGCGTTAGTCAAAGATTTTGTCACATAGAGAGTTTCCAATTTCTTCCACAACCCCTCGCCCACGTACTTTCCAACGATATTGAAGAGTACTTTGCCCGCCAACACAACCGCACGGCATCGAGAGCTCTGGGCATCCAAGTCCTCCAAAATGCCGAGTTTGACATGCTTGCCGGTTTTCTAGTTGTTTCGTCAAGTTTCTTGTGTATCCCTTGTTGCACTCAAAGAAATCCCTAATCTTCGCTGAATAAAGCAAAATTGTTTTTCCCGTGAATTTCTCCACCTCAAATCTTGCATTTGTCATTTTCGCCATTTCTCCCTCCTAGGTTTCTTCTTCTTTCCAACTAGGGTTTCAAACAATATTTCAGTTAAGGTTTCTGATTTCTCAAATAAGGTTTCTAATTTCCCAAAATATTTCAGCTATGATTCCCAAATAAGGTTTCTAATTTCCCAAAATATTTATTTCAGCGATGATAATTTGAGCCTTTTAAATAATGTTCAACTCTTCTTCCCAAAAAAAAAAAAAATTATGATTGAAATCTTTCAGATATGAAGTCACTCTACTCCAATAAAAAAAACAACAACATATTTCCTGGAACCCTACTCCATTAATTTTTCCTTTAATTCCTATTTCTTCCTTCTTTCCTTTTTAAAGAAAAATAAAACTGCTTCTTCAAATTTCCACAGCCCCAAAAAAATTAAATTGACTAGCTTTAGTTTATGTGTCTTTTTTCCACAGAATCACTTCAGAAATCTATTTCATTTTAAACCACAGATTTTCTGAGATTTTATGAAAAAACAAAATCTTCCAATCAATAATTGTCTTGAAAAACACTAAATACCGATTTCTGTGGCTTTCTTCAGGCGCAGACTGTCTCTTCTCCCAGCAGAAGCGGCAAAGACTGCTCTTTTCCCTCGACGGCTTCAGCCCAGCGGCAGATGGCTGGCTTCTTTTTGCAGCGGCTCTCCCTTTTCTTCGGCGGCTGCTACTTTTCCTCCACCAGCAGCGTACACAAAACTTGAAAACTCTCCAGCGGCAGCATGCAGCAATCGACCTCCTCTGAGCAAGACCACCACAGATGCAGCAGTCGGTGATTCCTCCTCCGCTTGACGGCTTCTGGACAACGCTTCTAGGGCTTTTCTTCAACGGCCTTTCTCCTTCTGATTGACAGTCGCGCAGACGGTTTCACGTGTTCAAACGTACCCTCTCAGGAAACAACAGTCAATTCTTCCTTTGAAACCGAATCAATAGCTCTGATACCACTTTGTTGTGGGAAAAACAATAAACAATACAGGAAATAGGAGAAATGTAACTGAATTTAGACAACTGAAAGATAAATCACTTAGAAACTTTATTGATGAAAATTCTCCGTTACTACAAGCCTCTCGGGCTATTTAACTTAGTTTATTTCGTTATTACAACCATATTTCGTTATTTACCTAAATTCTGTTATTCTAACTACATGGTAAATTTACATCTGTTGTCACATTTTCAGGGTGCTCCACAAATTTGGGCCAAACATGCAGGTGTCAGTCCCATTTCTTACTATTTTTACAAGCTTCCGTCCAATTCCAAAACTATTAAGGCTGCAATTCCAGCAGGTTGCGATACTTTCCTCGTTGGGTACAGTTTAAAATTGTAACTTGCAATTCAAATATTTTATAATAAATTGAAGTTGTTGCTTCAATTCCACATTAAATGTGAGTCACTGCTCATAAACATGCATTATAATTATGCAATAAATATAGGTTGCCCTGATTAACCGTAGGTTGCTCCCTAAGATAAGAAAACCTCCTTAATAAAATGTGCCATAATCAGTCACGAATGCAGATCAGTGTGCATTGTAGGGGAGTTTATGTTATGCATGCAAATTTACTATAAATGCTCACAAACATGATAGCATAAGTGCAGCACAAAGAGAATGGGCTACCTTTATGAATCCCCAAAACCCAATTGTAATGCATTTAATGCTGATGCAGATTAAAAGAGAATGAGAATGATAAGGAAATGAGGCAGAAGATGGGTAAGTGGATTTTTTTTTTTTCAATTTTTAAACTTTACGCACTTTCTTTGCTGCTATGCAGTTGTACGAGTTAGCATCCATAATGGGGCCCTGCTGACATGGATCGTTCATGAATAATTTTTACTGGATGTTCCTTATCTTCCTTATTGAAACATAAGCAAAATAATTTACGTAAGATTTATAGAACATGATTTT
This sequence comes from Pinus albicaulis, assembly GCA_034641835.2. Lineage (NCBI taxonomy): Eukaryota > Viridiplantae > Streptophyta > Pinopsida > Pinales > Pinaceae > Pinus > Pinus albicaulis. Next base: position 5,089,823 of record MU968357.1, on the reverse strand, counting down.
ATCCACATGGTATCAGCCCAAAGAGCCATGTTGTATTCCAAACATTACATACTTAGACTTATAAATCTAATGTAGTGATGGGATGGGCTAATTGAGTCCATAGGGTACACCAAATTATAGTTACCTCACACCTTGAAGGCCTTTTTCATACAATTTAGAGTTTTCTTGCACCAATTTCACATTTAGATAGACCAACATATCCCTTGAGATCCACATTTTGTAGAATCTCCCTTCAGAGCCACATGTGAGTAGCTAATATAGACTCAACATACTTCAAGCCTTTCCAATGACATGCTAGTTCTTGTGCTTATGCTTGTTTATGTGTGCAAGTGCATGTAACAGGGATTGGATATAGATGCAGGTCCTTAAATAATTTGGCAGATTAGATACACCTAATCAAATTAACTTTTACACATGGATCCTCGTAATTCCAAACTTAGGCCCATGGATTTGAAAATTAAGGAGGGAACTATGTCATACATCCAGATTTGAGGTGGAGTATGGTCATATTTCTGCTAGAAATTGTATCTAGCCCATAGGCCTCTCGTTTGATTTCACAATAGGATATATGATACATGAAATTGACCACTATTCTAAAACTTACTTAAGTGGATTTCTAATTGATACTGGTGGACTATCAACCTGAAGGGTAGGCAAGAAAATATGCCATAATTAGTTTATTTCAATGACCCATATTGTATATTTCATCCTCTCCCTTTGCATTCTAGTTCTCAAGGTTGTTGGTATCTAGTTTCAGCAAGTTCTTCTCCATCCTCTCATCCAACTCACACTTGAAGTTATTTGTATCTTTCGAGGCATTCCACCTCCAGAGCTTAGTAGTTTAAGGGATCCTAGGTATGCAATGATTTTAATTCTATTTCTCCTCACTCCAAACATTATGTTTGTCCTAAACACTACCACTAAAATTTCTACATATACTGGGGTTTCTACAGCTCTGTGTGATGTATGCTATCTCTTGGGGTTGAATCATCACCCCTCCATATTCTTAGAGTCTCTTGCTCACATCACAACTCTCTTCTCCTTTTAGTCTCTTACCAGGCCAAAGAAAACGACTTCTATCAAAGATCTAAAGACATGTGTATTAATCATAACAGTCAACATTTTCCAGGATACATGAATCAGTATGTGTCATGTTATGAGGATGATGTGCTCTTAAAGTTCGTCTATGTTTTGAAACTTTTCCATAGTCCCAAAGGGAATATGACTTAGCAATTGCACATAGGTTGAGATTATTGGCAGTGGTAATGGGACCCCAAAAGACATAGTCTAGAAGCTCTGAGCTCATCATTGTGACTAGAAAATATAGAAAAGGCTAAAATATGACCAAGCTACTCATCCTTGGGATAGAACTGAAATAGCATCCAGATCTTATCCTTGGGATAGAACTGATATAGCACTGAGATCTTATCCTTGGGGTAGCACTAATATTTCAGAAACACCATGACTTGGATAGAACTGAGATCTATGAGCATCATGGCACCAAGACTATAGAATCATCATGACTTAGATAGTAACCAAACTGTAATCTATCAATGAACTGTGGTGGCATGGAATTACACCGAGATCCTTAAACTGTGATATAGTACCAAGATAGTGAGGGAATGTCACTGTGGCATCACCAAAGCTTTTCCTAAGTTCTCTGCTCCAGTTTGAATTGTAATCTCTACAATTACACTGAGATTATGTGTATCCTTAGCCGAGCCTCTTCCAAAAATGATATCCAAACTGTTGACTGTAACTTTCCATCCAAATTTCAGACTGTGATATTATACTTGGGATAGCATTGAGATATTCCTTAACATCCTCCACAGTAGACCCAATTGACAGCCTAGTATTTGAGATTAGTGAAATAGGATTTTTGACCAACACCTAAGTTCAATATGCCATTAAAATATTTGGATTACCAACATCCATATTAAACCAAAAAGTAAAATCATCAGTTCCTATAATTGTTTGAGACATCAAATATCTAATTGGTAAATTCATAACTCACTACATTCAAGGCTCTCTACATCGGAAATAAAAGTGATCTCCCCATGGTAATTAAAATGGTGTGATGATCTAAAATGTTAAATTTTTTGTACATTATATTTTCTCCATGACCAAACCAAATTATTCCTTGATGCAAAATTAAGGTAAAAAACTTATTGGTTGCATGAGTGGAAGTCCTCTATCTCACATTTTAGGTTCTTTAGATCAAGTGCATGGACCCACTTGTATCATGAAAGACATGATATATAACCTGTCCATTAGACTCCTCATAGGACTTTGGTTTGCTACTATAATCTTTATGACCCTCCCTCTCACTAAGTGGTTAAGCATCACGGTACTATCTTTGATGAGCCTTTTCATGGTGACTACTAGGATCTCTTTTATAGCTCCTCTCTGGTGATGACTCTCAGCATGTATCCATGGAACATGCCTCTTCTTCTATTGTTGTGTTGCTTGTTGGTGAATTACAGCTAGTTTTAGTGAACCTTTCCACATCTCCATCTTGTGTTGGTCCACCTATACAAATGTCAAAATCCTCATTTCATCCTTTGTAGTTATTGAATAGTTTATGGGGAGTCAAGACTAAAGGGATTACTTCAGCATCTAGTACATCCTATCCTTTGGATGTTTATTCCATCCTTCCCTTACCAAATGAGGTCATCATTCTTGGTACTTCATCTTGAAGTGTACCACCTAGCAATGCTTCTCCTTCTAGAATCTAGTGATGCCCAACTTTGAGATAATATTGTTCATGTGGATGTAGAACAATTTGATGATGATGGTAACAAACCCTCTACTACACTAGCACATGCTCAAAGAGCTTCAACAACCAATAGGCTTCACAATAAAAAGCCATGTTTTTAGATTCAATAGTGCTCCCAAAGTAACAGAATCAAGTAATATAACACTAGATGTGCATTCTTCATACTTCCAACTGAGCTAGTATTAGAATATCCATGGAATATTATATCTCGGTCATATAGTCTCAGAATGTATATCTTGCTTCAAATAGATTAAGGTATGTCACATAAGATTCATTTTTCAATTCTAGAAATAAGACTTTTTTTTTGTTCCAATTGTGAGATATTAGACTTCAAATCTATTTCTTGAGGGGTTCCAAAAATCAGTCGGACCAGCTCCGAATCGACCGAGCCAACCGAGCCAAACCCCCAGTCAGACTGACTCGGTAGAAGTTTGTGACCGAACCGGCCGATTCGGTCACTGACTTGGCCGGTTCGGTGACCGAACATAGGATGTTTGGTCTTTTGTCCAAAATGAAACTCGTGTTGTTCTGGAAAGACATGCTGAGAGAACCACATCCTTTCTTATTACTAAACATTGCACTCTACTTGATACATTATGCCAATACTTATCCCATATTGGTTGTTAAAGAGTCATACTAGTTCTTATGTTTCAGTAGGGGTAGTGTCTTCCTGGTGTTCTAGGATTTCTTTTGTCCTTACTTGTTTTTTTGGAGTAGCAGGGGTTTGGGTGGTGGTAGGAATGTATCATGTCCTCTTCTTTCCTAGAACATAGGGGGGCCTATGTGGTATGTTTGCTTTTTGTGCATGGGATTCCTTATTTTGCATGGACTTGAGTAGGAAGTACAACATATTGGTCCATTGTGACGGTCTCTGAGATGGTCAAGGAAACAAATGTTCATATTCCTCCAAGATCGCTGCTCTGGCAAATACTAGAGAGGGGATCTCGCCTGTCAGCTTCCTTGCACCTCGCAGGTTTTCAAACCCGCCGACTCGCACACATGTTAGACTCCTTGGTCCGTGTTTCAAGACGGGCCAAATGGAAAGCCCACCAACCAACACCACGAGCGCGCAGGTGCGCACGGCCTGCCACAAGGACGCGCGCTTCATTCCTTGACCACCGCAATGGAAAACTGACAGGTGGTACTCCACCCGCGCTTGTGACAATGCAGTAGCCCGTGTTGGTTTGCACCTCAAGTCGAGCAGCGGACCAGCCTAAGCCATTCCACATCCGACCAAGATGCATTGATAGCCTCCATCCGCTTCCCTCCCGAAAATTTCAAGCACTCTTTGACTCTCTTTTCAAAGTTCGTTTCATCTTTCCCTCGCGGTACTTGTTCGCTATTGGTCTCTCGCCCGTATTTAGCCTTGGACGGAATTTACCACCCAATTAGGGCTGCATTCCCAAACAACCCGACTCACCAACAACGCCTCATGATGCGGCAGGGTCTCGGCTCAACGGGGTTGCCACCCTCTCAGGCGCCCCCTTCCAAGGGACTTGGCCCAGGTTCACCGCTGAGGATGCTTCTACAGACTACAATTCAGGTGACGCTGCCACCCAATTTTCCGTCCTTAATCGGCCAGTTAGCACCGGTTAACCGGAAAAGCTTGGTCAAAGGCATGTGTAAACCGGGTTGCAATGGCGGTTTGAACTGGTGGGCATGTTGACTGCCCGGTTTGACCGGTTACCTATACTGTCAGTAACCTAGTGAATTGACTATGGCTCAATGTTAAATTACTGAAAATTAAATATTAGTTTTAGCATTCACTAGATACATAAAGGAACCTCTCAACTGTCTATAAATTCACTAGATAGCATGTTTATAATGTGGCAATGATAACAACGAAGAAAGGGTAAGAGGTTACCATGGTTTAATGTAGACTCTCTGACCCAGAGACTACACGATCTCCTTGAGGCTCAGTCTGCATCATGTCAATATCCTCTGTAGCCTGAAAAGTAGAAACCAAAGTTAACAATCAAGTTTGAGAAAATAAATATAATAAACACTATAAATATTATTAACGAAAAGTATCGATACCTGTGTCACGATTGGAACCTGAGAAGGAATAATCTCTTCAGGCAGCCCTTCATGTGTAGCGCTAACCTGAAAATTCCATAATGTTAAGACTCATACCATATAAATTTATGTGACATAAATTCAATTTCAATTTGACATACAAAAATATAGATAGATAGTAATGAGTAATGATTGTGGCACTTGTACATGATCATGTCCACGATCTACAGAATGAGCACTAGGGGAAAGGAAATTTTGTTCTAAGAATGTTGTAAACTGCATAAGTTAAATAAATATATTGGCATCAGTTTTTTGAGACTAAATGTATATACACCAAAAAGACATGTTAGATCAAAACCTGTTTGTACATACCTCGCCCATGGTGTGCATTTGTACTGTCCTGGATCACTCATAGAGGTCTCTACATGAGGATGCATACTCAATAAGCTCATCTCACTCCATCTCCCTCAAGACGTCATCTGGGATACTCACAAATGAACGCCCTCCTGCACTAGATGAAGGTTGGCTCATACCTAAGCCGACTTCCACCCCTCCTAAAGCAGCTGCAATATGTTTTTTTATCTTATCCCTCATTTGTGATGTAGCACTGGAGATAAGGGATAACTCCTCTGGAAGTGTAACTACCCTAGGTTAAGGTGCTAAATGAGGTACTGCAGGCCTAAACCCAACATCTCGCATAGCATCAGGACGTTCATATGTACGACCTTTTCCAACTCCATAGAATTTGGACCCAATATCTGTATAGTTAGGGTCCATGTGCTCTCGGAATTGAGCAAACAACATCCTAACAAAATATTGCGGCACCTCATTATTTGGGAACTTCCCGTATGCATACAGGAACTTCTCATAAATATAGGGTGCAATATTAGGATCATTGAATCTTGCAATCTTCAGACATTTTTTATCTTCAAGCCGCAAGTCAAGTAGTGACAAGGCCATTTCTTTAGTGACCTTACTTTTGACTTCATTGCAGCAATGGATACCAATCACTGATGCTCTCCTCCTACGCATAATGTCAAAAAAAACTTGGGTTGATGGTCCAACCCCACGATAAGTCTCTATCAAACTCTCCAAATTGTGCAAAACAATTTGGAGACAATTTCAACTAGGGGCAGAGAGATTGCAACTTTGCAATTCATTGCGCAATCTCGTGGAATGCTCCCTCATCCCATCAACAGTAAGTAAGAAGATGGTATCTTCCCAAGGCATTTGCTTAGGAATATCACCGGGATGGGTGTAAAGGGGATCATAGATCGGATTTTGAGCAAACTCATGAACCCTATGACCTCTACCCCTAGGAGGGCGACCACCACCACCTGTAACATGTTAAATTATTGCACATATTAAAAATTAAATAATTTATAAGGAAAATTTGTATTTAAAAAACTTGTTTGGTAATTTGAAAATACCTGCTGGAAAAATTATCTCTTCCTCTTCGCTCATACTATGGTTCCCTTGCGAGGAATGAATGTATCTATCACCCACTGTACAAAACATTAAATTGTTATAATTTGGGTACATGAGTACCACAATAAGTTTGAAATTAAACATACATCAAATAATAAATTTTCATTTAGATTTTACCTGGAGAAGTATCCAATTGTGGGATGAATCCCACAGGCTGAGACATTGTTCTCCTTTGCCCCTCACCAGTAATAGGGCCAACCGCAACTCCAACATTTTCACCTATGGAGCATAATGTTTTCACATTAAAAAAATGTCATTTGAAAAAAAAAATTCACTTGTTCAACATTAAATATAACGTAAAATTGAAAATTTTAACTAGAAATTGATCTAATGTGTACCTATGCCGTGTATAAGATAATCCTCAGAATGGGCTCTATGAAATTTGGGGCGAATGGGAACATGTCCTAGGGGAGCCTCTTGTTCGATTTCATGACTGGGTGAACGAGTTGGATGAGTGTGTTCACTTGTGCAGGAAAAAAAAAATTAACATTAATCATTTTTTCACAACGAACAATAAATATAACCTACTTGAAAACATGACATAACTAAACAACCAATGTACCTGATAATCCTCCTCTCATGGAGGCGTCTCTGTAGGGCTCCCCTGATGCCATGGAGGGGTCTCTGTATGGCTTGCCTGCCCCTCATAAACAAATTAAAAAACAAATTATCAATCGACAGTTGAATGTCATCAACCAATGGATAACAAGTACTATATAGGTACTATGTGTGAACGCATAGGCATGTTGAAAAGTATAACTAGGTCGGTCTTCATCTTGACTATGTAATTATATTCTTATGTAAATAAGAAGTCAAAGTAATATTATCTAAAGACTAGGAACCGAGCTTTCCTAGGACTAGTACAAAAGAGTGCAAAAAGCAAGGCTTTATCATCATTACAACCAAGATCTAATCCTCACCCTTGAAGAATATCATTCAAAGAGAAAATGTTGAGTGAACTCTATTCCAATTACCAACCTGGTTGAGATGCCTCAGGCAACCTGCAATATCTTAACTATGGCATTATTTTGATACGAAGGCTTCATTTTGAGAAATGATATATATATATATATATATATATTACAAGAAAAGAAATATTTAAATTTTCTAGAAGGAATCATCCCAACTATTGCTTAGTATTTCTCATCTACCTTGTGGCCAATTGAGCCCAGCAAAGAATAGATACAACTAAATAATTGTCAATCCATAAAAATGTAAAGGCTTGAGAATGGTTTCCTTACTAGTTGTTACATGCATATATCCTCTTCAGGGTTTTTAACACTCATTAGGAGAAAATAAATTCTTGTGATTTCAAGGTGACTCTATCATGGCTATGGATGCTCACTAGTAGTGGGAAACACAAGAAACTCATATTTAATTCTTGATATTTAACTCTCATGAAAGATATATATCCTAGCAGAATCAAATTCTAAAGTGGAGAGGTAATCCCTTTTTACAATCTATGCCCTTTAGATCCTTCCTTAAGTTTCAACCAAGATCAGTAAACGGGAGTTCATGTAGTTCAACATTCCACGGTTCTAAGTAGTGGTACCCTTGTGGTAGAGAGAATATACCATGAAGGAACACTAATCACAATTTATTTGGTAGATATTCATGGGAAACACTAATATATGTATAGGTCCTACCATTGCATCTCTAATTGTTGTATTAGCCACTACAATCCTCTTTTATTCCACCTAGTATCGTGTTTCCATAGGGTGCCACCTAACAAAAAGTATCTGAATTCACCCTAAAAAACTTAATTGACCTTTCTCAAAATGATACCAAGTTTCTATGTCCCTTGAGACCCCTTAAGGTATATTCTAAGCACGATGGAGCATTTTTCCTCAACCTAGAGATATAAGGAGCATTGTTTCTCAATCTAGCAACACACATGAGTATTGTTACTCAAGGCAGTGACATAGAGGAGCATTTTTTGTTAATACATTGATACAAAGGGAATAATTTCTCAAGCCAATGACACAGGGGAGGATTTCCTGCTCTAAGAAAGGTCTTCTTATGCTTCCAAACAATATTGTTAAAGAATGTTTTTTTGGGGGGTTTTAGTCTCCTCTAGGACCTTAAACATTGATGTATTTTAAGTGTGAGTTGGATTGTGTGCTTAACACGATTCTGTTAGTGAGCTTACTGCTTTACACTATTCTGTTAGTGAGCTTAGTAAGTAATGAGAAGAAATACTGAGCTTCATTGAATATGATACGTATGAGGTTGATTTAAGGTCCTTATCCTATGTAAGCATCATCTCTCTACTCTGTACATTAAGCTGGATAGTACTCTTATTCCCATTAGTGTGATTAGTATGTTCATAGTGATGTGTTTTCTTACTATGATATTGGCATTAAGCTCTACCTATTCCATAATATTGATTGCTCACATGATCATGCTGTATTCAGGTTAGAGTAAAAAAGGGCTCAATGAGTAAGCACATATATGGGCAATAACTATTATTACACTTGTTTCATCTCATTTATTACTACTAGTCTGATGCAGAGTACTAACAGTATGAACACAGTGCCTTATAGAAAGATTTTCCATATAAGCTTATAGAGGTGACATGATAGTAATGGTTATAAACTAGTGATATATGATGATGATGGAATAAGCTATGATGATTCACTTCCATAAGTATAGAGATATTAACATAAAAGTAAACGAGCTTTGTTCATATAGTGGTTGTGTTATTACTATACATAAGATATACAAGGTGGTATGACTTATTACCATTTATTAAGCTATTGAGCTAAGCAACTTTGTTAAGGTAAACAAGCACTAGTATAAGCTTATCTAATACATAGAGCTAATGGTTTTTGAGAATGAATGGAAACGTATCCCAGCTTAGTTCTAAGGAAAGAAATCTGTACAACTAGAACATATTGGTTCTTATGTTGGTTTGGATTTTTATGCCTTGAATGTTTTGATGGAATCACCACTTCAAGATATTGAGTCTATCATCATCGAACTTGAAATTCCATCGATATGCCACTAGTATGTTAACCCTTCTTCACAGGAGTGTCAGGTCTGCATGTTGAATTTCTACTTATGTAAAAGTGTTGATAATTAATGTCAAATCATATAAAAATTGAGCTTATCTCATGGGTGTCGAGATAGTCATCACATGAATCTAAGTTTTTTCCTTCACACGCATTATAATACTGCCATTATAAGACAGTTTGAGAAAAGGTAAAGATCTTGTCCCAAGAGTTACATTCACTATAGTCACAAAGACAACAAACCCATTCCATCATGAAGATATTATAGGCATGCCAAGATTTTTATTAAGAGACCAAACAGGTTTGTCACCCCTAAGTGACAAAATATATGTTTGGTTTCACATAGCAATACAGAAGTCAAGCAAGAATCTGATGCACTAGACATGGACAACCAAACACCTAAGAATGTGACTGTCGAAGATGAAAGCTACAGTGCCTCTCCTTTAAATGTAGATGGTGAGTACCTTGTGAAGGAGTTACAATTCACAGAGACGAATGACTCTATGATTTCCCAAGTGGAAGAGAGAGCACTAGAAGAATATCCTTCATCTGCTGCAAGAGACTTCATTGGTTCTGGATTTGATGCCTCCACCCTTCCAAAGAACTCAATAAGAGAGCTTCTGCCTTGTCCAACTATAGGTTTGTCAATTCTAGTAGCTATTGCAGTAGCTGCTATTTATTTTGTTTCCGCCTCTAGGAGAAATTATAAAATCTCTAGTGAAGTTGGAGGGAAATTAGTTAAAGCAACGAAAGAACTGTTAGAAATCTGTAATTTATTAGCAAGATTGGCAGAGTCCAATTACAGAAACAACATTGTTTCAACCAACTTTGGGATTCTAGGATCTAGCCCTCCTGAATCTGGAGAGGGATCTCTCCAATATGTACAAAGATGGATTTGTCTTTGAAGTTTAGGGTGATGATATTAGGCTAGTTATGAGGGCCAAGGGTTTTGTTTTGTTTTGGATGGTTGAGCATGATTTACTGTTTGAGGTTAAAAGTACTGATTACAAAGAGTTTCAAAGGTGAGAAGTTGCAAGAGGGAAGAACAGCTATGGCCAAAAGATAGATATAACGCTGGTTTTTAGTCCATTGGGCTATGGAGTCATAATAGGGTTTAATTGGGACAACAAGAGGCAAGAGTGGTCCGTGGGGAAATTCATCTATGTTTAAGGATCTCTTTGAAGTTTGATTTATGGAATGAAGTGATACAATAAGAAGGAGAAGTAACAGATGCAGAACAAAGAGCAGCCCAGGATCTGGTAAGTACTTTGAAACTAACCAGCCTTTGACCAGGCACTTAAGAAAAACATGAAAGCAAACTAGGATCTTGTAACTACTTTGAAACTAGCCAGCCTTTGATATACTTTCAATAGAAAACATATAAAAAACAAAGGGAAACTCGAAGGCAAATTTTGGAGAAGAAACTAGCGGGCCGGGCTCACCACAAATCCTCTCCTAGCTCTTCTTTACTTAGTTACTTCCAAGACAATCACAGAGATAACACAGAATGGCCTAAGATCTGGTAAGTACTTTGAAACTATCCAGCTTTTAACACATTCTAAGGGAAACAATCAAACAGTTATGCAAACAAGACTGGGACCAGGGCTCACCATATCCTCCTCAGTTCATCTTCACACAACATATACTGAAAGTAACATTTAAAAATAATATTCAGCAAAGACAATAAGACGAGGGAATGCCAGCATTCCTATGCTTAACCGAATTAAATCATTTTCAAATAACACAGTTGAAAGAAAACATTTAAATAAAGATTTTTCAGCCAGAGAAGGTTACTGGTATACAGTAGGTCCTAACCCTGTTCAAACTGTTCTTTACAGGAGAATATGGAACAAAATGAAAACAGAACAAAATACAAGTTACAGTGAGAATAACATCACCATCAACATAGACCAGGATCCCATAAATCAGCTCGTATTGATGCTCCAAACCAGTTACAATCTTTGAGTCCAGTGTTTCAGTTCATCTTTCTTCACAACCTAACTTATCTGTCACCAGCAGAGCTCCAAGGGCCACTGAACACTATTTACAATCATAAGTTTAGGCTCAAATGTATTTCAAAGTTATGCAACCAACGATTTCTCATCTTCTGCAGCAATATTTATAGAAAGATGAGGAGGTGGGATCTAACAAAAGATCTAAAGGATAATTAATACAGTTCCAAGACTTCTTGGCCTTTTGAGGGGCTCGATGAAGAAGTTTACAGGTGGACTACTGTATTAATGTTTACAATTATGAATTTTAACTCGGTGGGAGCCTTATTGACTTTGAGGCTCTGTGTGCTATGTGGAGTAATTCTGCAGATATTTTCTGCGTTGATTTCCTTGTAGAAGTAACTCCTTGGCTGCGTTGAGGCAGAATCTGATCTTCTTTAATAACTCCGGCCTCTGTTTTGAAAGGTTTGAGGCAACAGGTGGCTCTTGTGGTAGATGAGGAATAAATTCGCTTCAAATAAGGCGGTGAAGGCCTTCCTGTAAGCTAAACGCTCATGAATTTCCTTTGATTGTGTTTTTAATCCAGGGAATTAGGATTTTGATAAGCATTCTTAGCCATAATTCCCCATATCTCTCTTTAATCTCCTTCTGGCTGTGCTCTGTTCTTCAAAGCCTATACTCTTTTAAAATCACGTTCCAAACGCAGTGTCTTGTCAATGTGCAGAGCCACGCAGGGCCTTCATAGTGTCGGCGCCCATGGAACGTTGATAAAACGTTTGAATGGAGCCCTGCGAACGATTTTCTTTATGGTCTGAAAGCATGGGAATCGTCATTCCCAACTTCTGGCCTTTCTTCAATGTAACGATGAAAACCATTAAAAACCTGCACAACACAAGAACAATTTAAGAAATCCTGCAGAATTAGGTTTAAACTGCTTCAGATGGCGGGGAAGGAGCGTAGTCATTGGATGAAAGCATCCAACGGTGGAGATCGGCGCAAAAAAAAAGGAAAAGGAGGGCGGGGAGAAGAAATAAGGCGGGTTGGCTTCAGACCGTCCGATCCAGACACGTGGACGGTCCGGATTGAATCGAAGGATCTCAATCGGGGAATTGTGATCGGGGGTGGCGAGTGAATGGAGCGACTAAAAAACTCCGATGTGATTGCACGATCGGGAGGGCAGGAGCGATTACACGATAACCGTTGATCTAAGAATGAGATCAACGGTGGAGAATGGATCGAGGAAACCGCAATCGGGGGTAAACAAAAACGCATGCGATTGAAAATTGCGACGCAATTGAAATTTCCGATGCGACGGAGCGATGGCCGTTTGATCGGCGTTAGATCAACGGCGGGAATTAGTTCTGGAGTGAATCGGCGGAAAAAACTTTATTACATATGAAACCCAAAGTTTTCAACAAAGACAAAGGTTTTTAATGGATCGGGATATACATATATGATAGGTGCCCGACTACGGGGCTTGTGGTCTTTGCGAATGTAATATGCCCGGGGGTATTAGAACGGGGGCCAATCGCAATCGGGCGATCGAGCCTGGTTTTTTTTAATCTACCCATTGTGTTTTTTCTGATTGTGATTGCACGATCAGTATTTTTTATCAACCCATTTATTTTAAACACGTGACTTCAGTTTTTAAACAATAAGATTGGAAAAGTGGGTTTTTGGGTTTACAAAGGAAAAAGTGGATAGGGAAGAATTATTTTAATGTTTTAAACGCCAAAGGCGGGCCCACAGGAAATATATATAAAGGTTGAGGCGAGGATAGGGTCTAATCGCAATCGAAATTACGGAAAATGTTCTAAACAAACTGTTGCGATGAGTCTTTGCAATGCGATCGGGAAGGTTCATATAAAGAGTTGATCACATCGGGTTTCAATCAGGAACATAAGACTTTGCGCATCAAAGAAAGTCTCTGATGCGATTAGTGCTATATGGGTTTGGCGCTTGGTTTTTCAAAAGAAACATGAGACTTGGAGTTATGTCGAAAGGGAGCCAGTCGCATCGGAATTTTTGTGTAACGAAATACATGCACTCATTTGATTTACTCCGATGCCGATAAGCGCAAATGGGACTAGCGCCTGGTTCCGGGGAAGGGACATGTGGGGGAAGTGGTTTTTTAGGACTTAGCCCAAAGGGCTTAAGTCCTTAAAAAAACTTGTATTTTTATGATTTTTCAGAGTTTTTTTCAATGGAAAGGGGGGCTCTGAAATAGTTAAAAAGTGAGTTTTTAACTATGGAAAGGGTTTTTTATGAAAGGAAAAAGATAACTCATGAAAAGTGGAGGAATAATATGGAAAAAAGGGGAAGCAAATGAAGGTCAGTTTTGAGTGGGAGAAGGGGAAAAGAATGGTTTTGCAGCAGTTTTTCTCTTGGATTTTTAGCAGAAATTTCAGAGTATGAAATGGGAACAATAGTGAGGATTTTGGACAGAGGCATAAGGCCTAAAGAAGTCTTCAAGAGCCAACAATTTTTAGTGATAAAATTTGTTCCTTGGAGGCTCAAAAAGATCTTAGCTACCTTTTGGTATAACAAAATATTATAGGTGGCTAACAGTGGCTCCACTTGGGGATGGTGCCTTCCCGAAGGCATCAAGAACTTCAGACTTGCATTCTCTGGGAGGCAGATTAGTTGCCTCATCCATTGTTCTCTCTGGGATGCTGACCTGTGCCTGATCCATTGGGCTGCCCTTCCTTTGCTGGATGATCTGGCTTTGAAAACATATTAGCAGCCATAAAACAATGGATCTTTCATCAATCAAGCTTTCTACCTACCCAATCCTACTGATCTAACATTTTTTCTTCAATTAGAGTGCACTTGAATTGGCAAAATCTATTTACAACATTTTATTCTTTTGAAATCAGGAAATCTAATCTATTTCTACTCCTTATTTCTCCCTAAACCCAGATTAAACAGTTGAGTTCAGATATTTCTCTACCTGATCTACAGTCTGTTGAGATTAAGATGTCCAACACACTTTCATTCTCTAAATTCTAAAACAGAAATTTAAAAACAGCCAAGTCAATATTAAGTTGTTTGGCTTGCTGTGATCTATGGCATAAAAACAAGCTGCACATAGATTATTATTTGCAGAAAATTAAAATAAAAAATGGAAGGCTTAAGATCTGAAAGTCTCTCATCATGGCCTTCTCTTTTCTTTACAGCTCTGTTTTTGCTTTTGTTTGAGCTGTCTCTTCCTTGTTCTCTGATTCAGATATTGGGAAAATTAGAACCAGTTTTTCTCTTTTTTGGCTCAGAAGATAAAACAGTTTTGAGTCATCTCCCTTTGGAAACTTTGGTTCAGATTTTGAGTTTGTTTGAACCTTCAATATTTATCCTAATCTATCTACTGATAAGCCAAGATTAAACAGTTTGGCAAATCGAATTCACTACCCTATCAGCAGAAAATTTAAAACTAATTAGTCAAGATTAAGCTATTTGACTAACTAGAAGTGTGTTTTTCATGAGTGGCATTTAAGCTTGCACACTTTCAGATTTGTTTCTCTTTTTGGTATGGAGCTATACCTTTATTGTTTTGTCAATCTACCCTCTTTTCTTTCTTTTCTTTGTTTTTGTATTTTTGAATTTTTGATTTTTCTTCAAAGTGGAAAAACAACAACTAACTACATGCTCAGAACTGAGCTTTATTGACATTCCTATCTAACCTATTCTAAACATGGAGTATTCACATTTATCATATGATACAAAAATGCCAATGCAGCCAGCTGAGTAATGTTAAGAAGAAGTAGAAACCCTGGCTGCTTGTCAGAGGTATCCATAGAAAATATTGAAGATTAACCTTCAATATCAAGGCTATCATAGAAGGTGACAACTTTTCATGTCTCTGGCTATTGCAAAGGATCATTGTTTGATAATTTGAGCTAGTAAAGAAAAGATGAATATTCTCTTTTTTTTGGCCCTACACGTCTGGTAGATTGTCTGCTTCCAAGACTTCAGCTTTGAGGAGCATATCTTCAGAAAGTTGTTTGGAAGCACCATCATTCTTAACCTGCACAATAGCAAATAGTGAAATATCTTCTTTCTCTAAATTTATGTTTGCTTCTTATATAAATTCAAGTTCTTTAAATGGCAGATTGATATCAATGATAGGGGAAGTTTCTTCTTGAAAAGAGGGTATATCCACAGTAGGATACTTTTCTATCTGTTTCTCTCCCTTTTCTTCATCATCATCTGAACTGGAGGAATCATCATATTTGGCAGTGTTGTCCTCTCGTAGCCCTGGTATGCTTGGATTCAGTGGGTTGAACTTTGTGAAGAGGTTATTATATTCTCGAGTGGGGGTGTATTCAATGGTTTCCTCTTGCTCAAAAATTTCTTCATTACTCTTCTCTTCACCTTCTGAGTTGAAAGGTTGTTGATTCCCAATAAAGTGAAAGCTTTTTATGATGGAACGAAAAGGATGATTGCGGCTTTCAAGCTAATGATGGTGAAACTCATAACACCAATCAAATGCTGGTTTCCCCGCATGATTAGTTTCTGCTTGGAAATCATCATCATCATAAGACTAATTGAAGTTTGAAAATTTATTAGAACAAACATTTTCATCAGTCAAACATATTGGGATATCAGTAGGTCCTTCTTCATTCTGATCTACAAAAGAACTTTCCGAATCTGTACCACAAAGTTCTCTATATGAATGAGCAAGAGTGTTTGTTTTGCGGAAAATTTTAGAGACCGGCTGTTTATTAATAGTCTGATCTATCTCTCTTTCTGTCAAAGGTGAAGATGTTTCTATGTTCCTTCAAACAGGAGTACCGCAGTTCTCTGTCTCTTGCGAAGACTGATTGTGAGGCTGGATGTCTTCTTGAACCTCAGCTATA
This sequence comes from Pinus albicaulis, assembly GCA_034641835.2. Classification (NCBI taxonomy): domain Eukaryota; kingdom Viridiplantae; phylum Streptophyta; class Pinopsida; order Pinales; family Pinaceae; genus Pinus; species Pinus albicaulis. Next base: position 5,073,727 of record MU968357.1, on the reverse strand, counting down.
AGGGATGATGAATCAATATTTGAGTTTTCAGGGATATCTTGAGGAATGTTCTTTACTGATCGGATCATCTCTTCCTCAACTGATTCATATATGTTCTTAAAATTTTTCAATAGGATATTAAACTCATGAATGGCTGTTAAAAGATCTTCAGGATGCATCTCTTCCAAAGTTTCCTCATTATCTATAATGTGTTGAGTGATGTTTTGCGATGGATTATAATATATTGCACCCAATGATAATGATGTAGTGTTTTCTTTATAGTTCTCATAGAACACATATTCAAGGTCTCTTAAAGAAAACAAACTACTAGATCTTAAGCATTCATACCAATCCCTAGCTTTTCCTTCTAATGTTAACATAAACATTTTCATTAGGAAGTCTTGATGCCATTCAATTTTTAACCTCCATACATGTATATGAAATTTGATGAGATGTAGTAGAGGGTCATCAAAGTTTTCACCTTGAAAAATAGGCAGGTCGTCATCCCAATTCACCTGGGGCATCTGATGTGGAAACCCAAGGATATGATCTCTACTCATTGGGGCATATCTTCGTTGTATTCTTGGAATCATGTTTGTAAATAAAAAGGAGGTCATTGTGTCTGGTCACTCAGTTCAGGGTCTTCTACCAGTGGAGTCATTTGGTGTTCTGGGAGTTTCAGAGTGTGGAGTCGCCAGGTGAAAGATTGTTAGCTCCTAAGGAGGTAAAATGTTTTAATGGCTCCCCCACCATGTGTTTCTTGTAGAGCTGCAAGGTTTTTAGGAATTGAATTAGCTCTCAAGGGTGATCTGAAAATAGTTGATAATTTAATCTTAGGAGATTTCCAAAGGATACTTTCTAGGTCATCAACTATCTCAGGTGGATTAGGGTCAGGATGGGCTATAGTGTGAATCCTCCTAGGAGCCACTATGCTGTGTTTTTAGACCCAAAAACAAGAAAATTTTAACCAAGTATGACAATCTTTGAGAGGTTGACTAATATGTTTTCGTAAGTTTAATCCTACAGTCCTCTAACTGAGTTTGACTGATATTAAAAATGATAAGCGTTCTTCCCAGTTGAGTTTTAAGGTCTGTTAAGGATTGTGGAGTCGCGAAGTGGAAGTTTTTAGAATGTGTTCTTAGAAGGTACACTGTCCACCGCAGTGCTAGTGAAATGTCCTTTTCAGGATATCCCAAAACACAACAAACTCTAACCAGAGATTGACTGGGAGGGCATTCACCAGATATTTCACCTCAAAAATAGGATGAGATCCGGGGGCTACCTGGTCCTTTCCAGACTCTGTCTAAGAGCATAAGAAAAAACACAACAAAAGGTGGGTGAAAAATAAGAGTGAGTGTTTTCCTACCAATCTGAAATATTTTTGGTATTTTCTGAGTTATTTTTATTTGTGTGGTTTCTAAGAATATCCTAACTCTGTTTCAAAACTTAGCTACGGTTGTGAGACAAAGGCAGTTTACTCTTAAGGCTAAGACAGCTAGTTTTTCAAGGTTAGATGAAGCCTTGTGGAAATCCTAGGTTCACCCTAGCTTGTCACTGATTTCAACAACATTTCACCATGATTACCATTTCTCTGGTAGTGCTTAAAAAGGTTGCTTCTTACTCACAAAGTTTTCTTGAATCAAGGGTTTTCTAAGGTCTCTAAAAGGTATTTTAAAACACTCAGTTTCCCCAGCGGAGTCACCAGAAATGTTACTGGTGGCTCCAGCTGGTTAATAAAGCAGGTGCTCTATGAACCAAATCTCTAATATCGTATGGTTAGCTTTAAACGAAAATGATTCAGGGTTTCCCCAGCGGAGTCGCCAGAAATGTTACTGGTGGCTCTAGCTGGTTAATAAAGCAGGTGCTCTATGAACCAGATCTCTACTATCGCATGGTTAGCTTTAAACGAAAATGATTCAGGGTTTCCCCAGTGGAGTCGCCAGAAATGTTAGGAATCTGTAATTTATTAGCAAGATTGGCAGAGTCCAATTACAGAAACAACATCGTTTCAACCAACTTTGGGATTCTAGGATCTAGCCCTCCTGAATCCGGAGAGGGATCTCTCCAATATGTACAAAGATGGATTTTTCTTTGAAGTTTAGGGTGATGATATTAGGCTAGTTATGAGGGCCAAGGGTTTTGTTTTGTTTTGGATGGTTGAGCATGATTTACTGTTTGAGGTTAAAAGTCCTAATTACAAAGAGTTTCAAAGGTGAGAAGTTGCAAGAGGGAAGAACGGCTATGGCCAAAAGATAGATATAACGCTGGTTTTTAGTCCATTGGGCTATGGAGTCATAATAGGGTTTAATTGGGACAACAAGAGGCAAGAGTGGTCCATGGGGCAAGTCATCTATGTTTAATGATCTCTTTGAAGTTTGATTTATGGAATGAAGTGATACAATAAGAAGGAGAAGTAACAGATGCAGAACAAAGAGCAGCCCAGGATCTGGTAAGTACTTTGAAACTAGCCAGCCTTTTACCAGGCACTTAAGAAAAACATGAAAGAAAACTAGGATCTTGTAAGTACTTTGAAACTAGCCAGCCTTTGATATACTTTCAATAGAAAACATATAAAAAACAAAGGGAAACTTGAAGGCTACTTTTGGAGTAGAAGCTAGCGGGCCGGGCTCACCACAAATCCTCTCCTAGCTCTACTTTACTTAGTTATTTTCAAGACAATCACAGAGGTAACACAGAATGGTCTAAGATCTGGTAAGTACTTTGAAACTATCCAGCTTTTAACACATTCTAAGGGAAACAATCAAATAGTTATGCAAACAAGACTGGGACCAGGGCTCACCATATCCTCCTCAGTTCATCTTCACACAACATATATTGAAAGTAACATTTAAAAATAATATTCAGCTAAGACAATAAGATGAGGGAACGTCAGCATTCCTATGCTTAACCGAATTAAATCATTTTCAAATAACACAGTTGAAAGAAAACATTTAAATAAAGATTTTTCAGCCAGAGAAGGTTACTGGTATACAGTAGGTCCTAACCCTGTTCAAACTGTTCTTTACAGGAGAATATGGAACAAAATGAAAATAGAAACAAAATACAAGTTACAGTGAGAATAACATCACCATCAACATAGACCAGGATCCCATAAATCAGCTTGTATTGATGCTCCAAACCAGTTACAATATTTGAGTCCAGTGTTTCAATTCATCTTTCTTCACAACCTAACTTATCTGTCACCAGCAGAGCTCCAAGGGCCAATGAACACTATTTACAATCAGAAGTTTAGGCTCAAATGTATTTCAAAGTTCTGCAACCAACGATTTCTCATCTTCTGCAGCAGTATTTATAGAAAGATGAGGAGGTGGGATCTAACAAAAGATCTAAAGGATAATTAATACAGTTCCAAGACTTTTTGGCCTTTTGAGGGGCTCAATGAAGAATTTTACAGGTGGACTACTGTATTAATGTTTACAATTATGAATTTTAACTCAGTGGGAGCCTTATTTGACTTTGAGGCTCTGTGTGCTGTGTGGAGTAACTCTGCAGATATTTTTTGCGTTGATTTCCTTGCAGAAGTAACTCCCTGGCTACGTTGAGGCAGAATCCGATCTTCTTTAATAACTTTGGCCTCTGTTTTGAAAGGTTTGAGGCAACAGGTGGCTCTTGTGGTAGCCGAGGAATAAATTTGCTTCAAATAAGGCGGTGAAGGCCTTCCTGTCAGCTAAACGCTCATGAATTTCCTTTGACTGTGTTTTTAATCTAGGGAATTAGGCTTTTGATAAGAATTCTTAGCCATAATTCCCCAAATCTCTCTTTAATCTCCTTCTGGCTGTGCTCTGTTCTTCAAAGCCTATACTCTTTTAAAATCGCGTTCCAAACGTAGTGTCTTGTCAATGTGCAGAGCCACGCAGGGCCTTCATAGTGTCGGCGCCCATGGAATGTTGATAAAACGTTTGAATGGAGCCCTGCGAACGATTTTATTTATGGTCTGAAAGCATGGGAATCGTCATTCCCAACTTCTGGCCTTTCTTCAATCTAACGATGAAAACCATTAAAAACCTGCACAACACAAGAACAATTTAAGAAATCCTGCGGAATTAGGTTTAAACTACTTCAGATGGTGGGGAAGGAGCGTAGTCGTTGGATGAAGGCATCCAACGGTGGAGATTGGAGCAAAAAAAAAAAGGAAAAGGAGGGCGGGGAGAAGAAATAAGGTGGGTTGGCTTCGGACCGTCCGATCCGGACACGTGGATAGTCCGGATTGAATCGAAGGATCTCAATCGGGGAATTGCGATCGGGGGTGGTGAGTGAATGGAACAACTAAAAAAATCCGATGCGATTGTGCGATCGGGAGGGCAGGAGCAATTACGCGATAACCGTTGATCTAAGAACGAGATCAACGGTGGAGAATGGATCGGGGAAACCGTAATCGGGGGTAAACAAAAACGCATGCAATTGAAAATTGTGACGCAATTGAAATTTTCGATGCGACGGAGCGATGGCCGTTTGATCAGTGTTAGATCAACGGCAGGAATTAGTTCTGGAGTGAATCGGCGGGAAAAACTTTATAACATATGAAACCCAAAGTTTTCAACAAAGACAAAGGTTTTTAATGGATCGGGATATACATATATGATAGGTGCCCGACTGCGAGGCCTGTGGTCTTTGCGGAATGTAATATGCCCGGGCGTATTAGAACGGGGCCCAATCGCAATAGGGCGATCGGGCCTGGTTTTTTTTAATCTACCCATTGTGTTTTTTCTGATTGCGATTGCGCAATCGGTCTTTTTGATCAACCCATTTATTTTAAACACGTGACTTCAGTTTTTAAACAATAAGATTGGAAAAGTGGGTTTTTGGGTTTACAAAGGAAAAAGCGGATAGGGAAGAATTATTTTAATGTTTTAAATGCTAGAGGCGGGCCCACAGGAAATATATATAAAAGTTGAGGCGAGGATAGGGTCTAATCGCAATCGAAATTACGAAAGACGTTCTAAAAAAACTGTTGCGCCGAGTCTTTTCGATGCGATCGGGAAGGTTCATATAAAGAGTCAATCGCATCGGGTTTCAATCAGGAACATAAGACTTTGCGCATCAAAGAAAGTCTCCGATGTGATTAGCGCTATATGGGTTTGGCGCTTGGTTTTTCCAAAGAAACATGAGACTTGGAGTTATGTCGAAAGGGAGCCAGTCGCATCGGAGTTTTTGTGTAACGAAATACATGCACTCATTTGATTTACTCCGATGCCGATAAGCGCAAATGGGACTAGCACCTGGTTCCGGGGAAGGGGCATGTGGGGGAAGTGGTTTTTTAGGACTTAGCCCAAAGGGCTTAAGTCCTTAGAAAAACTTGTATTTTTATGATTTTTCAGAGTTTTTTTCAATGGAAAGGGGGGCTCTGAAATAGTTAAAAAGTGAGTTTTTAACTATGGAAATGGTTTTTTATGAAAGGATAAAGATAACTCATGAAAATTGGAGGAATAATATGGAAAAAAGGGGAAGAAAATGAAGGTCAATTTTGAGTGGGAGAAGGGGAAAAGAATGGTTTTGCAGCAGTTTTTCTCTTGGATTTTTAGCAGAAATTTCAGAGTATGAAATGGGAACAATAGTGAGGATTTTGGACAGAGGCATAAGGCCTAAAGAAGTCTTCAAGAGCCAACAATTTTTAGTGATAAAATTTGTTCCTTGGAGGCTCAAAAAGATCTTAGCCACCTTTTGGTATAACAAAATATTATAGGTGGCTAACAAGAACCAAGAGGCATTTACTACTCCCCATACTCTAGGGTGCAGTTTATGTCATCCCCTCAAAACAGGATAGAGAAGCGAGTAAATTCCAGGCTTTCTCCACCTCGTGTAGAATTACTTGCTAAGTATTTTCCAAGAGAGATGCAGCTCAAATAGAAGTATCATCAGTAGAGTGAGTGCATATGACAATATTGCTCGGACATATGAAAGGAGGTCAAGAAGAGGAAACAACATTCCCGCCCATCTCACAAACACTCTATCCTCCCAAAAAATGTTATTCCCCCTCCATTGTTGGTGACATAATCTGAAAACCTTCTAAAAATATGCCTGAAAACCTTCTAAAAATTCCTTAGGATGCCTTAGGTACCTTGGCTTGGGAGTCAGCTTCATTCAGTGATCCAATTTTGCACCAGTGCTATATTCTAGTAAGAAGTTTTTAATTTGGCTTGATAATTATTGAATGAAATTTACGTATAACATATATTTGACAAAAGGTAAATCTTAAAAGTTTTCAAGTTTTCGTTTGTTTATTAGAATGGGTGGAAAATTTTTTTTGGGTAAAATTGAGGCGGTCTTCCGCTTGATTTACCACTCCTCTTGCAATGGGAATGTATGAGGATGTGCCATTGGATTTCTTTGCAAAACATGTATCATTTATCCTTCTCATTCCGAGTATATTCATACAATAAAACTAAAGTAAAGGTGGGTGCAAAATATAAAAACTTACTAATTTTTATGCATGCCTTGCTCACCAAGATGAATTTCCAAAACAAGAAGTGCCCAAAACAAATTTATCTCCTCTCATCAAAAAATTTAGTGACCAATCAATGAATGAATGAAAATCACATTCCTTCTACAAGCATTTACATTTGGGATTATTTCCCTTAGTGCTCAGATGACCTATCACATCACTTGTTGGATGATGTGAATCCTGGCATCCAAACTAGTAGTGGAGGATCCTTTAATTTGTCAAATCAAGCTTCTACCTCCCCAAATGCTCTTCCTTCATCTTGGCATGACATTTTTCCTATACGTACCAACTCCCTAAATGATCCTCTATCATCCCAACATGATGTCAATTTTGAAGCCACCACAATCTCCTTGGATTGCATCCTTTATGACTCCCTCCCATCTCACAAACACTCTATCCTCCCAAAAAATGTTATTCCCCCTCCATTGTTGGCGAAATAATCTGAAAACCTTCTAAAAATATGCCTAAAAACCTTCTAAAAATTCCTTGGGATGCCTTAGGTACCTTGGCTTGGGAGTTAGCTTCATTCAATGATCCAATTTTGCACTAGTGCTATATTATGGTAAGATGTTTTTAATTTGGCTTGATAACTATTGAATGAAATTTACGTATAACATATATTTGACAAAAGGTAAATCTTAAATGTTTTCAAGTTTTCGTTTGTTTATTAGAATGGGTGGCATTTTTTTTTTGGGGTAAAATTGAGGTGGTCTTCCACTTGATTTACCACTCCTCTTGCAATGGGAATGTACGAGGATGTGCCATTGGATTTCTTTGCAAAACATGTATCATTTATCCTTCTCATTCCGAGTGTATTCATACAATAAAACTAAAGTAAGGGTGGGTGCGAGATATAAGAACTTACTAATTTTTATGCATGCCTTGCTCACCAAGATGAATTTCCAGAACAAGAAGTGCCCAAAACAAATTTATCTCCTCTCATCAAAAAATTTAGTGACCAATCAATGAATGAATGAAAATAACATTCCTTCTACAGACATTTCCATTTGGGATTATTTTCCGTAGTGCTCTGATGACCTATCACATCAGTTGTTGGATGATGTGAATCCTGGCATACAAACTAGTAGTGGAGGATCCTTTCATTTGTCAAATCAAGCTTCTACCTCCCCAAATGCTCTCCTTCATCTTGACATGACATTTGTCCTATAGGTACTAACTCCCTAAAGGATCCTTTATCATCCCAACATGATGTCAGTTTTGAAGCCACCACAATCTCCTTGGATTGCATCCTTTAAGACTCCCTCCCATCTCAAAAACACTCTATCCTCCCAAAAAATGTTATTCCCCCTCCATTGTTGGCAACATAATCTGGGTTTGTCACTATAACACGAAATCCACATTCCCTCACATCTGATTTCCTTTTGGTGTAGCCATCATCTGAACTACTAGAATGGTTTATTGGGAGAACTGTGGAGATTTCGAGCTGTGATTCTAAAAATCTACACCACAGAAATCTACAATCCATGGTTTATTGGGAGTTTCCTTTAGTCAAAACTACTAAATGGATAATTCAACAAATAACAAATGAACCCTCTAGTGTAGTAGTATTTTGAACCACCTACCTTGGGACTAGAAGAAAGACAAAGGAAATGTCTTAAGAGGAAAATGGAGGATCCCAACATTATCCTACAAGATATTAGACTTAATGACATACAACATATGGATGACTCCACCATTGTAGGTCAATCTTCCAAAATAAGCTTTTTGATTGATTATCTAAAGAAGTGGATGACAAAGAAGTTTCTTTTAGTGCTAGGATACTCTCTATGTTTCCTCATAATTTCCATAAGATTGTATGCCTAGGTCACTTCTTCAAGGGCTAACATGAGAAAAATAGTGCATAAGCAATGGTTTTGGGGTAGTTAAGCCTTATACTTTGAGAGTTGGAGAATCAATTTGACAACCATTCTGAGAAGTTATAGGTCATCCCCATCTCGATGCATATGATAGGACTTCCTATTCATCTCTATTTTATAAAAAAAATCAAAAGATAGGAAATAGTTTGGGGGTTTTCTATAATGTGAACTTCTCAGTTCTAGTGAGCAATATGGCCATGGCCAAAACCCTGGTGGATATAAACCTGGCGTAGGGCGTGGGAGACTTCATCACCATAAAATGAGAAAACTTAGCCTATTACCAACCACTTGACTATGAATTTTTTCCATTTGAGAGTACGAAATGTAGGGTATATGGACATTTGGTTGTTAAATCACCAGAATTTCTCTTCCGCTTTCCTTTACTATTATGATTACTTGTTTCCACGGACTGCGTCTTCTGATTGGTCAAACCTATGTCTGGCTGCGAAATAAAATGTTCTTCATAATCTAATTTAAAAGACTCCCTATTATAGCCAACGGAAATCAAACCCTCTATCTTAAAAGACGAGGATTTTTTTCATAAACAACATTGCAGTGTTTCAAAGCTTGAGAATGATTTCCAGCTTTGTATTTGTGATGAGCAAGAGCCATTAAAATATCTTAGTCATCCTTTTAGATTCACATGTCACCAAAATTTCTCTTCCTTTTAAAATATTTGGTAGCAAAGACAGTATGGAGGTTTATACAAGGTGAGGTTCTATGGGCTGAGATGACATAAGGAAAATTTTTTGGAGAAGAACCAACGAACGAGATTTTTTTGCAAGGCAATAGAACCATAAAAATTCAATGAGCCGAAGAAGCTTACTTGGTTGGCTAGATGATAACGTGGCTCGGCGGTGACAGCTCTAGTCCAAACGACAGCGAAAACGACAACCCGAAAAGAAAATGTAAACAACAGTGCAGAATACCGGGCAAGTTAGAAAATTTAGGGTTTTATTATAAGAATAAAACTCTCAGACGAGAGTTAAAAAAATCTCGTCCGAGAGTTGTTTTTAACTCTCGTCCGAGAGTCTTCCCAAGAGTTTATTTCAACACAACTCTCGGACGAGACAATACCTAGCTCTCGTCCGAGAGAATTTTAACCCCAATTAAGCCCAATCAAACTCTCGGCCGAAATATTAAAAATATCTCGAACAAGAGTTTTAAAAAATCTCGGTCGAGAAATAGAGTTGACTATTTTCTCAGACGAGAAATTAAAAATTTCACCCAAATTCTAGCCCTCCGCCAAAAAGTGTTTCCCAACTTCGGGATTTCACCCAGCACCTACAGCAGTAGTAGTGCTCCTGTAGGTGTTGGAAAATGATTTTCCAACACCTAGGAAATCGATTTTCCAGCACCTACAGCAGTACTAGTGCTCCTGTAGGTGTTGGAAAATGATTTTACAACACCTAGGAAATTGATTTTCCAACACCTACAGGAGTACTAGAATTCATTTTCCACTACATAATTTCATGGAGATGCAATTACTATATTTCTTGTTGTATATGTACAAATCACCTTCTCATCATTTCCAGCTCCCTAATATGTTTTCACATTTTTTTGTAGGTAGTCATCCAGCATGGCAGAGAAATGGAAGTCAACCATGGCGCTTGAGGTGTAAGACCCAAAAGACAAACTCATTTTTTCTAGTAAAGATTTAGTTTGGGCTGAAATCTACAAAGAAGACATGAATATTGACCATGTTGCAAAAATTCCCAAAGAAAGATTTGATGATTTTAAAAAAGGAGAGGAATCGAATCCAGATGCTCCATGTTCCTTCCTACGTCTACAAAGAAAACGCCCAAGTGCAAGAGCCTTACAGTATGAGCTGTAAGTATTTTAGAACTACATTGTTTAGATGTTGATATTAAATATGATTTATATTTACCAGATTTGGTGACATTCCTGTAATTTATTTTGTAGTTATCATTGCTCATATGGTCTAGCCGACAAGAGAAAAGAATGGAAAAGAAAAGCAATGATTTCATATGCCAAAAAGAGGGGATGTCAATGCCATTTTATTGTAAAGTTTATGGTTCAGGATTCCAATATTGTAGTAAGAACATATAATCAGTATGATCACGAAGATGGGAAAGGATGGCCTTGTCATGGAAAAGGAAACACTTTAACTGATGATGTTACTCAGAGAAAGCCAAGACTTTTGAAGGACATGATTTCTTATTTAGAAAGTTGTTATTTTCTTCAACTGGGCAATTGACTCTGTTTGTAAAATACATATAAAGAAATATATTGAAATAGATGCTACATCTAGAGATAGGGATTTCTTCTTACGTAGAAAAGATGTTGTAAACATGTTGAAGATTGCAACAAGAAACAGTGAAGGAGGCATCCTGAAACTTCATTCCTAATCCTAGTTGGAAAGTGATCACCTAAACTAGGTGGGGTCCACACAGGTGATTTTTTTTCGCAAAGTCTATTTTTAGATTGTCTATTTTTAGACATGTTGATCATATTCTATGAGTCGTGGGATGATATTTGTGGATGGTTGGTCAAGTTGGAAAAATAGATGGACTTCTATTTTTAGACATATTGGGCGTAGTCTATTTTTAGATTGCTAGTCTAAAAATAGATATGTCGAATATTATTAGCTCTTAATAATATTTGGACTCTAAACATTATCTTATTCTCTTGGAGCACTTCAGTTAAGTGCACATATGTGGCACAGGAGCTGACATAAGGAATTACGCTATTCCTGAGGGTTAAGTGGAGCTATAGCATGGATACTTCAGTTAGAACTCATGTGACAGAGTTTGGTGGAGTTATTGAGGTAGTTGATGGAGTTGTGTTCAGTTTTACTGAGTTAAACATAGTTCAGCTAGTTGTATCTAGTCTAACTGATTGATACAATTAGTGAGAGTGGTGTGAATTAATTATTAATTAATTCACTTATTAATAACTCATTAATCAACTAAAAAATACATCAGTTAGCTTCAGTGCATGGACAGTTTCAGTGGAGACCAGTGCAAAGATAGGTGAAAGGGCAAGTGTGACTATCAGTTGTGACTATAAGTGATGCATGATTTGCATCCAACACTCAGTAGAGATGCCTATAAAGACTGCGTGAGCAAGGCTGGGGTAAGATATTCTCATCAAGAGGCATTCTTCAGCAGGGATTGCGCAGTAGAGGTAGGCTATCAAGTGGCAGAGATTGGAGCATGTGTTTTGCTAGATCTAGCTTGATTAGTGTGTAGCAAGTGGATATTATACTGAGAGCTTGTGAGGAGCTTTGTATGATGATTGTTACATGATCTATATGACATATATAATATACATATAGTTGGGGGTTTTCATATTTAAGCTTTCCCATTACATACTGTGTTCATATGTGTGAATTTTTATGGCTTTAATGTGTGCATGCAATTGATTTTATTTCCGCATGTGATGATCAATGGTAGAAGAGATTCTGTATTGTGCATGAAGATAAAATAGTGTGTGATCGGGAGAATCCCGGTGGATAACATATCAATTATTCAAATTTCTACAAAACATTTATAATCGTCTGATGAAAGAAAGTTATCAATTGCATAACAAAGATGAAATGAGTGTGAATCTTTGGTATCAAAGAAACTAAGATGATTGCTTCTTCTACTAGAAGCCCAATGGTGCAGACATCCCCTTTATAGCTGGAATACAAACAAAATGGATGTTGGAAATTATGGTCAAGTTATCCCACAATAGTTTGATAGCCATGGACTCAACATTTAGTACAAACAAATATGGGGTGAGTTTTTTCTAATGATTGCTTCAATAAAATCATTTATGTTAAAATTAACTTCATTTCATTTAATATGACAGTATCAGTTGTACACGCTTTCGATCTTTGATGAGAAAAAAAGTGGGGTACCAGTTTCCTGGGTGGTGATGTCACATAATACATCACAAGATATAGCAGTATGGCTAGAGAACCTCATGCTTAGGTGTTTTCAAGTTTGTCCCAATTGGAGGGTCAATGCCTTCATGGTTGATGATGCTATGGCTGAAATCATTGCTTTGAGGTAACATCAATATTCTTATTTGACATTTCAAATTGCATTTGTTTTAAAAATTTCTCACTCAGAATGAATTAAATGTCGCAAGAGAATCACGGAATGTAAAATGATCTTGTGCATTTGGCACGTAAGGAGGGCATGGCTCAAGAATGTTAATCACGGTTGGTTAGCAGCTTAGAGAAAGCAAAATATATGTTCAATGAACTTGGCCATATCATGAAAGATTGTTGTACTGATGAAGTGGATGATGCAATCAATGTTTTTTTCATCAAATATGCAATAGAGCAGAAGTTTTTGGACTATTTCTACAAGACTTGGATTTTTGGTGACAAGATTCCTAAGTTTGCATAATATTCCTTCTGTGTTGTATGTTTGTTATTTATGTTGAAAAACTTATATTTACTAATTGAGTCTTTCCATGTAGGCATGTGTGTTAAAGGCTGCAGATATTTTCCTCACGCAAACTAGGAGACAAATAATGTTGTGGAATCATATCACAGTTATCTGAAGTCAACATTTCTATGTGATAAGCGAAATAAATGTTCTCATAGAATGGATTGGCTATTCTACACTATCCTAAAAAATGTTGAGCCATGTTATCGATTCAAGGAAATTTTGAGAAAAGAAGGATATTATAACAACCACAAGAAAGAGATGCAGCTTGAATCATCAATGGAAAAGGGTAGAAGAATTCCAAACAGTGATTGCAGGCCTCATGAGAGCATATCTCATGCTTATTGGGTAAGGAGTCAAAGCAAAGCCAATAAGGAATATCTTATCATTTTTCATCGCAAAAATTTTATCACTTGCAATTGTCCATGGTCTATTCGGGGGAACATTTGCAAGCATTCTATAAAGGTAGAATGGTTTCATTCCTCCTTGATGGATTTAGACCCTTTATTGAATCTTCATACCACACCTAATGCTTTTAATGCCCCTTTTGAGATAAGTATAGAGGAACCAAACCTTCATGCAGATACTATCTCAACCAATATTGAAGATGACAATGTTGAAGAACTTGGTGTGTTGAGAAAGGAGTTGTTTGGCTATCTAGACCTGAATCGAAATAGTCCTCCTTCTATTGTGAGCAAGACAAAAGAGTTGATTGATCTGGCTAAAAAAAATTTGGATGATGCTAATAATCTTAGTGTTATGTATTATGAATTAACCCGTGGTTTGGGTTCTTATGAGTCATCCTTGAAGAGGAAGAAGAGTTTCCTTAGTCCAAACAAAAAAAGAAGGAAAATGAATGTCACCTTGAATATTGATTTGAATGTCTCTGCATCCGAAGATGAACCATTTCAGTTTCCACACCTCAACAAGCATGGTCATCCTCCCTCCAACAATGCTTCCTCTACTGTTCCAAGTAAGTTCTATAGGGAGACGATATCAGTATGTTTAGATCAAATTGGTGATCTTCCAAGTTTGTTGCTATGTTTAGATCGCTTTGTCGATTTTTCAATATTGTTGCAATGTCTTTGACCTTTGTTATTTCTTTTAGCTTTAAGTAGTGTTGTAACATTTGTAGGGCCACAACATCTGATTAATGTGATTACAGATGAAGGATGTACACAAACCCACAATCAACCTTTTGATCACACGAGTCAAGGTACATTTGACGAGATTCCTGATTGATCTAGTATGTATTCTGATGCATCTATTATTTGACATGTTATTTTTTTCTCTGATGGAAATTGTGTTGTCATCTTACAATCACAGTTGGTTTATCATTAGGCCCCCTTTGACCAGAACAATATTGGGCCACTGACATCACAAAAATTGTTGAATTTCCATGTTTGTTTGCATTCTCTTCACTCATAACATTTAGCACTGGTTGTTCATGTTGTTAATGTAGTGTTGGAATGTTTACAGGGCTGGAGCGTCCAATTAATGTGATTTCAGATGAAGGATGTTCAAAGACACACTATAACTATTTTTATCAAATGAGTCATGGTGCTTAGGACGAGACTTTTAATTGATCTTCTCTGTATTCTGATGCATTTATTACTTGACATCTTATTATCTTCTCTGATGAAAAATGCATTGTCATGTTACAAACACAACAATTTCTTCAATGGGTCCCCCTCTATCCGTAGATAATTGGGTCACTAACATCACAGAACTTGGAGACAACACAGAAATTTGCTTCAGAAAAAATTTGTGATAGAAATTGCATCTTTTTGTACCTTGTCTGACATATCGACATTCATGCGATGAATTTCATTCCAGTTGTGATGCTATGTTGGTGAGGATTCATGGTGGAGTGGCTAGCTTTGGTTACATGCGATTCCTAGTGTGGAGGAATTTTTTGTTAGGGTTATATTGGTTTCCCTAGCTAGGGTTAAGAGAGCTTAAAACTATTCCAGCTTCTAATAAGCTGTAAGTATGTACATGTACTTCATTTTTTCTATATAAATGAAAAGATAACATCAGGAATTCGATGATGCAGTTAATGGATATATGTGGTTTACTTTTAAATGTTATGTTGGAAAATAGTAAATTTGCTTTATAGTACTATAATACATAGGCACATCATTGGAGTAGCAGAATTGGCGTTCTTTCTACAATTGCCTCAAACTATTTTGTGATTTCAGATTTCACTGCAACATTTTTATCTCCATCCTTTGATCAAATGTGTTTGAGGAGAATGAAACATTAGATGGTGGAGAAGATTAATTAAAGATATCAAAGTGGTTTGGGAATTCAAATGCTTTTTTGGCACAATTTTATCTCCATTATTTGATCAAATATGTAAAGAGATTGAGCTGACAAGTTTATCTCCATCCTTCAATCGACCACTTCCAGAGATTGGATTGTGGATAATGTTAATTCAGAACATCACTTTCTTTATTCATATATATACTACATGAGAAATAGCAGTAGTTTAATCTTCAACTGATACATTGAATCCATACGCAAATTTGGTCAGTCTTCATCTCCAAATAAAGACAACACCCATTGCACCATTGTCTATCTAAGATTCACATGTCATGGCAGTTTTGCAGGGTAAATCTCATGTGTTTTGCATAACTAAATACAAGTAAAATATAATGTGTTTTACATAACTAAATACTCAATAGCACATTTCGTTGGCATCATTTATCATTATTTGCTTATTGCTGTTGATGATGGGAAAATTGTTGTTGTTGTGGATGTTTTACTTGCTGCTGCTTCTGCAAAGCCATTGAGTTGTAAAATCCATATTCATGTTCATGTTCATGCATTGTGAAAAAGGCAAAGGGGCCACCAACATATCTCTTTAGGTTTTATCCATTACATATAAAATCACTATTAAATCTCTCAAATTATTTTAACATTGCATTCTATTAACCATTATGACTAAGAGATAGACTAAATAGGATGGCTATGTGACTTATTAGACACAATTTTCCATGTGACTTTTAAGCAACAACTGCAATCTGTTCTGGAAACACTGAGCTCATCATATTTCAGGCATTGATAAGCAAGAGTATGATATGGAGAACACATTCCTGAATGGATACAGTGGAACAACTCAAATAGAATAGTGTGTGGTAGGAAGTCACTGTTTGTTTGGTTAGATTGAGCCTTTGTAGCTTTCTGCATGCAGATTAGCTTCATGAACAAGTGAGTAGGTGTTGCCCTATTTAAGCCACTCCCTATTGATACTGTTTCAGATTGAGCTGACTATATGTGACTTTAAAATGTAAATTTTACAATTGATGGGATGATATGAAAGAGATCAAAAATCTGTGAAAAAACTTTACATGAGAATTGAGTAGTTGAGTTGCATTTGACATTGTGGGTTTCATTATTATGTACTGTTGCAATGCTTTGAATATAGCATATCAGTTAGATTTATTTATATAGAATTGCTGAATGGAGCACATGGTTAATTATATAGAATTTTTGAGTTGCTTGATTAGATAGAAGTGTTGAATGAGTAGAGGGTTAATTATATAGAATTGTTGAGCTACTTTTCTCAGTTGTTTGATTATATAGAATTCCTCCTATAGAGTGTCAAATTTGTTTTTAAGTTTTATTTTTACTATTCTGAAAAATATCCATGTTAATCTATCATGTATTAGATCCCAAGGCAGTAAAAGAAAAACAAAAAAATTACTCAACAGAAAAATGGAAAAATAACACAAAAAAAAAAAATTATACCCTAAAAAAGATTCATGTATTATATCGCGAACAATCCAAAAATTACAATCAGTTCTTCTCTAGTGAAAGAACCATGCCATCATAGCCCCAAGGAAAATTACAAGAATAACACATCCACATATTTGAGAGTTATCCTGATGATGATTGATGACTTCACTTGCTGTAAACCGTGATCCGGTGTCATCTCTGACACCTGCATCTACACTTGACATTCCTGCCACCAGTATATCAGTGGACATCCTATGAATGTCTGCAAGCCATTGTATGCTGAAATATTTAAACTGAGAGCTCCACATTATTGTTTCCTTGTATAGGGGTTTTAAATTTTCTTTTCGAACTTCAAAGATGACATTGAGATGATTGCAGATGAGTTTCGAGTTCATGTAAATTGAAATATCATTCACAACATTGTTTTTTGCCTCTTTTAAGCCCTCAATAAGGGCGATATAGTAGGCTTCATTATTAGTTTTCCTACAGTATAGATCTATGTTTCTGTGCACGACATGATTTCGTGCGGGATTATAAAGCACATATTTAACTGTGGCTTGCCCAGGATTTGGACGACAGGAAACTTTGATACACAATGTCCAATTTTCGACCATTGTCCACACTTAAAAAACCTACAACATAAAAAAATAAATAAATAAATAAAATTTAAAAAAAAATTAATATCAGACATGTATGAATTTATATCAGATTCAATCTATAAAATCAAGGCACCTTGCACACATGATAACACTTCCTAACTTTACCAAATTTGCAGGGCACCTCACTTCCTTGAATAGAATCAAAATTAGGTTTGTTCAAATGTCCAATCAGTGTTTGGAAAAGACAGGTTTGTTCAGAAAAGAAAAGCATGAGATACTTGGAATGATGCAGAATCAAAATTTAGAGCAGATGAGATCAAAAGTTTGAGTAGAGGATTGTGTGTCATTTCATTTGTTCTTCCTTTTCATTCTAGCCATTCCAAGATTTTCATTCTACCCATTCCAACCATTACTTTCATGTGTTCTTCTATTCTTTTCTTGGAACTGAGATGAGATGTTCTGTTTTCTGTTCTGTTCAACTCGTGTGAAATTTTCCGCCTTAACAACACCCTTTTGTAGCTAAACATCATGCAAGTATTCTTCTAAGAAATTTTCTATCTATATAAGCATTTTTATTTCCCCCTATTCTACACCTATAGCATGCAATAATTTGACAATGTTCCTTGAATCAAAGTCAGGCACATTCAACTTGAAGAAAATACTGAAGATGGGAAGGTTGCAGAATGTCTAATCTTCAAAGTAAACATTGGATGCAAATGACCTAAACATATATATTGTGATAATGTGCACAATGCATCTCTAATATCAAAGAAAAAATAAATAATGGGTTATGAGCATAACTCCTATCCAACTTAGATTGAACTAAGTCAGAAGCTCTTTCCCTATTGGACAAGTAAACCCTCTACCATAATCTAGGTATTTTCTGTACTGGCCATGTGCTTGGCACTTAACCTACCTGAATAAGTGAATCATTTTCCTGACAAACCTTTGAAATTGTTTTCTGCCCACATGCTACCACGTGATGGAACTATCCCATTGAATTTTACAATGTTTGACTCTTTTGGTGCAGCACATTCCATGTGCCATCTCTTGGCTGTAGAAATGAGAAAATCCTATATTTTCGTATGTGAAAATTGGTAAGAAAAGAACCCCAACTTCCAAAATGTTGTGCTACATAAATAGTTTTATCAACTCTAATTTTCATTTTAATTATTTTAACATGGAAGGTTGATTTTCATTTTAATTATTTTAACATAGAATGTGCATGGGATGCTAAAAAATTTGACTATATTGAACAAGAAAATAGCCTTTTTCACAAATAATTTGTCTGTCAATTCCATCCCTGCTCATAAAGAGAGACATGTTCCCATAGATTTCACTGAGGTGAACACCATGATCAAAGCTCCACATCGACAATTTGAGGACTAAACACCAGATAGGCACATCATGATCATTGCGTGAGACACAGAATTGAAGACATTGGGAACTTCCATGGTCATGGTTCACTCTTCATAACTATACAAACCCATCACATGCATAGTGCACATAGACATCAAAACAGTGAAATGGATACTACTAGCTCCTGACTCTATACTCTCAAACCATAAAACAATTCCACACTTCCAGTGGGCAGAGGGCAAAGGTTATACACCATGTTGCACTATGCACAATACATGTCAGAGTTTTGCACTTGGAAAACCTAAGCACCATATAAACATATTATGGTGATTTTTTCCAGATTTGTTTGAATTTATGAGAAATGGAATGAGGACTCCTTGGTCTTTCAGGGTATAGCCACATAATTTTTTATAAAATAGGAGGAGTCCAAGTGGTGCAAGGATAAAATTAAGAAATGGTCACATCTTGTGGTGCACCATCCAAGTACTAGAAAGTCTGGACCATGATATATAGACTATTTCCTTGCTCGGAGTTTTCATGCTCTTTCTGTGTTATTGCTTTGCAAGGGACATTTTCTACTTGGTTGCTATTTTTCGAACTTATAAGATTTATATATTCAAGATCACTCATTGCAATATCATTTTATTTTTTTCATTTTGTTATCCTCTTGGATAGTCAAATATAATGCAATGAACCTAAACTATAAGGTGTGGCATGACAGGTATGGGCTTGGATGGCGAGGTGGGCAATGGCATGCAAACAGAACATTCTGTAAGCAGCAGTAGAAGCTTCTAGGGTTGAACAACCTAAAAAATGGCAGTTTTTGAGAAAATTTTTTTCAAGATTAAGACCTTCTGAAGCCAAGGTAGGGGATTCTGGAATGACACATATGAATGCTCCAAATACTCAACAAACACAGCTATCTTGATCAGCTATTCTTGTATTTGTTTTGCAATTTGTGGTATTTCTTCCAACATCCTTGGTCATTCAGGGTATAGCCACATAATTTTTATTAGCCATTATTTTTCTAAAGAATTTAAAGATCCATATCATGGAAATAATTTTCTTTAAGTTGTTCAGCAGGGCTCTCTTATGGGTACTAGCTTTGGTTTATTTGGACAATTATCCCTTCAGTTCATACTCCCACACCCTTTATCCTAAATTTTATTTTGCATTGAAAAAGGGAATGACCTTTAAAATCTGGTGTTTACATTGGCTTAGGTGCTAAAGTGCTAGAAAATTGCGCACTGCAATGAAACATCATAGTTTCACAGTGCATACATTTTTCAGCTACAAATCACTCATGTTAGACATGTCAAAATTTCACACTAGAAAAAAACTAAGCACCCTATAAAGATGTTATGATGGTTGTGTACAGATTCTTATAAAATGATTTTCCAGCGCCTGTTGATAAAACATTAATTTGTAGTCTTCGCTCTCATGATGGCTGTATATTTCTTCTTTCTTTTAAGTTTCCTATTCGGCTGCTTAGGCCTTGAGGTCCCTGATCCTGATTTCTACTTAGATATCAATTTCATTCAAGCCTTATCGACACGCCCGACGACGTTCTGGTGCTCATGGATTATGATGTCATTCGTCGTGGAAGTCTCAAGTTAACCGAGGAGCATATTGCTCAAATGTGGAATGGTATGTGTCAACCTTTCGTCACAGACCTCTTGGAGCCTCCATATGTGCTCAAATAAACATTTGAGAATGAGTTCAAGAAGAAGTATTACAAATTCAAAGTCAAAATTAGGATTGCTGAAACATGGGAGTACTTCTACGAGAGGTTTTTGTCAAAGCCATGGAAGTTTGTAGCTCTACTGTTTTCAATTTTTCTTATCCTCTTAAACTTCATACAGGCCTATTGTAGCCTCTACAAATGCAAATATGATAACTGATTCTACAGTCTAAACATGATTGTGCTGCTTAAAATTATATCACTCCTTTCCATGAGTCACTATTATCGATCGCGTTGGACTGGGATGTGTTTAGCGTAGTATTTATCGATGAAAGGGGATTTGATTTTATTGGAATATATTATGGATTATTGTATTTGCATTTGATTTGATTGAAATATATTTATGGATGAATGTATTATAGAATAAGGATTAAGGTATTTGATTTTATTGTAATGTATTTATTGATGGTATCTAGTCAACACTATATTTGATTTTATTGGAATGTATTATTTGTGTTGGACACATAATCCTCAACGGGTAGGTGTGGAAGGCGAATGGAAAAAAGGAGTCCAAGAGACCACTTGGAAGATGAATCCAAGGGTCACCTAATGTACTATAAAATCACATCTATGGTTAATAGTAAAACAAATCATGCTTATCTTTCTGTTTGTGTGTGTTTACTTTCTCCTTATGTGTGTGTACCATGAGTGTGTTTAACATGGTCTCAGAGCAGGCGATAGCTGGCCTTGCTCCAATTTGAGAGCCACTTGTTATTTTGTGGCCATTATAGACCTGCACTAATTATTCACTCTGCGTAGTTTCCTGTCCCACTATCTCCTCTATCAATTCATTGCCTAAAACACTTCTCTGTTAGTTGTCAGTAATTCTGGGCTTTTCAACTCCCTCTCTCCAATCACCGACACCTTTGCACCTTGAATGAGTTTTAATTCATTTAATGAGTGTTTGACATGTTTAACATTTGAATTCCCCTCAATGACTTAGTTCTATAACACAGCTGCTCCTACCTACCAGAAGAACTTGAACTCTATTCCTCACTTTGCGCCTATCCAAGGGATCTTAACGCTCCACTAATTTTGTGTGACTCCTCTGGCCAGAATTGCATGTCTAAGAGCTACAAAACTTGCAGAATCTGCTAATAATGGAAAATTTGGACAGAGGAATGTGGTGAGTGCTTAATTTTTTTTATAAATACCTATTCTCTGTGTGCCCATGCTGCCCTCAGCTCATATTCCCCTTGGCCCTCATTGCTCAGTGCTCATTGCCGGCCTCCCTCCTCCCTTCCATTGCTCCTCTTGGCCTGCGTGCTCCTCATCTGCACTCTCCACTCCCACTCCCTCTTCCTACAGGCCCGTCACATCTCCCTCTTGGCCTCCTTACATCTTGAATAGTCCCTCTCATTTTTTGACCTTCGTGTTGTCCAGGCCCGTCGACCCTCCATTGCCAGACTTCCACTTCATCATCGGGCCTCCCATCCACACAGTGTACACAGTCATCCACTGGCCATACAACACCAGTAGCTACCGCTCCTCTGTGCTTAAGAATTGCAAATACTCCCGCAACACCAACACTCCACACCTGGCATACATTGTCACAAGAGAATTCTGCACAAAGTCAGCCTCAAATTCACTTCTAATTATGCAACTGTGTATCCACATTCCTTCACATAGACCTGGTACTTTGATACAACCCGAAATCACATTCACAATAGTTACTGGATTAGGTTTCATGCTTGCTATTTTCATTTGATGAAATATCATCATGGGAATGGTGCATTGAATGTGCACTACACTGCTTTTGGCATTCATTCAGGTTTCCAGGTCGATTTTCAACAAAAGAAATGTCTCAATTTATTTGTTTCAATTAGACTGCTTTATGGTTCGAATTATATGATAGAATTATTTGACAGAGGATGGTAAATCACTTTCCTACATAATATTTGGTGTTTATGGCGATGAAGAGGTTGTTAACACTAGTGGTCCACACCTCATTTTACTGAGTAAACAATGTAACCTACTAAAATCTGCATTGACATTTTGTTGAAGAAAGTAGAATCGACACCAAGAAAATATTATGGCCATGTTTTTACTGCACAATGGAGTAGTAAAAACAGTCTGCCTGGCGAGAAAACAAGTCACTTATAGAAATCTCCTATGCTCGATCTTCAATTGAGTTGTGGTCGGTCTGTTCCTACACACAGTCTGTAAGCTTTCAGTAATATAGAAGCCATCTAACCAGGGAGGCCGAGTACACTAGTTTAATTGATGATTTATTTGCTGAGTGTTTAATATCCATCTTCCAAAGATAAATTCCAGAAGGCCGAGTTGCTGATCCTTTGGAGTCTGGATTGTTTGTGTATCAAGGAGAAAAGTTGTCTCATTTCTATTTGTCAAGATTATTCCTTGAAGGGGCCAAGAGTGAAAATTTCCAATAGTGTATTTTGGCCATTGTGCAAAATTATCTCTGTGAATTGTTGTCAGTTAGTTGAATTTTGTTTTAACTGAGTTTCTTTTGTAGAAAAGTGTATGGTATAAGGTGCATTAAATCATTTCTGAAGACTGTGTATGTTGGCACCTTCTTTGATTAATTTGTTGAAGTTTTTATTCGGGGTGGATGGTATAGGTTGAATAGTTTTTTCTCTCTTTTTTTCTTATCAAAAAAAAAAAAAAGAGAGAGAGAGAAGAAGAAGAAGAGATGGTTGGGATTGATGATGCAATAGAATTGTTGAATACTTTAATACATTCCACTGTTGATGGGATAAAAAACATAAGCAAAGACAATATTTTTGACATCCAGAGCTATCTACATAATGCACAAGAAAAGATTGAATTTTTGCAGCTTGAATCTCAGATTCATCAAGCAGAATTATAGCAGTGGAGTCATCATTCTAAACTTGTTTCTGTGCAGAAAATTGAAACTGAATCCCATAACCAACAAGCCAATAATGTTGTGGCTGATTCACATTCAATGCCCAGTATAAGAGCAGATTTGCACACAGAAGCAAACATCCAGCCTGCACTTCCCAAGCCCATCATCAAACCTTGGGAAGAGCTTGTCCATAACAAGCACATAATAGGTCTTCGATATGAAAAAGATTTGTCCTTTCATATTCTAGACTACTCCAAGCCCATAAAATTTCAGAGTGTCGGATTTATTTATAACAGTTCACCTTCAGCTATTCTAGATTTTTCTCCTCTTCCACAACAACAACAGCAAATTGAAAAATGACAACACTGTGATCCAGTTGTCCATATGAAATATCACTGTTTCGATCTTCACCCATGCAAGTACTATGGTTGGCACACCCATTCTTCACACAGATGCTTCAGACACAAGCCTCCTATAAGAAAAAACATTCATCTTGGATGGATCGCTTCTTGGCAATGGGCATCAACAGCCAAGAAGATGTTTAAGTCGCATGTCAAAACTTGTTCTAGAATATTGAATAATCTTGCAATTGAGTTTTCGCCATCATCTCACCTTGTACCTAACAGGGGGGAAAATGGTGGCCATCTACAAGCTTCGAAGCCACATCTAGCGAGCCTGAGCCACAACCTGTCATTCCAGATTCAGAGTTGTAGCCAGAGACACAGCAATTCACGCGACCCTGAGCCACAATCTGTCATTCCAGATTTAGAGTTGTAGCCAAAGACATGGATGCCCATGAGCATCCATTCGATTGGTGGACAGCCTTAAACCATCTATGTGAGGTTGATATTCTTCCTCTTCAAATAATTCAGAGAACTTCCTCTAGCAGAAGACTTCAACTTCTTGCCAGCTTTGGTAGAGTTCCGGGAAATGCATTAAGCATTCTAGTGTTGGTGGTCATCCTTAAACCATCACAGGTTGTAGATCTCCCTAATTCTAGATTGAATGTCTCCCTCTTCAAAATATGAGGGACACTTCCTCTAGCAGAAGCCCTTAGCTTCGTGCTAGATTTGGAAGAGTTTTGGGAACTGCAATAAGTGTTCCAGTGTTGGTGGTCATCCTTAAACCACCTCTTTATGCGAACATTTCAGAGAGTCGAATCAGCCTAAGTGCTGCCATGCATACTTTTCAAATTTGTATTACAACTCTCTTCTTGGACTCACACATACCCCTTCAGATTAAGGGGGGGAATGTTGGACACCTAATCCTCAATGGGTAGGTATGGAAGGTGAATGGACAAAGGAGTCCAAGAGACCACTTGGAAGATGAATCCAAGGGTCACCTAATGTACTATAAAAGCACATCTATAGTTAATAGTAAAACAGCTCACACTTATCTTTCTGTATGTGTGTGTTTACTTTCTCCTTGTGTGTGTATACCATGAGTGTGTTTAACAATTTGATTGAAATTTATTTCTTTATTATTATTTTTTTTTTTTATGGATGATATATAATCATTATGGTATTTGATTTTAATGGAATGTACTATGGCATAATAATTAGGGTATTTGATTTTATTGTAATGTATTTATTCATGGTATTTATGTATTTGATTTTATTAAAATGTATTATAATATATGGATTACGATATTTGATTTGATTGGAATGTATTTATGGATGGTATCTAGTAATCATGGTATTTTATTTTATTGGAATCTATTATGGCATAAGGATCATAATATATTACAGTAAGGATCATGGTATTTGTAAGTTTGGTAGGACCTTTCATTTTTTTTCTCTTTTTTTTTTTTACTCCATCTTCATCAACATGTCTAGAGATACATCACTCCGATAGGGGAATGGGATTGAACCCATGATGAGTGGGGAAGGGAATTGAACCTGTGATGAGGGGAAGGGAATTGAACCCGTGATGAGTGCCATAACAACCCACCATAATCTAGTCTAAATATTATTATTATAATAACATATCATAAAATATTTTAAAATTTTATTTTACAATAACATATTATATTGCATCAATCTCCATTATAAGAACAAACACAATCATATGATATGGTATAAATTTATTTTGTGGCTAATTAGTGTTTTCTAAAAATCTTTTGAGAATTTTTAATTGTTTAGATAATTATCTTTATATTATATGTACAAATATGTATTTGTGAATCGATAAAGCATTAATTGTAGTTTTATCATTTTGTAGATTGATCATTTTATTGAATAAATACTTGTTGTTTTCTCTAATTTTGCCATACGATTTGAGTGCGAAAGAGTAGCAAGTTTTGCAGTGAAAAGAAACAAATTGAAAGAAATTCATCATGAACCATATTTGGAGGAGATTCACTAGTTGTTGAGGAGAACTACCATTTTCTCAAAACATAGTTTTCCACTGGATGAATTAAAAAGGGTCATAGCCAATAGTAAGTTTATTATTATTATTTAAATTTACTTGAATTGCAATTTTAATGTTTTTTTTTAAGTTTTTATTTAAGGTGACATAAGATTTAGTTAAAAGTATTGCTTGAAGATTTATTTTAAACAACGGGTTTAATTGCCTCTTGGTAAAAGGAATTGTGATAATAGAGAATTTGAAGTTATTTTTCATTATTAAAGTGATAATTACTTTGGCTCAAAGTAGAAGAATCATTTGTAAAAGTAAAATTATTATGTAAAGGTAAAAAAAGGATGATGGATTAAAAGAAGGGAAAAAGGAAGAAAAGTTTATTTAAAAATGGAAATCTAAATTTAAAGCAAAGGTTGATAATTAATTCAAAGTAAAAATATTTGGTACAATCATATGGTGTAATTAACAAAGGGAGGAGATAATGGCATTTAGTAGTATGCAAAGACACTCACAAGGGCCAATTTTGATTCATATTGATCTCAAATGGGTGGATAACTTGATATGCTATGCACAAGCACCTCCCACTCAGTTAAACAAATTAAGATCTAGCTTATTCTTGACTGTGTAGAATTGAATTATTGAAACAAGTGTATATGTTTTTAAACTGTTTTGAGTCTTTATCTATGAGGAATTACACATTTGTTTTTGTTGATATTAAGCATGTACAACAACCATAAAGTGCAACAAATAAGTATCAACACATAACAACAAATTTAATAAAGGAGTTCACCTGAATATCGTGGGCTACGTGTCCTTGAGCCTTTGTCAACTGACTTGGCTCTTTGGGATTATGATGGAAAATTTTCTCTTACAAGTATATACTTAACTCCAATGGTTATATGAAATGAACCAATGGGTTTAGAATGCCATCATACCCCTGGAATGGTTGTTATTTCTCTGAATATAGACCTTGTTGTGAAACCAGCTCCAAAAATAGAAGAAAAGAGAGATCAACGCCTTAGAAATAAGCCACTTCGAAGGGGCAACCTCCAATACATTATGTGAATGAAAAATTATTGGATGATACAAATGACAAAACCTCCTTTCTATATATAGGAGTCCATGGGGCGACAATGTAATCCTAGTGGGGCCACAATGTAATCCTAATCGACCTAACAATAATAATGTAAGGGCACAATAATAACAATATGGGGGTTATAGGGGTACAAAAATAATAATAAGGGGGTTACACTAGAAACAATAAGGGACTATACTAGTAATATAAGGACCTAACATGCTCCTCTCCTTCAAAAAAGTGTTGTCCTCAATGCTTGAGTAGTTCTGGGTGCTTTTGTATAAAATTATCATCCTCCCATGTAGAATCTTCAGTGGGTAAATTCTTCCATTTGATGAGATACTCTGAAATTGATCGATTTTGTAGCTGTCGAGTTCTTTCTTCCGTGACTGCTTCAAGTTCCATTATGGTTTTTCCTTCCTTGTCAAGTTCTGGCAATATTGTTTGTACTGGAAGTTTGTCCCCTATAACCTTTTTTAAGCTTGAAACATGGAAAACTGGATGCACTCGCGAAGAAGCATGAAGCTCCATTTTGTATGCCATAGTACCAATATTTTGCAACACCTTTGGCAAGAATTTATTATCCTTATTAGCTTGCTTGAGGGACATTTTCTTGTATGGTTGTAGCCATAAAAATACCCAGTCTCCCACATCAAAAATTCTCGATTTCGATTTGCCTGTTGTTTCATTCGATTTTGTGCTAAATTTAGGTTATCCATTAAGAGTTGGAGAACTTCTTGTTGATGCTCGATGTGATCCTCTACTCCTTGAACCCTAGAATTTTCCCTTAAAGGATATGTGATGGACGGTGGATGATATCCATAAAGTTCCATAAATAAGGTCATTTTTTCCACAGTATGGAAGGAAGTGTTATACCACCATTCAGCGAGAAATAACCACTTGACCCATTGTGCTTGCTTATTATATACAAAACAACGAAGATATCCTTCCAAACATTTATTCACTATCTCTGTTTGACCATCGGATTAAGGATGATAAGATGAGCTATGAGCTAGTTGAGTACCTAAACAAGAAAATAATTCTGTCCAAAAATTTCCTGTAAAAATGGGATCTTTGTCACTTACAATAATCTTCGGGTTTCCATGTAGATTTTGAATTGTTTCCATAAATGCAGTAGCAATTGTACTTGCTTTAAATGGATGAGATAATGCACAAAAGTGTGCATACTTGGTAAGTTTATCAACTACCACCATGATGACACTCCTTCCTTCGGACTTAAGTAAACCTGTGATAAAATCCATTGAAATCTCCTCCCAACGTTGACTTGGAATGGATAAAGGTTGTAGAAGACCCGCGGTCCTAATTGTCTCAACTTTATTTTGTTGGCAAACCAAACATTCGGCCACAAAATTTTGAATATCAGATTTAAGGCCATCCCAAAAAAATTCTTTCTTCACCTTGTGGTAAGTTTTTAAAAATCCCGAGTGTCCTCCTAAAGGAGAAGTGTGCAATTCCACAAGAATCTTTTGTTTTAGTTGGAAATTCTTGCAAATATATAATCGATATTTGTACCACAAGGAATCATTTTTCCAACTAAATGTATCAGATGTACTAGGATCTTGCTGAACTTTTGAATGAGTGTCCACGCTTCTTCGTCCTTGTTCCATTCACCCCTTGCTTCGATTATCCAATCTGGTTGGATAATAGAAATGGAAAAAAGCAATGTTTCCACCTCTTCATCCTTTCTTGAGAGTGCATCTGCAACAACATTTAGCTTCCCTTTTTGTAGATGATTTCAAATTCATAACCCAACATCTTTGTGACCCATTTTTGTTGCTCTTCTGAAGATAAGCTTTGTTCCAAAAAGTGTTTAAGACTATCATGATCAGTTTTTACCTTGAAGTGTCTTCACATTAGGTAAGGTCTCCATTTCTTTAGTGCATGTAGTATTTCCAACATTTCTTTCTCATAAATAGCCTTTTGTAAATACTTTCCTTTGATTGAAAGACTTTCAAAAGCAATGGGTCTTCCTTCTTGCATTAAAACAACACCAATTCAATTTCCTGAGGCATCACATTCCACAATAAAGGTTTTTGTGAAGTCTGGTGTAGCTAAGACTGGTGCTTGGCACATTGCCTCTTTAAGATGTTCAAAGGCCTTAGTTTCTTCAGGAGTCCATGAAAATGCATCTTTCTTCAATAATGCTGTTAGAGGTGATGCTATTCCCCCATAATTCTTAACAAACTTGCGATAATACCCTGTTAACCCGAGAAATCCGCGCAACTGCTTTATGGTTGTGGGGACTTTCCATTCCTTAATGGATTTAATTTTGTTAAGGTCTACCTTAACACGCTCGTGAGATACAATATGACCCAGATATTACACCTCTTGTAATCCAAAGAAACATTTGGATGTTTTTGCATATAATTGTTTCTCCTCCAATAGTTTGAGCAACCTTTCAACATGTTGAACATGATCCTTCCAAGACCTGCTATAGATTAGTATATCATCAAAAAATACTAGCACAAATTTTCTAAGGAAGGGTTTGAAAATGGAATTCATCAACCCTTGAAATGTAGAAGGTGCATTGGTAAGGCCTAAAGGCATGACCAAAAATTCATAATGACCCTCATGAGTTCGAAATGTAGTTTTCGGAATATCTTTAGTCCTAATTCTAATTTGATGATATCATGAACGAAGATCCAACTTGGTAAAATAAATTGCTCCGTGTAATTCATCCAATAATTCATCAATTAGAGGAATGAGAAATTTATCTTTAATAGTGAGGTTATTGAGCTCCCTATAATCTGGACACATGCGCCATGATCCATCCTTCTTGTGCACCAATACGACTGGAGAAGAGAAAGAACTTTGACTAGGTTGAATTATACCACCCTCTAACATTTCTGCAATCATACGTTCAATTTCACTCTTTTGGACATAAGGATATTTGTAAGGTTGGATGTTTGGAGGAACACTTCCTGGAATCAAATGAATTGCATGATCATGATCACGAATAGGTGGGAGTCTTTTGGGAGTATCAAACATCTTGGAATGATTGTCCAAGAATTTTTGGAGATCTAGAGAAATAGATGATTTTGATGTTGGAAATTCTAGTGAGCATAATTGTGCAATTACGCCTCATTGTTCTTTCTTTAGAAGCTTTGTCATGACATTAGAGCTTATTATCTTTCCTAGCTTCCCTGTGATACCCCTTAATTTGATTTCCTTTCCTTCGGAAAAAAAATTCAAGAAAAGTTCTTGAAAATTAAGAGCTACCATCCCCAAAGATTGTAACCATTATACTCGTAGTACAACATCAACACCTCCCATTGGGATGGAAAGCATTGGACTATTCAATAAATATTCCCCCATGGATAGCTTGATATTATGGCATTTTCCAGCGAAATTTATAGTTCCTCCATTTGCAACCATCACTTGAAATTTTGGTGCTGGGTATAGGAAACAATTCAATTCCTTGGCTACCTTATAATGAATAAAATTATGGGTACTACCCGAATCAATCAACACTATTACCTTTTTGTTCTTGATATGTCCTTGTATCTTGAGAGTTTGAGGAGTGGTAACTCCTGCCAATGCATTACATGATATGGTCGGACTCATTTCTTCTTCTTCTAGGGTTGCTTCCTGGTGTATATCCTCTTCTTTTGACTTTTCTTGTTCATTTTCTTCCTCCTCTTCACAATCTATGTAAAACAATTTCTTCTCAGCACACTTATGACCTTTAGTGTATTTGCTCACAACTGTAGCAAAGTCATTTTTCTCTTTTTTCTTCCAATTGTTGTGGTGTCAACCTTGTAGGTTGTGGAAGTCTAGGAGTAGCAACACTTCCATATTTATAGATGTGAGTGGTAGGCTTCCTTGTCGCCATAATTTTACATTCAATTTTTCTTGCTAACTTGAATGCCTTCTCTAATGAATCTGGTTCCCAAACCCGCACTTCATGTTGGATGTTATCCTTTAAATTCCCTATGAAGACATCAATCCTGTGTTCCTCTGGAATATCGGTTACCCTTATATTCAATTTTTGGAAGTCCTCATTGTGCTCCACCACTGAAACCTTTTGTTTGAGATTTATCAATTGGCTAAAGAAGGTGTTGCTCTTTGTATCCTCATAATGTGCTATCATTTCCTCTGTAAAAATTGACCAAGTGACAATTTTTTTATGCGAGAAAAGCCATCGATACCATACAAATGTATTTTGTTCTAAATGTAAAGTTGCAATGCGTACCTTTTGTGTGTTTTGCACATTATTGAGATCGAAATATTGCTCCATCTGTAGTATCTGTTAGACTCAGTCTTGTCAGTCTTCCGTCAGAGTAAAATTCACCAAAATTCATCTCTCGTCATTTGCAGTCATTAAATGCCATTTGGGTCAAAAAGAGTCATTTTAACTTGCACGGGTATTTTGTGCTTATCTGAGAGAGCATCTCAAGACTACATTAAATGTGTTGAGTCCTGTTGTGGGAACTAATTTATTAGCTGCAGAAAATGGACTAAACCGTAAAGTATTTTGGTGCTTGTTTGTGGTACAATTTTTTGTCTTTCTAGCTGATGCCACTAGAGAGAATAGATGGTTGGCAACATTAATGGCAGAGTTTGGAAATGATAGCAAGGACGTGCTTCTTGACATTGGAATGATACATCGAGAGATTCTATGGCAAGTTGCACTTATTGAGGATTCAAAGGCAGTGATAAAGAAAGAAGATGGCAATGTTTCCACTTCCAGCAGTGTCACAACTGATTTGGATGAGCATGCAAGTGACATTGAATTGATGATCTGTTGGGCATTATGTGGATCTTATTTCGAATCAGCATTGGCAGTCATCTGTTTGGAATGTTGAGCCTCAAATTTTTGATCTGATACATTTATTCCATGATATTGGTCACCGTGCATGGCTTCAAAGAAGGTTAAACATTGATTCCTCTGCCCGAGGACGACAAGCCTATGTTCATCAAGCACAATCTTCTAATTCTGATGAAGGCTCTTCCAGAAGAAAATTGGAAGGCAATAAGCAAAAGTCACTCCATGCTTTTTGCCATGAGATATTAAGGTCATTGTCATTTCACATAAACCATTTGTTTTCAGAACTAGGAAAGGTAATGCATCTACCCTCTCGCCGTCGGGATGATTCTCCTGTTGTCAGTCCTGCTTCCAAATTGGTTGCATCTACATTTGCAACCATCTTTCTGGATGATGTGAACTTTGATGGACATGCAAGTATATCACAGAGGGAGTTTCCATTTTCAATCAATTGTCGTATTTGGGTAAGGTTGTTGATTTTATTCAGGCTGTCATTGTGGATAGACAAGAATCATGTAACCCTGTACTATTAAATAGTTTCTATGCACATGGTGTAATCAAGTTGATACTAACTACATTCGAAGCTACAAGTCAATTGCTCTGGACGGTACTGCAGACGCCTGTCTTGATGGAAACATATGGAGCCAATAATGATGAAAGTGAAAAGACTTGGATATTTGGTACATTAGTAATTTATGCAGGGCTGATGGATCACCTAGCAACACCTTCTTGCATTTTTGGGAGTTCGTCATCAAGTCTCCTAGTGCAGCCTGTTCCCAATGGGATCGTTTCTCTTCCAAAAGATTCAGAAATCTTTGCCAAGGTACTACAGTCCCAGGTCTTGAACGTAGTTCGTCCTGTGTGGAACCATCCCTTGTTTCCCCAGTGCAGTGTGGAATTCATCACTTCAGTTTGTTCCATAATGAAGCATGTCTATTCTGGAGTTGATGAAAAAGTGGTGAAAGCTACAGGAGGCAGTAATATGTCAACTCAAGCTGTTGGAACACCTCCTGATGATTCAGCGCCCCTTCTATTGATGAGATATTTTCCACTTGCATTAAGTTGCTCCAAGCTAAGGACTGTCTAGCTTTTCCTTTGCAGGACTTGCTGTTAACGTCATGTACTCAAAATGATGGTTGGGAAAGAGCTAAGGTTATATCATTTCTTGTAGAGCAACTCAAACATTGTACTTTAGATCATGGAAAGGATGATAGCATGTTGTCCCTGACATCTCATGTTTTGGCTCTAATTTTACATGAAGACAATGCAGCTTGTGAAGTAGCTGCTGACAATGGTCTTGTTAGTGTTTTATTGGATATCTTGTCCAGCTTTTGCCTGCAGGCATCAAAAAGTGAGGGCCAGCCAGATTTTAAGTATGTGACACCCATGCTACTAGTTCTTGATAATTTGCTACAGTTGAAGCAAAAAATTGATTCTAATATTCTAAATTCTGAATTGTCCAAGAAAAAAGACGGTGATGCTGAGAATCCTGAGAACTTGGAGTCTAATCAGCAAAATCGTACAGAGCACATGTTGAATGTCCCTGATGGGTACATAACTATTGAAGAACAGAAACAATAGGGCCGTTGTTGACCAGAGCAGTTAAAAATATGTTGCTGAAGACTTCTCTGAAATGAATATGGTAAATAATAATATAAGAAGTAATGCAACTAAAGCTATGGAGATGGAAAAGAGTTTGGATATAGAGGCAAAAGAGGTTTTAGATGAGGAACGACCCTTGCTACTGAAAACAATCAATATTGTTCGTGAAGCTGCACCATGGATGGAGGAGGTTTCACTTCTTGTAGATGCGGTTGCTCAGCTTGATGAACTATTTTTGCTGGTTATAGTGGTAATTTTGTGTTTAATTTCAACGTACTTTGGTTGATCGGCTTATCAATTGGGTGAATTTAATTCTGGTAAATTGACAGTGATCAATGCTCGCTGGGAGATGTTACACTTAATGATGATAATTACATCAAAGCTTTGGAAGTTTCTGGCAACCGTTTTGCTCGTGCTGAGCGATCATTGGCAAGAAATGTATATAATAGAGGGGCTGACTATGTATTGACTTCAGCGCGACGCATTGGAGGAGTGGGGCGCGTTGGGCGCTCCTCCGCAGTGTAAATTTACACCAACGCGGCGCACAGAGCCAGCGCGACGCACAGGCCAAATTACTTCTGCGCTATGAAAATTTGATTTGTTTCAATGGCAGCCATTGACAATACTCTCGATGCTTGCTCTTGGTCAGGCTAGCCTCAATCTCTCAGGGATCGACATCTTGTGGCTTTTGAAGTTGTATACCAAAGTCAGAAAGAATTTATAGACGTATTTATTGCCCAACAGTTTTTGTTTCAACGGCAATGGCAAGCAGTCCATAATTATGCTCAGAAGAAAGGCAGTAGGATTATTGGGGACATGCCCATTTATGTTGGGAGGCATAGTGTAGATATATGGGCCAATAGAAGCCAATTTCGACTGAATAAAGTTGGCCGCCCACTCTTGTTAGTGGTGTTCCTCCTGATACATTCAGTAATGCAGGACAGCTATGGGGCAGCCCCTTGTATCATTGGAAAAAACATGGAAAGAGAGAGTTTCTCATGGTAGGTACAGCGCATGAAGCGGGCATTTGATATTTTTGATGAATTTCGAATTGACCATTTCCGAGGACTTTTTGGCTATTGGGCCGTTCCTGCAGAGTCAGAGACTGCCATGGAAATAACATGGAAGGTGGGTCCAAGGGAGGCGTTGTTTAATGCTATCAGCGAAACAGTTGGAAAGTTATACATAATTGCCGAAGATCTTGGTGTTATTACGGTTGATGTTGTACAGTTGTGCAAAGCTATCGGTGCACCTGGAATGGCAGTTCTCCAGTTTGCTGCTCTCTCCAGTTGCCAGAACATCCATCATCCCCATGCTAGCTGTTTTAGGCCTCGATAATTCAGCTCGAATGAATACACCAGCAACTCAATTTGGAAATTGGGGTTAGCGATTGGACATTGAAGATTTTGATAAATTGGATAAAGAAGCAGAGAAATAGGAACATATTTCCTATTTTTGTCTTCAGTTGCGAATTCAAAGGAATTTACACCTACAGGCTTCGCTTCTTCATTTTTCATCGAAATATTTAGGTGGAGAGCTGTTCCTTTTTAGAATAGGTGTTTGTTTTTTTAGCTTTTATTAGTTAAATGATTAAATAACTTTTGATTTCTGGGTCGCTCTGTTTTCTCTGAGCAGAGTTTATTTATTGTATTGAAAACCATTTGTAAGGGGAGAGTTCTGAAAGCTGTGGGAGGCAAAACCCAGTGCTCTCACTGTACAGTTTGATGGAGGAATAATTAAATGGTACAGCTCTGAGTTATAAGATTCTTATGGTGTGAAGTTTAACATATGTTTTTCTTTTGTTTCATATGTATTTTGTAATGTTTCATAGCTCATTCATAATCGTTTCCAACTAAATACTTTACAGTAAGAAAGGTAGAATTCAGTCATTGCTCTGCCTTGAGGTGTTCAGATGTTCTATGTTTTCTTCTGTCTGTAAAGGAATCATTGATTAATGCCCTTTTCAACTTTTTAAACAGTCTTTCACCCCATATTATTTCAAATTTGATTGTTAAACTTCATTCCTATCTCGCCTTATGAAATACCCTGTGCCTTTGATTAAATATCTGTTTCATGTTGTTTCTTGATCCCACGCTGCCCAGAAAATTCATCCATTTATCAAAAACCTCTTTCACATTTATTTACTAGTCTAAAATCAGTTCCCATTTTAGGTCATCTCAGCCCCTTTGAAGACCTTTTGCCGAGATAGACCCGGAGAGAGCCCTCTCCTGTCCTTGTAGGGCTAGCTACGAGGCTGAGCTTGGTTTGATGTTGCCTTGAACCTCATCCTCCTTCAGCCTGAGGCAGATTCGAGCGCTAACATAGTGGCGACCATATTGGGGAAGATGGTTTGCTGTTGATGTGACATTCGACTTGAAGATTGTCTTGCCCCAGTACATGAAATCAAGTTGCAGATCTGATGCTGACGATGGACAACAGTCAGACACATATGAAGGCTGAAACATTCACCTGGTGACTCCAACTCAATCCAGAGATTCCAGTGCTCACTGATCCATTCATGCAATGGTAGGGTATGTGGCAAACCCTGCACTTTGTGAAGTTATAAAAGAAGTTAGAAATCAGTTAGTGGATTTTGAAATTAATGAAGAATTTTTCAGTGTCTTGCTTCAATGTTTGAAATCTCCGAAGTTTCCTCTTGAAACTAAAACTGGTGTCTGTGAGTTAATTGTTGAAAGATTTGAGAAGGAGATTCAGTATTTAAATGATTAGATCCAATCATATGAATTCCGAGATCCCAAAAAGTTCTTGGAAACTCTTCCTCCTTCAAAACAAGAAATAATAGGGCTGCCTACAAATGTTTGCATTGACAGTGTGCAGCTGGAAGTATGTATTGCAGAGTTGGGGCAGAAAACAGAGTCTGGCTTTTGCGATCCTATTGCAACATACATGGAAATGTTTTTCAGTTTGACTGATAGATCAAGCTGTCTTTTACATAACCAGGCTCATTATGTGCATGTAGGGCTGCCAGCAATTGCATCTGTGATCTGGTTGGAGCACTCTCAAGCAGCATTCTTCTCAGATTTACTTGAATGGTTGACCTGGCATTACAGCATTACTTGATTCATTGGCTCGGCAGCAGAGTAGCATAGATTTTGTAAATAAATAAGCAGCCAAAAGGCAGCAGGTCGTTCTAGTTTCATTACAGTTTTAGTTTGAAGTTTGCCGGGTTAGTTTTTCAATCATTTCAATTAAGTTTCAGTCTATAAATGAGTCGAAAGTCTCGTATTGTCTGTCGAAATAATGACTCCATAGCCCAATGGATGGAGGCACTGTCTGCTCTCCCAAAGATCTGCAGTTCTTGGCACCTCCAAGAAGCGGCAGCTGCCATCCCCATTGGAGCCAATGTTAGACTCAGTCTTGTCAGTCTTCCGTCAGAGTCAAATTCACAAAATTCATCTCTCGTCATTTGCAGTCATTAAATGCCATTTGGGTCAAAAAGAGTCATTTTAACTTGCACGGGTATTTTGTGCTTATCTGAGAGAGCATCTCAAGACTACATTAAATGTGTTGAGTCCTGTTGTGGGAACTAATTTATTAGCTGCAGAAAATGGACTGAACCGTAAATTATTTTGGTGCTTGTTTGTGGTACAATTTTTTGTCTTTCTAGCTGATGCCACTAGAGAGAATAGATGGTTGGCAGCATTAATGGCAGAGTTTGGAAATGATAGCAAGGACATGCTTCTTGAAATTGGAATGATACATCGAGAGATTCTATGGCAAGTTGCACTTATTGAGGATTCAAAGGCAGTGATAAAGAAAGAAGATGGCAATGTTTCCACTTCCAGCAGTGTCACAACTGATTTGGATGAGCATGCAAGTGACATTGAATTGATGATCTGTTGGGCATTATGTGGATCTTATTTCGAATCAGCATAGGCAGTCATCTGTTTGGAATGCTGAGCCTCAAATTTTTGATCTGATACATTTATTCCATGATATTGGTCACCGTGCACGGCTTCAAAGAAGGTTAAACATTTATTCCTCTGCCCGAGGACGACAAGCCTATGTTCGTCAAGCACAATCTTCTAATTCTGATGAAGGCTCTTCTAGAAGCAAATTGGAAGGCAATAAGAAAAAGTCACTCCATGCTTTTTGCCATGAGATATTAAGGTCATTGTCATTTCACATAAACCATTTGTTTTCAGAACTAGGAAAGGTAATGCATCTACCCTCTCGCCGTCGGGATGATTCTCCTGCTGTCAATCCCGCTTCCAAATTGGTTGCATCTACATTTGCAACCATCTTTCTGGATGATCTGAACTTTGATGGACATGCAAGTATATCACAGAGGGAGTTTCCATTCTCAATCAAATGTCGTATTTGGGTAAGGTTGTTGATTTTATTCAGGCTGTCATTGTGGATAGACAAGAATCATGTAACCCTGTACTATTAAATAGTTTCTATGCACATGGTGTGATCAAGTTGATACTAACTACATTCGAAGCTACAAGTCAATTTCTTTGGACTGTACTGCAGACGCCTGTCTTGATGGAAACAGACGGAGCCAATAATGATGAAAGTGACAAGACTTGGATATTTGGTACATTAGTAATTTATGCAGGGCTGATGGATCACCTAGCAACACCTTCTTGCATTTTTGGGAGTTCGTCATCAAGTCTCCTAGTCCAGCCTGTTCCCAATGGGACCGTTTCTCTTCCAAAAGATTCAGAAATATTTTCCAAGGTACTACAGTCCCAGGTCTTGAAGGTAGTTCGTCCTGTGTGGAACCATCCCTTGTTTCCCCAGTGCAGTGTGGAATTCATCACTTCAGTTTGTTCCATAATGAAGCATGTCTATTTTGGAGTTGATGAAAAAGTGGTGAAAGCTACAGGAGGCAGTAATATGTCAACTCAAGCTGTTGGACCACCTCCTGATGATTCAGCGCCCCTTCTATTGATGAGATATTTTCCACTTGCATTAAGTTGCTCCAAGCTAAGGACTCTCTAGCTTTTCATTTGAAGCACTTCATCATAACGTCATGTACCAAATGATGTCGGGAAAGAGCTAAGGTTATATTATTTCTTGTAGAGAAACTCAAAAATTGTACTTTGGATCATGTAAAGGATGATAGTATGCTGTCCCTCATATCTCATGTTTTGGCTCTAATTTTACATGAAGACAATGCAACTTGTGAAATAGGTGCTGACAATCGCCTTGTTAGTGTTTTATTGGATATCTTGTTCAGCTTTTGCCTGCAGGTATCAAAAAGTGAGGGCTAGCCAGATTTTAAGTATGTGACACCCATGCTACTAGTTCTTGATAATTTGCTACAGTTGAAGCAAAAAATTGATTCTAATATTCTAAATTCTGAACTGTCCAAGAAAAAAGATGGTGATGCTGAGAATCTTGAGAACTTGGAGTCTAATCAGCAAAATCGTACAGAGCACATGTTGAATGTCCCTGATGGGTACATAACTATTGAAGAACATAAACAATAGGGCCGTTGTTGACCAGAGCAGTAAAAAATATATTGCTGAAGACTTCTCTGAAACGAATATGGTAAATAATAATATAAGCAGTAATGCAACCAAAGCTATGGAGATGGAAAAGAGTTTGGATATAGAGGCAAAAGAGGTTTTAGATGAGGAACGACCCTTGCTACTGAAAACAATCAATATTGTTGTGAAGCTGCACCATGGATGGAGGAGGTTTCACTTCTTGTAGATGCGGTTTCTCAGTTCGATGAACTATTTTTGCTGGTTATAGTGGTAATTCTGTGTTGAATTTCAACGTACTCTTGTTGATCGGCTTATCAATTGGGTGAATTTAATTCTGGTAAATCGACAGTGATCAATGCTCATTGGGAGATGTTACACTTAATGATGATAATTACATCAAAGCTTTGGAAGTTTCTGGCAACCGTTTTGCTCGTGCTGAGCGATCATTGGCAAGAAATGTATATAATAGAGGGGCTGACTGTGTATTGACTTCAGCGCGACGCATTGGAGGAGCGCGGCGCGTTGGGCGCTCCTCCGCAGTGTAAATTTACACCAGCGCGGCGCACAGAGCCAGCGCGACGCACAGGCCAAATTACTTCTGCGCTATGAAAATTCGATTTGTTTCAATGGCAGCCATTGACAATACTCTTGACGCTTGCTCTTGGTCAGGCTAGCCTCAATCTCTCAGGGATCGACATCTTGTGGCTTTTGAAGTTGTATACCAAAGTCAGAAAGAATTTATAGACGTATTTATTGCCCAACAGTTTTTGTTTCAAAGGCAATGGCAAGCAGTCCATAATTATGCTCAGAAGAAAGGCAGTAGGATTATTGGGGACATGCCCATTTATGTTGGGAAGCATAGTGAAAATATATGGGCCAATAGAAGCCAATTTCGACTGAATAAAGCTGGCCACCCACTCTTGTTAGTGGTGTTCCTCCTGATACATTCAGTAATGCAGGACAGCTATGGGGCAGCCCCTTGTATCATTGGAAAAAACATGGAAAGAGAGAGTTTCTCATGGTAGGTACAACGCATGAAGCGGGCATTTGATCTTTTTGATGAATTTGGAATTGACCATTTCCGAGGACTTTTTGGCTATTAGGCCGTTCCTGCAGAGTTAGAGACTGCCATGGAAAGAACATGGAAGGTGGGTCCAAGGGAGGCGTTGTTTAATGCTATCAGCGAAACAGTTGGAAAGTTAGACATAATTGCCGAAGATCTTGGTGTTATTACGGTTAATGTTGTACAGTTGTGCAAAGCTATCGGTGCACCTGGAATGGTAGTTCTCCAGTTTGCTGCTCTCTCCAGTTGCCAGAACATCCATCATCCCCATGCTAGATGTTTTAGGCCTCGATAATTCAGCTCGAATGAATACACCAGCAACTCAATTTGGAAATTGGGGTTAGAGATTGGACATTGAAGATTTTGATAAATTGGATAAAGAAGCAGAGAAATAGGAACAGATTTCCTATTTTTGTCTTTAGTTGCGAATTCAAAGGAATTTACACCTATCGGCTTCGCTTCTTCATTTTTCATCGGAAGATTTAGGTGGAGAGCTGTTCCTTTTTAGAATAGGTGTTTGTTTTTTTAGCTTTTATTAGTTAAATGATTAAATAACTTTTGTTTTCTGGGTCACTCTGTTTTCTCCGAGCAGAGTTTATTTATTGTATTGAAAACCATTTGTAAGGGGAGAGTTCTGAAAGCTGTGGGAGGAAAAACCCAGTGCTCTCACTGTACAGTTTGACGGAGGAATAATTAAATGGTACAGCTCTGAGTTATAAGATTGTTGTGGTGTGAAGTTTAACATATGTTTTTCTTTTGTTTCATATCTCTTTTGTAATGTTTCATAGCTCATTCATAATCGTTTCCAACTGAATACTTTACAGTAAGAAAGGTAGAATTCAGTCATTGCTCTGCCCTGAGGTGTTCAGATGTTCTATGTTTTCTTCTGTCTGTAAAGGACTCATTGATTAATGCCCTTTTCAGCTTTTTAAACAGTCTTTCACCCCATATTATTTCAAATTTGATTGTTAAACTTCATTCCTATCTCGCCTTATGAAATACCCTGTGCCTTTCATTAAATCTCTGTTTCATGCTGTTTCTTGATCCCACGCTGCCCAGAAAATTCATCCATTTATCAAAAACCCCTTTCACATTTATTTACTAGCCTAAAATCAGTTCCCATTTTAGGTCATCTCAGCCCCTTTGAAGACCTTTTGCCGAGATAGGCCAGGAGAGATCCCTCTCCTGTCCTCGTAGGGCTAGCTAAGAGGCTGAGCTTGGTTTGATGTTGCCTCGAACCTCGCCCTCCTTCAGCCTGAGGCAGATTCGAGCGCTAACATTATCCAAGTTACGGGATCCTTGCCATCAAACTTCCTCATATCCATCTTTGGAATATGGTGGTTCTTTAATCCAACATTAGAGTTTATGAAATCACGATTAACATGTATTTTGTTTTCATCATGATTTTCTTCTACTACCTTTTCGCCATTAGGAATCATTTCTTGTATCAACTTTGACAAACCTTCCTTCAAACCTTCCATGTCTTCCTTTAAACCTTCCATTTTTTCTTCCATACCATCCTTCAAACATTGCATTTTTTCTTCCATACCATTCTTCAAACCATCCATCATAGCTTCCACACCTTTATTCAAACCATCCATCTTAGCTTCCATGCTTTTCTTCAAAACATCCATTTCATTTTTTGTTGCTCTTTGCGAGAGCGAATTTTGGTGCACTTGCTCTTGTAATTTTGATAGATCATGTTGCAATTCTTCATCTTCAGGAGTCATAGTAGAGTAATCTGAGGGCTTAATCGGTGTTGAATTATTTTTAGGAGCCATTTTAGAACCCAATACTGATATATATGCTCAATAAGCCTGTGGATCACTTAAAACTGATTTTTCAAACAAGACTTATGCAATTTGAAAAACAATACACACCTTTTTCTTGATTTTCAGGAGCTCGATATTGACACTGAATTATCTCTGTGATTTTGGATCTTCAATATCTAAAATTTGGTCTTGAAGTAGTCCTCTGAATATTCTTTTGAATGCCATAGGTCTGACCTGATTTGGATTCTTGAAGACAAAGTTATGCCCAATATCCTACGATGACCTAATTATGGACTAGTTTAGTAGAGCGAACTTGTACGACTTGCCACGTGTCACTGTTTCCTCCTTCGGCTCTAAAATTGATATCGAAAAAACTAAAGTCCATGTACTTGTAGCCACTTTTTACATAATTCCAATCCAATGCTCAGAGAGAGAGCTATGAATATTTTCCCACGGTCACCTCTTTGAGATGAAATTCGGGATCCTTAAACAATCCTACCTTCCACAGATCATATCTCAAAAAATATTGCAAACCAAGATCTGAAATTTTTATAGGAGGTTCCTCAGAATTTCAGTTTCGTTCTGTGAAAATTTCAGCTTTTGAACCCTCATAGAAAAAACGTTATAGTGAAAATTCTGGGATAACCTGTTTAGGTTAAATTTAGGAGCCTGCAAAATTCCCTAACTTCCACAGATCATATCTCCGAAAATAATGTGAATCAAGCTCTAAAATTTTGCGACAATTTTCCTTAGGATTTCAGCTTCGTGATCTAAAAATTTTAGCTTCTGAACCTTCATAGAAAAAAAGTTATAGCGAAAATTCCACAATGACCTGTTTGGAGCAGTGAAACCCTAGAATCCAAAACTCTGATACCAAATGTTGTGAAACCAGCTCCAAAAATAGAAGAAAAGAGAGATCAACGCCTTAGAAATAAGCCACTTCAAGGGGGAAACCTCCAATACATTACATAAAATGAAAAATTATTGGATGATACAAATGACAAAACCTCCTCTCTATATATAGGAGTCCATGGGGCCACAATGTAATCCTAGCCGACCTAACAATAATAATGTGAGGGAACAATAATAACAATATGTGTGTTACAGGGGTACAACAATAATAAAAAGGGGGTTACACTAGCAACAATAAGGGACTATACTATTAATATAAGGACCTAACAGACCTAGGTTCCCTTAGACTTGACCTCTTATGTCGGCACTCTTAAGCTTCCGAGCCCCAACGTGAAGGTAGTCAACACTTCCCCTCTTGGATGCTCTTGTCCTCCGGTCAAGAATTATATCTTCCTTGAACTCATTCGGAAATTTCTGGCGAGAAATCTTCAATTGAAGGTAGTTGAACATCATGTCCTTTATCATCGATCAAAGGTGGCTCTCACAAACGTCAGTTTCCAATAGAATACATGCATACATGACTGTAATTTGCATATGTACAAATGAATGTATATGTTGTTAAGTTATAGCTCAAATTTAAAAGTGTTCAAAAGTTTTTCGAACCTGAGCGACCGGATATATCTCGTCTTGGTGTCGCAAACAATTCGAAAAACTGACACCGTATGAATAAATTATCACGATTTGAAAAGTCCAGTAAACTACAATTTTTGACATTTGACTAGGGTTGACAAGGTTTTTGAAAAGTTAAAAAAAAATATATATATTCCAAGGAATATTCCCCGGAATATTCCTCTCAGACGAATTGCAAGTCGACAAGTGTCAGATTATTACAGGGCAGTTGGGTGTACGAAGTTTTCTGTGGACCAATTGGAAGGTGCCACATGGCTAGCACTAAGGCCGCCACGTGGCCCTTGAACAGTGTGGCAAAATTTTGTTTAGGTCGCCGGGGCTCGACCCCGAGACCTCCTGCCCAGCACGCGGGAGTCTTACTGTCCACTCTACTGGTCGTTTCTTAACCTATTGGTTCGCGGTATGTATTTAACGTTGAATATAAATGCATTTGGGGGTCAAGAGGGGCCAACCCCTCCCCACGTGGCCTCCGGTGCGTGACCCCGGCCCAAGGGATTCAGCCCCTAACCACTAGCAGTCATGTAGTTTATGTTGAAACTTGTCGCATGGCATTGTCCCCGTAGCAGTTGTCAACCGACGGTTAAATCAAACCGTGATAATTATTGTAACAATTTTGTGTTGTTATGTGTCACATGGTGACGGTTCTCTACGTATTTTATCTGCTCGGTTATGCTAACATAGCGTTTTAACTCCAGTTCTTAAACTTTCACCGGAGTTTAACGCGTGTTTTCGCGAACGGTCATCGTGAACTAACCACGGATTTTGGGGCATGTGCCCAATCCCCCAACCAGAAATTAAATGTTGCGGTTAGAACTAGA
This sequence comes from Pinus albicaulis, assembly GCA_034641835.2. Taxonomy (NCBI): domain Eukaryota; kingdom Viridiplantae; phylum Streptophyta; class Pinopsida; order Pinales; family Pinaceae; genus Pinus; species Pinus albicaulis. The sequence goes on along the minus strand of MU968357.1, from coordinate 5,030,260 downwards.
GGGTAATCTTGCCAGCACACCATTTTTGGCGGAATGTCTAAATTTGGATTTTTGACTGCAGTTCCTCAACTTTTAGTGGAGTTGTTTTAGGTGAAACACGAAATAATTGTTTATGCTCTATCTTGAGCATTATTTGACCATTCTTGGAGTGTGAATAGTTAATTTCAACTTTATTAGAAATTTTAGACTCATTGGTGAGGGTTGCAGAGCCATCAAATAAATTTTGAGCATGATTTTTTTCAGGGAAGTTCTAGGGGCCACTAGGGCCACCAGGAGCCAGCATCAGAATGAGGCCTAGCCAGGGCAGCTAGAGGCCTTACATAAGAAACCAATAGTCATTTTTGGATGTTTCAGACATTATGGAACTAATGGTGAGGTTTGAAGAGCCAGTAGAGGACTTCTGAAGGTTGAGATGCTTCAGAGAAGTTCCAAGGACCACTAGGGCCATGAGGGGCCAACAGGAGAATGAGGCCTATCCAGAGTAGCCAGTATCCATTCTCAGAAAACCAATAGTCTATTATAACTATTTTGAGCCTTATGAATCCAATGGAAGGATTTTCATAAGCTTTTGAAGAATTTTGAAGGTCGAGATGCTTCAGGGAATTTTTCAGTGAACCTAGAGCCAAGGGGTGCCACCAAGTGTTGGAGGCATAACCGAAGGAGCCGAAGGCCAATTTCAGCAAGTGAATATGCTATTCTGATTATTTTGGACATTCTGAATCCATTGAAGATATTTTCATAGCCATTTGGAGACTTCTGAAGTTAGAGAAGCCACAAGGAAGTTTCGGGCAGCTCGAGGCCAACAGTGGATGGAGGCCTAGATTGGGGAGCAAGAGCTCATTTTGAGTAAATAATCAGTCTATTTTGGAGGTATGATATGTGCTGGAGACAGTAGGTGAGGTTTCAGAGATAGAAAAGGATTTCTTAAGGAGTTAGTGCCATAGAGAAGCTCAAGGAAGGGTGAAAATGTGAAGTTGGGTTACACTTTTTACCCTTTTTTGAGAAAAAAAATTCTTTTTTTTTTTCTATTCTTCAAATTTCTGCAAGCCAAAACAATTTTTCTGTTTGGAATTTAATTTTGCGATAAAAATAAAAGTTGCCAGAAATTTTATTAGCTTTCTACAACTTATTTTTTAGAATTTTTTTATACACATTTGATATGTCAACTTAGCGTTTCTTTGAGTGTGTGTTTTTTAACAATCAAAGGATTCATTAGAAGTCATGATAATACACACTGTTGTATTCTTTGAAACTTTGTGTTTTTTAGAAACAAAATGTGTTACAACAATCTAGACAAAGTCTACTTTGGTTTCGTTATATTTACAAAGCCAACTGATGCATATCATAATTACTAGAATTTTTTGAACTAATCCAATATGAAAAAACTGCATATTTTGAATATGTTTCACAACACACGAAATTTCTTAACATATAAGTTATAAACTAGAAATCTAAAAACTACCCATTACAGACGACAGACCAATGTAATGAACCATAATTTTTTCAATTTTTTTTACAGTGTATTTTGGAAGATACATAATATTGATTTCACTGAATCATAATGACCTTCAGAAATTGTTTCCACCCGTTTTATTACAAAATTAATTAAAATTAGTAAATATTTATGAAATTCCATAAAATTTATATTTCCTGAAAGTAGATTGAATTATGAAAATGCTTGTCTTGGTTCTGAGATTTAATTCATAATTTTTCATGGAGTTTAATCAGTTCAAAGTTGAAGATATGTATTCAGAGCTTGGCTCTGCGTAATTGCAGACGTGTTAGTTCGGCCGAACCCTTAAAAAAAGTTAGGCCGAATTGTTTTTTACGCCAACAACCTGTCAAGTCTAATGACATAAAAGTTCGACCAAAATTTTTATAAAATTTCAACTGAACTTTTACCTGACTTTCCGTCGGCCGGAAAATACAACGAAACCCCTCCAAAAAAACATTTCACGGCAATATAAATTGATGTAAAAGCATTCATTATTTTCGCATAATTTCACACATTTGGTTTGATTTTGCAAAGGTCTTTGTCTGATTTTGCAAAGAATTGTTTTGGGTTTAAGGACTTTTCTTGGAGGTACATTCAAAGGAAATTTTTGTAAATGATTATTTTGGGTTTAAGAAATTTTCTTGGAGGTACATTCAAAGGACATTTTTGCAAATAATTGTTTTGAGTTTAAAGACTTTTCTTGGAGGTACATTCAAAGGACATTACATTCAAAGAACATTTCTTGGAGGTATGTGATACATTTTTTGGATGTTTTTTGGGCGTAATTTTTTTTAAGGTATTTTGTTTTTAGAGGATTTGAGCTTAATTTTCATTGTTTTTAGAGGTTTTGGGCTTAATTTCCAAAGGACTCTTTTTAGGCTTTAATTTCAAAAGAACTCTTTTTAGGCTTAGTATTCAAAGGACATTTTTTGGAGGTATTTTTTAAAGTGATATTTTTTTAGAGGCTTTTTTGAAGAATTTTTTAAAGTGACATTTTTTAAGAAGTTGGAATTAATTTTCAATGGACATTTTTTGGAGGTATTTTTTGAAGTGACATTTATTTAGAGTACGTGTTTTGGGTTGAAGTAAATATTTTATAATGATTTTTTAAAATGAGTTTTTGTCTAACTTTTTAAATGATTTTTTTTTGCAGGACTTGGAAGGAAATATTTTGAGCTTCATTTCATTTTTATAAGACATTTTTTTCTCAAATTTTTTAAAGTAAGTGTTTTGGATTGAAGTACGTACTTTTTGCAAAATTTTTAAAATGTGTTTTTTTTTTTTTTAAAAATTAAATCTTTTGTGATGTTTTTTTTTTAATTGAGTTTTTGTCTAAATTTTTGAAGGAAATTTTTTGAACTTCATACTCTATTATCATGGGAAATTGAAGGAATTGCGCGAGAAAATATGATCGAAAAAGAGACCCTGAGGAACATAGAGAAGAGACTAGAGAATTTCGCAAAAGAAAGAGAGAAGCACTCTCAAATATTGAAAGGGAAAATCAACCTCAACTAGAAGTTGAAGTACGTATGTAAATGTAAATATTATGAATTTGATATTTAAAATTTTCCTAGTGTAAAATGTGAAGCTTAATTTTTATTTGATGAACTAATTTGAAAAATATTTTTCAATGTAAACAGAGAGAGATATTCCTCAAAACATTGATGATGAGATACAAAATTTTGAAAGAGAAAGTGAAAGAGATATTGAACCAATGATTGAATATGGTGAAAATGATTAAAGAAATTCAAGTGAAGAAATTGAATCACAAGGTATGTACACACACACACACACACACACACACATATATGTTGAACACATGCACGTATTATTGAAATTATACATATATTTATTAATTTAGTTATTTATTGAATATGTAAACTTATTATGTACTATTCATTCGAATATGTACAGATGAAATCAATGTCGATGATGAGATGTTAGAAAATGTTGACACTCACACATATGGAGATAAAAGAGCTGACCATGTTATACGATATCATGTTAAATGCATTTTTGATACGTACTTCATAAAGGAAAATGTGATAGTTCAAGCCCAAATTTTGAAAAGGTCTCCTATCATTAAGGAAATTAAAAGAAGCTACGACTTTATTGGGTATTCAAAAATCAACAAAAAATAAAAAAAATGAAGGAAAATGTGATACAAAATAAGAATGTGCTATAAATTCAATTAGAGGATCTAGACCAAAAAATGTTTCAGTTGTACGTAGAGAAATACATATGGCAGTGGTTTCATCAAGTACTAAAGAAAATTGCTTGGTAAAATCTATGGCACGAGAATTAGGAACCTCACGAAAAACTTTGCACAAACATCGGAAATTTCAGTTGCAAATAGATGTAAATGATGAACTCACTTGTTGGAGAGCTATTTGTAGGCAACCATACAAAGATAGACTTAGCCTCTATCCTTGTGGTATACACAACTTGCCCAAATGAAACAACAAATTTTTATGCATGTGATAATATTTTTCTTCAACTTGATTCCCTTCACTCAAACTAGCATACACATCTTGAAAATCAACATCATGTGCATATTGTTCTATGTAACTCTCATGTACAATAGAATAATTTTTTAGTAAAGTAGATGCACTAATGATTGGCCTTGAAATCATATCAGCAACGTTATTTAAAATACCTTTCTTGTACCTTATAACCAAGTGAAACTGTTGAAGAATTCCCATCCACCTGAAATGTCTTGATTGCTACAATTTTGTTTATGACTGCAAGTACTATAATGGTTGGTGATCGGTATGCACAATAGTCTCTTTACCCATCAAGTAGTGTTTCCACTTCTTGAAACTTTGTACCAACGCATATACTTATTTTTCATAAGTAGGATAATTTTTCATAGCACCATTAAATGTTTCAGAATGAAAAGCAATAGGCTTACCATGTTGCAAAAGTACTGTGCCCATGGCATAATCACTAGCATCAGTTTGGATCTCGAATAGTTGTCTCAAATTCGGTAATGCAAGGATTAGAGCTGAATTGATCCTGTCTTTTAAAGCTTTGAAAGCTTGTTGTTGTTTGCCTCCCCATTGGAAGCCTTTCTTCACACTTTTCACTGCATGCATAGGAGCTGCAATGGAAGAAAAGTTAGCAATAAAATTTCTTCAATACTGAGCTGCACCTAAGAAAATTCTTATCTCGGATACTGTTTTGGGTGTGGGCCAATTCACAATGGCTTCCACTTTAGAAGGATCAATTCTCAACTCTCCTCCTCCTACAATATGTCCCAAATAGACCAAAGAAGTATTTCCAAACTCACACTTTTACATCTTAAGAAATAATTTCTCTTTCTTCAAAATATCAAGCACTCTATTCACATGCAAAACATGGTCTTCTCTTGTTTTGCTGAAAATTAAAATGTCATATAAGTAGACAATAACAAATTCATCAAGGAATGGATGCAAAACACTATCCATAACATGCATGAAAGTTGTCGGTGCATTACACAAACCAAATGGCATAACTAGCCACTCAAAGAGTCATTATTTGGTTTTGAATGCAATTTTCCATATATCACTTTCTGCAATTATTACTTGATGATATCCACTTTGTAAATCTAACTTAGTGAAAAACTTTGCTTCTTTCATCTGATCAATAAAATCATCTATTCTTGGGATTGGGTAATGATTCTTTACCGTAATCTTGTTCAAAGCTCGAAAATCTACACACTTGCACCAAGTCCCATCTTTCTTTGGTATCAAGACTATGTGTGAACCACATGGCGAGTTTCTTGGCCTTATGATTCCTTTGTCCAACATCTCTTTGATTTGCCTCTTTACTTCAGCATTCTCCTTTATCGACATGTGATACATATCGATGTTTGGAAGAGGGCAATCTTGCTGCAACTGAATCTCATATTGACTCTCCCCTTTTGGAGGCAATCCCATTGGCTCCTGAAACATCTCATGATGTGCATCAAATACATCATATAAATTTGATTTCAACTTAGGATCACATCCCTCAAATGATTCATGACTAACATCAACTTTAGGCTTAATCATAAGAAGAACAAAATTCTTACTTGAATTTACCAGCCTCTTTACCTGACCAGCATTTACCATAGCAATGTTTGTCTTCTTGCGATGTGCTCTAACAATGTACTCCTTGCCATCTTTGAATAAATTATATTTGTTCTGATGGAGATAGAATATTTCTTTCCTGTCATACAAGTAAGGACTCCCTAGAACAGTACCAGTGATGTCAAGCGGAACCACATCTAATTCAATTGTGTCAACAGAATTTGCAGTGATTGCAAACCGCAATATGCATTTATTTGAAACCTATAAATTTGCATCCTTACAAATCCAACCAAGTGGATATGGTTTTGGATGTGGTATGGTCTCAAGGTTAAGTTTCTTGACCAAATCTTCAGAGATTAAGTTTTCTTGTGACCCGCTGTCAAACAATGTGTCAATCTTGGTATGTTTGGATATGACCCTCAAATGAAACAATTCAATTCTTTCTTATTCATTTGGAGTGTTTATGTGACAGTGTGATGTACTGGTACTAGGTTTAGTTTTAATTTCTTTTCCTTTCATGTTCTTCAATCCCATGGCTGTAATCTTAGATTCATCACCTGAATAATCTCCTAAATCATGTTGAGTTGTAGCTGCAGTTTTCTATTTCCCTTTGTTATTGGGTTTCTTTGGCCTCATTTCAAGATGTAATTTCCAACAATGAGTTTCATCATGGCCTTCATTTGAAAAAAATTTACAAACCAATTTTTCTCCCTCTTTCTTAACAGGTGCATTCTTTTTGCTTTTGCCCTTTGAGTTATTTTCCTTTGTTTTTACCCTTAAAAGGTTTCTTCCTACCCTCTTCAGAAATGTTCTTCCCTCTAGCTTCTAGATGTGTGGCCTGAGCACATACTTCATCTAGACACTTAGATGAAGTATGTTTACGGTAGTATGTAATCCTCCTATGCACTTGAGCAAAGTATCTTGGCTCTGCAAATCTACCCCTAATAAGAGAGATATTCTCCTAAATTCTTGGGTGTATTCTTGCACATTTTGTCCCTTCAATTGCCTAAATTTTTGCCAGTTCATTATGTCTTTCTACATATCAGCTAATGGATAAAACTATTATTTTATAGTAGTAATGAAATTTGACCATGATAGAATAACCTTAGCATGTTTCTTGATCTCCTCCTTTGCCTTGGCTTCCCACCAAACAAGCGATGCACCTTCCATTCTCAATGAAGCTAATTGGATTTTTGTATCATGATCTTGAAGGTTATGGATTCTCAAATAGACTTCCAATTTCCTAATCCAATTATCAAGCTTTTCTACATTTACTTCACCATTAAACATTGGCAATTCAAACTTAACATCAAGTTTTAAAAAAGGAATTTTACCAGTGTTCTTTGACTTGTGTGGTTGATGTACTGAAGAAGAAGTAGAGGATGAGGGTGAAGATGGTGGCTTTCCATTGCCTCCATTTCCTCCATTTCCCTTCTTTGAATTATCTTCATCATTGTGACCTCCTGAAGATCCTTGTCCTTCCTTGTGAAGTTTGGATCCTTCTCCTTCTAGTCTCTCATTCATTTCTTGATAAAGGATTCTAACGATCTCAGTCATGTCAAGGAATGCTTTCCTGAACACTCTTTATTCCTATTTGGGATCAACGTCTTCATGGATTTCTCCTTCCCTATGAGACATTCTTAATGACACTTATGTTTCCTTAGGAGGTGAAATAGGCGATGGAGATTGTGGCAATATTTCTCTCCTTTGCTTTGGATCTTCTTGAGACCCTTCTGCTCCCACCAATTTGCCTTCTCCTCTCTTGAGCTTGAGCCTTGTAAGCATCTAAAACTTGCAAACAGTTAAACAATTCTTTGCACTAAACAACAGTAGAGAATAAACTCTAGCTCTGATACCAACCTGATCTGAAATGACTATAGTTTTGTTGTGCTAAGTGTCTTTTTAGTTTCTAAACATGTGCATACTTGTCTCATTAGTTTGCTTAAGGATTGAGGTGTTTTTCCATGAATTGTGTAGAAATGATATAACTAATGCGTTATACATCCAGATTCTCCTGATCTAACAATAATTAAACATGTTTCTAAATACAGAATTTTTTCCACCATTAATCATTTGTGGAATTCAAATCAATTGCACACACATATGAAGCAATAAAAATCAGCACACATAACACATTTGTTTAATGGGAAAGCCTGAAGCTGAAAACCCCAACTATTTTTATATTATATGTCATACGGATCATGTAAAAATCCTCATACAAAGCTGAACATATCAAGCTCTCAGTACAATACAATCGTCACACACTATCATGAAGAAATCTGCAAATCTATGCACCGATTTCTTGCCTCCTAATAGCCCGCCTCTACTGCGCAATCCCTGCTGAAGAAGACCCCTAAATGAACTCGAATCTACCTTGCCTTGACTACGCACTCCTCATTGTCATCTCCAATGGATGTGTGATGCATTGAATGCATCACTATAGTCACAAATGATAGTCTATCTTGGCCCTTTCACCTATCTCTCCACTGAGTCTCCACTGGAACTGCCATGCAAGTAGTTAACTACTGTCTCTGTTCAGTTGATTAATGAGTTATTATTTGTGAATTAATTAACTAATTAGTTCACTCCACTCTCCACTAATGTATCAATCAGTTATAAATAGACACAATTAGTTCAACTGAGTTTAACTCCAATAATGCAGTTAAACTGAATACAACTCCATGAACTACTCCTCCAACTCCATCATAACTCTGCCACTTGAGTCCTGACTTGAGTCCTCCATGCATGAACACCAGTAAACCCTAGGAATTGTGTAATTCCTTCTGCCAACTGATTTTCCACATCTGTTAACTGAAATTAAGTGCTCCAAGAAAATAAGATGTTATTTAGGGTCTGATTATTATTAAGAGCTAATAATAATCAACACTTCTATTTTTAGATCGACGATATATAAATAGACTTCGCCAAATATGTCTAAAAAAAGAAATCCATCTATTTTTCCAACTTGACCAACCATCCACAAATAACATCCTACAACTTATGAAATATGATCTCCATGTCTAAAAATAGACTTGCGCCAAAAATAGCCTGCGGGCCCACTTAGTGAAGGCGACTCTTTTCACTAAGCTCATCATCTTGTTGAATATCAACACTCCCTCTCAACAAGATAGGGATTATCCTTCACCCCGATCCTATCTCTATGGTATTCGAATTTTCTCCTCGTGTTCGCATTCATCAGAATATCTGCATCCTGATCTTCCGTAGGAATGTACTGAAGCAACATGATCTTCCGCTGCACACAATCTCTGATATGATGATACCGGATATCAATATGTTTAGATCTATCATGAAACACAGTATTAATTGAGAGTTTAATGCAACTCTGATTATCACAATGTATCACTATAAGATCTAAATGAGAACCAAACAAACCGACCAGGATCTTCCTCATCCAGATAGCCCCACATGCAGCTAAACTTGCTACCATGTATTTAGCTTCCGCTGAACTAAGTGCCATGGATCTTTTTTTCCTACTGTACCAAGAAACTGCCATAGATCCGATATTGAAAATCCCTCCTGATGTGCTCTTTCTTTCCGTTGGGCTTCCTGCCCAATCTGCATATGTGAATCCATGCAACTTCACCTCATCCGACTGTCTGTACCATAAGCCATACTCAGATGTGCCCTTGAGATATCTTAGGACATGCTTTCCTGCCTTCCAAACGAGCTTGGTAGGCTTAACCATCGCTTGTGAAAGCTGGTTCACCGCATAGCATATGTCCAATCTTGTATTAACTAAATACATGAGCGAGCCAACCAACTGTCGATAAACAGTGGCATCCACTACCTCTGTTGATGTAGCATCCTCTTTCCTCCAACTGCCAGGAAGAGGATTGTCGATAGGCTTGCAGTCTTGCATGTGAAACTTCTCCAGTATCTCCCTGGCATACTTGCCTTGAGACACAAACAGTTCACCTTCTCGCTGCCAAATTTCCAATCCTAGGAAATAATGAAGGAGGCCCAAGTCCTTCATCTCGAAATCCTTTGCAAGATCTGCCTTGCATGAGTGTATCAACAGTTCATCACCCGTTAGTATTAAATCATCAACATAAAGCACAACGATTAAAAGCTTACCCTCCACCACAATTTAGTATAGGTTTTCATCTGCCTCACTCTTGGTGAAACCAAGTCCGGTGAAATAACTGTCGATCCGAGTGTACCAAGCACGAGGTGCTTGTTTCAACCCATACATCGCTCTTTTGAGCCTGCACACATGCGACTTGCTACTAAAGATTTCGAATCCTTCAAGCTGCTCAATGTACACTTCTTCCTCAATGATTCCATTAAGGAACACAGTCTTCACATCCATCTGATGAATGTGCCAACCCATCTACGCTAAGAGAGAAAGGATGGTCCGTATGGAAGAATACCTTGCGACAGGTGCAAAGGTTTCTTCATAGTCAATCCCCTCGATCTGTGAGAAGCCCCAAGAAACAAATATTGCCTTATACTTATCAACGCTCCCATCAGCAGCTTGCTTTACCTTGTAGATTCATTTCGAACCTACCACTGATTTACCCACCGGCCTTGGAACAATATCCCAAGCACTGTTTCTGACAATGGAGTCATACTCCTCCACCATGGCATCTACCCATGTGGGCTCCTGCACTGCTTCTTCGAAAGAAGATGGCTTTGTCACGATACACTTACTCATGAGAGCGATGTATCCAGTAAATTGGTTAGGTGACTATCTCTGTCTGTGCTGTGATGTAGGAACTCCTACATTTTGTGCTGCATCAAGCTTCAATCTCTCAGCTTCTGTGGTACGTTTCCGCCCCATTTTGATGTTTGGTGCTGCATGAGTGGACCCTTACACTCCATGAATCTCCTCCTGTGGCTGATCCACATCTGGAGGTTCATCTTTCAGAACTGCGTGTTCTTCCACTGCATGCAAGTCTAGCTCCCTCTCAAGAATAACTTATGCAACACCCACGATCGTTCTGTTCCTCATCTCCGCGACCCCATTCTGTTGTGGGTTATGAGGCACTATGAGTTCTCTTCGAATTCCTTCTTTGGTACAAAATTCTTTGAATTTTCCTGAGATGTATTCACCACCATTATCGCTCCATAGAGCCTTCACTTACTTCCCCGACTCTTTCTCCACCAATGCTTTGAACTCACAGAAATTTGAGTATGTCTTGCTCTTTTTCTGCATGAAGAAGATCCATTATTTACGAGAAAATTCATCAAAAAAAATAACATAATACCTGTGTTTTTTTGTTGAAGCAACTGAGAAAGGTCCACACACATCTGTGTGAATTCTCTCAAGGATCGTCGAAGCACGACTATCCTTTTCATGAAAGGTGGTCTTCACAAACTTACCTAAAGTACATCCCTTGCACTGATCTGACTGCACAAGTGTACCTTTGGGAAGCCCGGTAGAAATCTGCTGCAAAATCTTCAAAGCGCCATGGTGAAGATGGCCCAATCTCCTATGCCATAATTCGCCCTCATCTCGAGTCACAACTTCTTCTGCTTTGCCCACCATTGCAGCGCAACCATCTACCTCCAACTTGTAGAGATTCTTAACTCGAATCCCTATCCTCTTGGTTTGACCCATTGTTTTATGCCACAGGAAAGCTTTTCCATCGATAAAAACAACATCATAACCTTTGTCTTCCAACATCACTATAGAGACCAAGTTCTTATTTAGACCTAGAACATGCATAACATCCTTTAAGAGAAAAGGTTTACCTGACTCCTTCTCAAAGGAAATGGTACCGATACCAGTCGCACAGTATCTACCATCGTCTCCCATCTCTATATGCAATTGGAGATCCTTCTCCTCTAGATCACTAAACAACTCTTTGTCTCCCATCATATGGAAAGACACACCACTATCAAGATACCACACTGATCCCATTGTGCTTGAAACCAAGCATGCGATCAAGGAGAAATCAAGCTCAAATTGCGAGGCTAAGGCCTCTCCCGCTGCAGATCCAGCAACGCTCTTGTTCTTCTTCTTCTGTGGGCAGTTAGTGGTGAAATTCCCATGCTGGTGATAGTGAAAACACTTCACCTTGGACAAATCTTGCTTCTTGCCTTTAGCTTCGGATTTGGATTGGAATTTATTTCCTTTTCCTTTCCTTGATTTGGCAGCCAAAGCACAATTTTCTTCATCTTCATTCTTTGATGAAGAACCATCCCTGGTCATCTGCCTTATCTCCTCCTACACAAGATCCGACCAAAGTCGCTCCCAATCCGACAGTTTCTCCCGACCATTGACAGAGTCCCGATAACTATGCCAACTCTTTGGTAATCTAGGACAGCCAAGCTCACCAAGTCGTCATCCGTAACTGTAATCCCCACACTTCCCAGCTCATCCCTGCACTGGACAATCTTCATGAGATACTTGGGAATACTGTCGCCCTTCTCCATTTTTATTTTTCTAAGCTTATCCTTTAGCGCCAACTTCCTATGGTCGCTGCTGCTTTGGAACAAATCTATCAAAGCCTTCCACATTGCAAATGGAGTGGCTTTACCATCGAGGCTAGACACAATATGGTCCTTCACACCTTCCAACATAATTCTTCATGTCTTTGCTACCTTCTTTAAATTTCCATGTGTCAAGTAATGCAGCATCGCTAGAAGTAGGCTTCGGAACATCAGTCTCTATGAACTCCTTCAACCCATTATCTTCTAGCACCACCTCCATCCTATCCTTCCAGGCTATGTAATTTGAGTTTCCCTCAAGGGCATACTCCAATCGCAATCCATTGAACAAAATTTCAATGTATACTCGACTGTCGCACCAAGAAACTACTGCATCAAATTCAAATTTCCACCAACACAAAACTCAACCCGCTTCAATAATTGCAATCTCCAATGATTAACATAGTTCTGACACCATGTAGAAATTATATAACTAATGCATTATACATCCAGATTCTCGTGATCTAACAATAATTAAACATGTTGCTAAATATAAAATCTTTTCCACCATTAATCATTTGCGGAATTCAAATCAATTGCACACACATATGAAGCAATAAAAATCAGCACACATAACACAATTATTTAACGGGAAATCCTGAAGCTGAAAACCCCAACTATATGTATATTATATGTCAGAGAGATCATGTAACAATCCTCATACAAAGCTGAACATATCAAGCTCTCGGTACAATACAATCATCACACACTATCATGAAGAAATCTGCAAATCTATGCACCGATTTCTTGCCTCCTGATAGCCTGCCTCTACTGCGCAATCCCTGCTGAAGAAGACCCCTGAATGAACTTGAATCTGCCTTGCCTTGACTACGCAATAATCATTGGCATCTCCAATGGATGTGTGATGCATTGAATGCATCACTATAGTCACAACTGATAGTCTATCTTGCCCTTTCACCTATCTCTCCACTGAGTCTCCACTGGAACTGCCATGCAAGTAGTTAACTACTGTCTCTGTTCAGCTGATTAATGAGTTATTATTTGTGAATTAATTAACTAATTAATTCACTCCACTCTCCACTAATGTATCAATCAGTTAGAAATAGACACAATTAGTTCAACTGAGTTTAACTCTAATAATGTAGTTAAACTGAATACAACTCCATGAACTACTTCTCCAACTCCATCATAACTCTGCCACTTGAGTCCTGACATGAGTCCTCCATGCATGAACACCAGTAAACCTTAGGAATTCCGTAATTCCTTCTGCCAACTGATTTGCCACATCTGTTAACTAAAATTAAGTGCTCCAAGAGAATAAGTTGTTATTTAGGGTCTGATTATTATTAAGAGCTAATAATAATCGACACTTCTATTTTCAGATTCATGATCTATAAATAGACTTTGCCCAATATGTCTAAAAATAGAAATCCATCTATTTTTCCAACTTGACCAACCATCCACAAATAGCATCCTGCAACTTCTGAAATATGATCTCCATGTCTAAAAATAGACTTGCACCAAAAATAGCCTGCAGGCCCACTTAGTGAAGGCTACTTTTTTCACTAAGCTCATCATCTTGTTGAATCTCAACAAATTGTAGATGATTTTAGTGAATTAGGAGCATGAAAATAAGCAAAAATAACACTGAACAATAGTGTAAAATAGAGAAATAAGTCACCACATATAATTTACACACCAGGCATGATGAAGCAATTCACCCCACTACTACATTTGGCGGAAATTCTGACACTTGGTTCCGACGCTTTTGACCAAATGTTGGAAATTTCCCCAAATTTTTTCCATCCCACCCGAAACCGTTGCTATGCCGACGTTTATAGAAAAGTGTCACAATACGGACACTTAGAAAAGTGTCGCAATTGCGACGTTTGGAGGAAGACGTCGCAATTGCGACACTATGGCCCAAAGCGTCGCTATTGCGATGACTGCCTCCAAACGTCGCAAGTGCGACACAATGTCGAAGTGTCGCAATTGCGACGTTTAGAGGCACCCATTGCAATAGCGACGCTTTTTCCGTCGTCGGTATAACGACACTTATATGCGCGCTACATAAAAATACGAAACTTATATGCGCGCTACATAAAAATGATTTTATTGTTTCGTATCCATCGCAATAGCTACATTAACATCTGATATCACGCGCGCATTCGCCCTCCACTCTTGCAGAACAGCATTTTCCCTCATCATTTTCCCTCAGCTCTTGCAAAACAGAATTTTCCCTCAGCATTCGCCCTCAGCGTTCGCCCTCAGCTCTTGCAGAACAACATTCGCCCTCAGCTCTTGCAAAATGGTAAGTTCTTACTGCAGGCCCTTCCTCCTATAGTAGGGTTGACTCTATTTGGGTTTTTTTGGTTAATTCCATTGGATTGTGTCAGGCTTTAGGGTTCTCTCTAGATGTCAAGAATCAAGATTCAATACCCTCTATTATCTTCATCACCCAATACAAGATTTAAATTTTTCCCAAAGAAACGCTTATTAATTTGGCATCCATTATGTCTCCCTGCCTTAAAAACCCTACATTTAAATGAAAACAAGCATTGCATTTCAACTACAAAAATCTATTAGTGGTCAAATGTACATGTGTGCTACATTAACATCTGATATCACGCGCGCATTCGCCCCCAACATTCGCCCTCAGCTCTTGCAGAACAGCATTCGCCCTCAGCATTCACCCTAAGCTCTTGCAGAATAGCATTCGCCCTCAGCATTCGCCCTGAGCTCTTGCAGAACAGGATTCGCCCTACATTCGCCATCAGCTCTTGCAGAACAGCATTCACCCTGCATTCTCCCTTAGCTCTTGCAGAACAGCATTTTCCCTCAGCATTCTCCCTCAGCGTTCGCCCTCAGCTCTTGCAGAACAGCATTCACCCTCAGCTCTTCCAAAATGGTAATTTCTTACTGCGTGCCCTTCCTCCTATAGTAGGGTTGACTCTATTTGGGTTTTTTTGGTCAATTCCATTGGATTGTGTTAGGCTGTAGGGTTCTCTCTAGATGTCAAGAATCAAGATTCAATATCTTCTATTATCTTCATCAGCCAATACAAGATTTAAATTTTTCCCAAAGAAACGCTTATTAATTTGGCAGCCATTATTTCTCCCTGCTTTAAAAACCCTACATTTAAATGAAAACAAGCATTGCATTTCAACTATAAAAATCTATTAGTGTTCAAATGTACATGTGTGCATCACTTGTGTAGGGTATTCCTTTTCCACTTTCACATTATCCAATAATGTGTGTAGTATAGTTCATATTTTTATTGATTTAGTTTATCTTGAAAAAGGAAAGGTAAATTATTTCCCATGGAAAAAGAAGGTTTTCCCTTTTTACTACTAGAAATGGTACAACAAAGTTCCATTTCTACCCGAAACTCCTATGAAACAAGAACCAAATAAAGGCCATGTCCTCAATGGACATCATTTGGCTTTGAAAATGGCCATTGCACCGTGTTGTTTCTTATATTACATCACGATATTTTCTTAGGTCATTTCTTGTTTCTTGAGATGAAAAAAAACCAAAGAAATTGTGAAGATCCTTTCAAGAAATAAATTACCATTTCTCAATCATATCTCAACTATTTTTTATTGTATTCAGTGGTTGCTTACTTTGAGAGAAATTTGACACTTTTATAAGGAATATAACATAAAAACACAAAATGGGAAGGAATTGATGAGGTATATGACCTTTAGTTGTTGTCAATTAAGAATTGATAATACACGATGCATGTTATGTACTACAAACTAGATTCCTTCCTGGAGTTAGGACACAGAGTATTGAATCAAAGTTGTAGTTTCTAACTTCTTGTATTAGTTCATCAATCTTGAAATTCGGACATTGCATGTCTTCATTGCTTCATGTTTGAATAATTTTCATCATATCGTACAATAGGAAATTAGGAATTATGATTATTATTACTTTATGGATCTATTAAGTTACTTTTAAGTTTGCATGGTTTAGTGTGAAATTATTCTAGTGTGCCCCCAGGCCCAGGTGAAGGAATGCCAAGGACTGAGAACCCTAGTTTTTAAATGGTATTGTTTCTTATACCCAAAAACCCCTCAACATCACTTCTTATTAGTTCTTAACGATAGTGTTGTAAACAATTTGAGAATTGATATAGCAAAATCTCGCACTTCTCAAGATAAAGTCCTAAAGCTAAAGTGTGATACCATGTGTAATTCAATAGCCCCATTGTCACCTCACCAACCTCTTTTCACTTCGGGCTAGCTCTCCTCCAACTCAAGGGGGGTTCTCCCTAGTATATGTTAGGGATCTAATGGCCCAACCAAACCAAGTAAAGAGCCCCCTAACTCTCTATGTTTACTACTATCAATCAAAATATTGAACAATAGGGTCAGACATGCATCTTGAAGATAAAATTTCCAGGGTATTTTTGGGTAATTTCAAAGGGAAAGTCCCCAAACACATATAATCAAGGAATTATAACATGATTTCAAACATTAAATATCAAAAAAATCGTTTAAAGGATATTGAAAGGAAAAAGGTGATGGAAGATAGAAAGTGCCTTACTTAAATTCTCTAAGGATTTTTCAATAGTTGCTCCAAAAGCTTCACTTCAAGGCCCTTCAAGATCGTCTCCAACAATGCTATACCATCGGCTTCAACAATGTTGCTCCAAAAATGTCCTCAAGGTCTTCACAACAAGTTTACTAGAATTTTCTCCAACAATATATTCAATAAGGTCTTCATTTTCAACTCGTCTCTTGTTTGGGTGCCTTAATGTGCAATGACATGTTTCCAGGACTGAATTCAATGCAAGGCATATTTGAAACTCTAACTCTGTCTTCCGGTGTCTTATTAGAAATTATTTCAGTTTTCATTTGTGTTTTCAAGTTAGATATTGTTTTCAAGTTTTTACATTTATAATTTTATTGCAATGTGGCAGACTGATCAGAGCAGTGCAGGAACAACCCCGAGACAGGATGATCGTGGAAAGAGGCCAGCAGAAGAACATGTAAAGTGCCAACATTGCTCTATCTTCAGGTATTTTAGTTATTTACATAATTGAAATAATATTAATTTTGTTCAAATATGCAGACACCTAGCCATGGTACGCCTGATGATTCCCTCTTTGAGGAAGAGCTTTCTTCATCCCTATCTCCAGTGTTCTTGTTGCAAAAAAAGGCATGAGATGCAAGGTTGGAATTTAATACTTTGATAGACGCGCCTCAAACACCTAAAACAGAAGAGAGGATAAAACATCTTATGAGCTAGCTAGAAATATATCAGGTAGTAATAAAAAGTCAAAAGGATATTTTTTATGTTCTGCATGAGATGAATTGTGATAGTTTGATTTTTAATTTTTACATTGACTAAACTAACAAAAAGCTCTTTTGTATGTAGCATTTTCTAGCACTTGTTGAACCCGGTGTTGGTGGTAGTGGGACACAAGGGCAAGAGATTGCCCAACAACCCTCTCGTACACCTTCTACTCCTTTAGGTGCCAGCCAAGAAACACACCCTACCCAAGCAGACACCCAGCCAACCGCTGAACGTGTTGGCAATGATGAGGCTGATATGGCCAACTACATTATTGCGTTTCCTGGAGCTACCTACATTATTGCGTTTCCTGGAGCTACACGTGTCAGCTCCACAGGGACCATTAATGGCACGTTATTGGTAAACGATGAAGGTGTCCCTATAAACCATGTACAACTCCCAGGTAAATTTTAATATTTTAACTATTTCATGTACTTTATCTAAAACATATTTATCATGATTTTTATTTTTAAATTAATGATAATATCTTCTTCTTTTTTCTGTGTAGGAAACAATGAGTTCTACAGGTTTCTGGAGAGCCATGCATTGGTAATTTTTGGCCCAACCATACGCATAGGGTGGAATTCCCAGATTTCCAACCTGAAAAAAGAACTTCTAGATTATCTAGAAGCCCTTTTTGGGGTCGGCACATTTGACAGAACAGCGGTGTCTCGGGTAGCCGAAAAATATTTGAAATATACCAGGGACACCTATAGGACGCAATTTCAATTTAACCCTAGATATGAGCATCCTCTCGCAGTTCCAGAGAGTGAGTGGAGAGCACTCATCCATGACGGAAAAGAGAAAAAGGCAAAGAAAGAAGGAAAAATGCCAACTGGACCCGCAAGGTAAATTACAACTTTAATTCAATAGCTTTAATTTTCTTTATGTCTAAAATAAAAGTGTGCTACGTCATATCTGACTTCAATATTTTGATGCTAGGTTTCCTAACACCTCAAAGGCAACCAAAGCTAGGATTGAGAAAAAGGGCCATCACAAGCTCGGCCAGGGTGGCTACTTGAAATTAGCTGCAAGAATTGTAATTAAGTAGCTAAACATCTTATAATTAATTGTATCGCCTTCCAACGTTTTTGCAATCCTATCAGATATGATTAAAAATACACAATCATATATAATGTAGGGTGATGACTTTGGAACAATAACTACAGAGGAAGATAAAAATATTGCTTTCCGTTTTGGCTATCAAGCTGTAGTTGAACGTCGCAGAAGCTTGGGGCAGGTCCCAAGATCTACAATGCCTGATAAGGTAAAACATTAAACTTTCAATATTTTTGTTTTCGTCCATAAATTTAATGTCTAACAACTTTGTTTAAATCAGGGGAGCAACACTACCGACGAGGTAAATAACCCAGTTTTAGAGCCGGATGTAGATGATCCTCTCGTGCAACCTGATCATTGTAGTGGGGACCAGGCCGACAATGCTGCTATCAGTGAGGGCCGTGACGGTAATTAATTTCCACTTATAATTTTTTCTAATTATACCTTGATGGTTGTCCTTATAACGTTTTTTGTTTAAATGACAGAGAATGTTTCCCTTGAGGATATTCCCACCAGAGAGGAAGACAGGGCAACAGTCCCAAGGACGACAACTGGTGCACTAGGTAAATAATCTCATTGCAATTTTTTATTATTAATATTACCGAACTAGTTCAATGATATTTAAAAACTGACAATTAAAATTTAATATTATCTGTTTTTGTAGGCGATGCCCCGTCACTGGATGAGACCAGACATCATGACTACGCAACTAGGTCAGCGGCGACAACTGGTGCACCAAGTAAATAATCTCATTGAAATTTTTTATTAATATTTTTTTTCTAAGTAAGCGTAATCTATTAACAGTAAAAAATATGTATAGCAAGCCTCAACCAGAACCATGTCCGATTTGGAGGCACTTTGAACAAAAGATCATTGTTGAGCACTGCCCTCCACGAGGGAAACCAGTGCTGTGTGTTTTCCTAGAAAAATCCCATGCAGGGGAGGCCAGTAGTTCTAATTATAGATATCATATTTAACAGAAACCGAAACCGACACATGAACATTATAACAAACATGAACATTCTCTGAATTACTGACAGAGACAGAGCAAAAAAAGAACCAGAAAAGGAGGGAGGTGCTACTCGTCAGGTGCTGCTTCAACGACCCTGCACCAGAGTTCATTCGGTTCTCCTTCTTCCTTGTACAGGTCCTTAGTAGAATGAATCACCTTCCCTATTGCAGAGGGAGCCTTCACCACGCTCGCTTGATTTCCAGTGCTCAGTAGCTTGCTAGCATTCTCAATATCCCGGTTTTCATTGAGCTGCTCGACCTGTTCGTGACCAGTGTCATTTTTCATCTCGAGTGGCTTCGAGCTAGGCTGAACATCCTTGCCGTTGCTAGCGCCATCTTGGGCAGCTTTAACCTCCACTTCCTGCAGGTTCAAGCAGCCAGCACTATGCCTCGGAGCCTGTTCTTCCTCATTGCTACCAGCCGCCCGTCCAGAGCTAGGAGTCATGTCCTGAGGTGTTTCCTGAAAGGAAATCGTGACGGAGGCAGTGACTCTTGGACAGTTAAGAGAGCTGTTGAAAGAGAAATGCATAGTTTGGGACTGAGCAGGAGGATTTGGAGGAGTGGGGGATCGAAAGCTACGCCCAGAGCGATGAAGACGACCCCTTTGTGCTCTGGGAGTGCTATCGGAATTAGAAGAAGTCGCAGCAGAGGTGCTGGAGGAGGTGGGGGAGCGCCTCGTCTGTCGCCGGGAGGAACCTCTTCCTCACCTCAAACGGTGTCTAAGACGCGACATATCCTCAGACAAGTTTGCAGAGTGGGGGTGTGAGAGCAGTGCATAAAATAGGGGCGGTTGAGATGGCCAATTCACCATGGAAAACATGCAAGAGTCGGCAAAGGAATAGTGGAAACTGTCGCTAAGCTCCAAGCAACAATTGAGCTTTGTTCTTTTGCCTGTAACAGTTCGCTCTGAAGAGAGCCGAGTATCCGGAGCGCAGCAACTCGTTACAGGCCAGGGAAGTCTGCTAGAGTTGTGATCGCTCTCCATCCTGTTAACACAAAACCCCGTGCGACCGTAAAACCTTGGCATTAAACCTTCATAAATATGATCAGACGACATGGTCAGGTCGCAGCGTGTGGAGCGATCTCGAGGTTCGGAGGCGTAGTTGTGATGCGCGTCGGGTGGTGAATGCATTAAACGCTGAACTCTTCTGTATATGCGTCGAAGGACAGTTTTGAGGCAGGTTGGCATATGGCTTCCCATAATGCCTCCTGACCATCCCATCACCTTAATGCTCTTCAGAACCACCCGCATCCGGGAAATTTTTTTATTAATATTACCGAACTAGTTCAATGATATTTAAAAACTGACAATTAAAATTTAATATTATCTGTTTTTGTAGGCGATGCCCCGTCACTAGATGAGACCAGACATCGTGACTACGCAACTAGGTCGGTAACCTTGTTGTGCACCAGGTAAATAATCTCATTGCAATTTTTTTTATTAATATTACCGAACTAGTTCAATGATATTTAAAAACTGACAATTAAAATTTAATATTATCTGTTTTTGTAGGCGATGCCCCGTCACTGGATGAGACCAGACATCGTGACTACGCAAATAGGTCAGCAGTGCGGGTAGAAAATCACGAAACAGGAGCAAAGCACGATGATATTGATGATGTAATTAGGAGCTTTAGAAATAGGAAGAAGAAAAAGGAAATTTGATAATGTAAAATATTGTATTATTATAAGACAAACGTTACCATACTTGGAACGTTTTTTGCGTTATATAAAAAACTCATTTATCATACTATTTTTATGTCAATCATTAATTGCAATGTTTCCTTGCGTACTTTTTGTTGAATTGTTTTTTTATTAGTTATTGAATATTTTTTTTTATGCTCATGAAAGTAAAAAATGAAATATAGATTGGGTATTGGGGAATTGAGAGTGATGTGAGGGGCGGGGGAGGGGCCATAAGAGCTTCCACCTTCACATGGTTGGCCCTGTTTAGTAGAGAATAATTTATTGGAGTGATTTAATCTTGGAGCAAACCTCCCTCGATCCAGCGTAGCAACAAAAAAGTCACTGTTGACTTAGTTGCTACTCTTTCAGATCGTGGGAGGCTTTTTCCAAGTTCATGCGACTCCAATAAATTGTTCTTGAAACGAAGAGGAGCTTATTCAGGTATGTTTTGACATTTTCAACATATGTTCTAACATTATCATAAGAATGCATCTTAGAGTAAAAAATACTACATCAATTACTTGTATTTATTGTATAGATAATGATGGATTTTGATTGACTTGGCAGTGGAGGTACAAATCCTCTTGCATCATGAGCAATACAACTTGTCAACCAGGGTCATGTCCAGGATATTTTTTCTTGTGCGCTTGACCAGGTTCGTAATGTCACATTTTGTAAGTTCCTTTACAGTTCATAATTCAATATTAAGCTTGTTCATGATTATTATCTAGGTTTTTTGTATGTGTTTTTTCATCTATTTGATTGTAAGCAACTTTGCATGTTTCCTGTTGTTCACTATGATTTCTCCCATTACCACTCCCAAGATGAATCCGAATTTATTGTTACATAGGTTACTTTATTGTTACTATGATTTCTCCATTTTCGATTTCATAGGTTACATCATGTAAAGTTGTCAATCTCAGGTTGGTGATGAGCTTTAGTTCTCTAGATTTGGGGCTGTTTTGATATTTTCTCCCTCATGTCATTCCTGCATCACCTCGTTGTTTGAGCATGCCAATTTTCTACCACTTGTACCAATTGGCACATGTCAATCTCTGAGTGGTGCCACATTTCACCTATTTTCAGTGAGAGTTTAGGGTTTCTCTAACATAGCTTCGGAAATCCGATTCAGTGCCTGCTTGAATATTGTCACATAATACTCATGGTTTGGATTGATGAGCATGTTCTGAATGGTTGGTTGATTCATAAGAACCACCCATATAGTCATCTTGAGATATTTCAGAAGGTTTCTCGGGTTTCCTTTTTCACCGTTTCTAGTGGGTGGGATGGTGTGAGGTGATCCATCAATACTGGTGCTCTTGTAGTAGGGAATTTGTTTTTGGGGATATAAAGGAGCATTTGATGTATATATCCCATTGGATGCATTCATAGATGGGCACGAGAGGTCAAGAATTTAAATTAAAAATATGCAACCTCTAGCATGGCAACCTGAAGGCCGCGAGAGACACTGGATAAAGATTGTTTTGTGCTGGCCTTAACATAGTTGTGATTTCTTTCTATTATCTTAATGCAAATATATAGTCTGATCTCATTAAAATGAGGATTGTGGTTGTATTTCTCTTTGGTTGTTTCTCTCTTAATGCTCTAGAAGTTGCCAAAAGTTGCGATAGTTGTTTAGTTTGCCTGTTACAACTTAAAAGTGGTTTTTAGCAATGGGAGTCATGTTTTTTAAGGTTCATACTAATATGAAGATCTTGTAATTCTATATTGAGCATAAGAGAAGATGGCCTCTGCTTTGGGCAGTATGACAACAATTGCCACATCTACCTCATTGGGTAACAATGGAAAGGGGAAGAAGTTGGGTGCAATGTTTGATAATTATGGCAGACAATTGTCTTCTCTTTCATTTTTTCACCCATTTCCTTTAATCGCTCAAGCAGAAGAGGGACTCTGAGATTACGCGACAGAGAGAAGGTAGTTAATACAAGAGCTATGGAAAAGGAGTTGTACTTCAACAAGGATGGCTCAGTGACAAAAAAATTGCAGGTCAGAGAAAAAATTATGTTCCACGTGTCCTCCTTTTGAATTTACAAAATTGTCGGGTAAATTTCTGTTTGTTTAATTTTTGGTTGGTGAATTGCGTTAATGTTGGTTGTTGTGTTTAAATACAATCCTATATATAAATATGGTTGCGACCGTCTACAAAAAAAACTTGCAGGAATTTTAAATGCTGAATTAAATTTCTGGATGGCGTGCAAGCAACCTCCAAAAAAAATGTTGCTGCTGCATCCATCCTTCTGCTGCAGCAGTTGAAGTTAAAATTCAACAGCACAGGGTTTAATAAGTGAGGTTGTAAAGGTAACTTTTTGTTGATAGTACTGGATTAAGATCATCTATTCATTTTTGTAGGGTCTTATGGTGTTTGGTTTTTTAGTTTTGGGTTGGGCTTATTGAGTCTAAGATAGTTTTTGAGTGAAAAAAATTGCTATCAGGTATTAAAAAATTTTGGTTCTTTTGTCAAAATTTATGAGCTTGTTAGGAAATACAAAACTGACAATGGTTGTATCTTAAATTTGTGGAAAATAATTTGAAATGAAACTTTTTTGTTTAGGTTGTTGCAGCAGGTGCAAACCCCATTCAAATTACTAGGGGCATTGACAAGACAATAAAGGCCCTTGTTTCGGAACTCAAAATTTTGTCAAAGGAGGTAAACGTTTGCCTTTTGAGTAGGCTGGTTTTCCTTTTTGCTGATGGTTTGGTGTATCTAATTGAATTAGTTGCCTAAGGTATTTTTGGTTGCAAAATCCTTTTCATTTTTCATACAGTATTGGCCTTGTGGAATACATTTGATTGTGTGGTCTTGTTAGATCTACTACATTTGTAGTTGTTTAGTCTTATGGCCAAGGTGCACTTTTATTATGGAAATAGTTGATGCAATATTGTCATTTAATCCTTACTGCAGGGTAGCATGTTGAGAAGTTTCTTGTGAAACATTTGGTATTCAAAATGACACTTGATCCTATACAGCATCATGCACTTGACTTCAAAATTCATATTCAAAGTATGCCAGACAATTCTTGCAAAATTTCAAATATTTATGTTGTTTTAAACCATTATCTTTTTCATGTATTGGATGCTGAAAATGTGAAAAAGACTTTGGTATGAAACCAGCGGGTGAATAATTTCCAGCAAAACAACCACTTCCAAGACATGATTTAGAAGTAGAACATATGTACTTATGAAGCATAGAAAGATATCCTTGATGCATTGTCAATGTTTGGCTAGGGTTATTTTTGGAGAAAATAACTCCTTATTCCTAGAATAGTGATCTTCAATACAAGTAAATTCCAGAGAAGAGAGATCATCGTGTGACGCAAAAAAACTGAAATTGGACCCCCAAGGAGAGCTGGTGTGTCTACAATCGCTGTGTCAGCATTTTCCCTTGGTGTACCCCGTTCTTTTCCTCCAGCCTGAGTCTTAATTGACTTCTTCTTTCTTCGGGTTGATTTATCAAATTCGTAGAATTTGATAAATAAATACTATCCACAATGGTTGGACTTTAATTTATATTCCCGACTTTATATTATCTCCAATCCTTATAACCAATGTTTAACTTTCAACACTTTGTATTTATACTTCACGTTTCTTTTTAAATAAATAACTTGTAATGAACTTTCGGCTCTATATTTCACCACCCAGCCTTACAACAATCACGCTCCAGACTTATGCTAATTATCCGCCAATCGTTTAATTAAACAATTTCATTATACTCCGGCCCCCACCTATATATATCAATAACCAATCAAACACTCGTATCGTACCTGGCTATCCTCCGCACACCTTAGTTAACCTCCGGGCAAGTTCAACGTGCGACCACCATCCGATGGCCCTTCTCCAAATCAACGACTCTTGGCAATTTCACTCGGCTTCCAACGTCGGGCTTTAACGTGCGATGGCGCGGGTTAAACGGTGGTTTTTCGGGGGTCACTTCGCCACGTGTCGCTTTCCCTATGGAATCGCTCGCGAATAGGAAATACCGCCTACTCCGCAAAAGCGGTGCGATATGGGCAACCCGCTTTTGTGATTCCGCTCGTGGTTTTGGTATAGGGCTTGACCACGGGTGCAAGTCTGGTTCCGCTATCCTTTTGTTTGTTAACTCATGTCCAATCCTCGGGTCAGGTTCCGAAAGCACAACAATCTTGTCTCTTTATTAAGCATGATTTTTATATTTGAACAGTGTTCACGACCCCGGTTCTCTACACAGACCTCGCCTTCGGGTGGGGTGAGTTCACAGGGTTATCCAACAATTTACGAGAATTCAAAGACAGAAGAATGGAATTATCAGTACCCAATCGCCTCACAGTTAAAAAATTCTTCACAATTAGCAGTTCGAGATAATTCAATGGCAACTAAGCTTGGAAATCATTTAACTGGAAACAATTGTTCACACACAGAGGTTTATTGCAGAAATACCCTCTCTACTCTCCTTTTCCCTCTCTACTTTTATTCATCCGAGGAATTACAATTTATATACAAAACATATGGCTCTTCGGTTCCTCTGAGAGGACCGTTCTAGAAATCAAAAGGTCTAATTATAATAATTCAACTAACTGAAACTGTTCGACTCCTACAACTCTAACTAGTCTAAGTAATACAGTCAGCTGAGGTATTTCATCACGAATTGATCATTTTACCATGTACCTTATTTTAGAGGAATATTCTTCCACTTGATTAGGTACTTCATAATGGTTATATGTCAAAGAGATACAAAATGTTTATCTATAACTTTTTGTGGTTCAAGAATCAACTTTCATTCTTCATCTAATTTTGGAAGTTCTATTTACATTGGCATATTTTTTCCCAAAACCTTTTTTTAGGCAAGATACATGAAAAACCTTATGAATGCAAGAAGAAGGAAAATATAACTTCTATACCACTTGTGCAATCCTATGAATAATTATTTAGGGCCATAACAGTTTTCAATTTTTGAGCTAATTCTTTATTCTTCTTTTTCTTGAATGAAGATTGCTTATAATGCTATAATCTAAAAAATACCCAATTACCCTCCTCAAATTATCTTTCACTTCAATGTTGTTCCCCTTGTTGTTTTATCATGTTTCATGTCATTTGAAGGTTTTTCATAATAATTTTCAAAGTTTCTTTAGTATTTTCCATATGTGACTCTGTTTCCTATACTTTGGACTTATCTTGCAAAAAGTATGAGATACTAGGAGTTAGATATCCATAAAGGGCCTTAAATGGGGAAATTTTAGTAGATGTGTGATAGGTAGTATCATATTACCATTCTTCCTTGACGAACCCACTTCATCCATTAAGATTTCTTTTCTAAAGAGTAACATTGTAGATAACCTTAAAACATTTGTTAACTATTTTTGTTTGACCATTTGATTTTGTTTGATATGTAGAACTCATGGCAGCTAGTGTTTCTCCACTCATATTAAATAATTATTTCCAAAAGTTTCTTGTTACTATTACTTTAGGAAGACCATGAAGACTATGAATTTCTTTCACGGACACTTTTGCCACTTGGCTTGTTGTTTATGTACTTTGAGCTCTACAAAAAAAATCTACAAAATTTGTCTATATAAATGACCACAAAAATGTAATACTTACCTTTATATTTCAGTAACCCTGTAATAAAGTATATTGATATATCTTCTAGTCTTTGAATATGTATGTGGAATGGTTGAAGTAACCCTAGAGATTTTACTATCTCTCTTTTATTTATTATGAAAACCTGACCTTCTCTTACAAAATTTTGAATATCTTTCTTCATTCCTTCCAAAAATATATTTTTTGATCCTTTGAGATGTTTTAAGGAACCCTGCGTCCTACCATCAGAGAGACATGGGACTCCCTTAATATTTGTTTATTCAAATATGCTTGCATGCATAAAAATATTCTACATTTGCACCAAAGTATATCTCTCTTTCACTCCCGATGCTCCATAGAGTTCATCCCATCCTTTATAAATTTTAGTTTTTGTTTAGTACTATTGTCATTTTTCCATTATGGAAAGCTTCTTCTAGCCACCTAGGAATAGAAAATGTAATTGGATATAAATTTGAGGCCTCTTCTATTTTAGAAAGAGCATCATGTACCAAATTTTCCTTACCCTTTTTGCAGATTATCTCAAAATTAAAACTTTGCATTTTTTCTCCTCATTTTTGTTAATCTTCCAATGAAATCCATAGCTTCAAAAATACTTTATGCTATCATGGTATATCTTGACTTTAAAGTACCTCCCAATGATATACTATCCCCATTTTTTATTGCATGTAATATTGCTTCCATTTATTTTTCATACGTAGATTTTACCAAATATTTTCTTTGAATTCCTTGCTTTTAAAAGCCAATGATATCCCTTATTGTGTTAATGTTACGTAAATTCCTTGTCCTAGTGCCTCACACTCTACTATGAATATTTTACCAAAAGTAGGTGCAACCGATGTTGGTGTAGAAGACATGGCATCCATTAAAAGAGAGAATGCCAAAGTAGCCTCATCATTCCATATAAATGATATTTTCTTCAAGAGATATGTGAGTGGACTTAAAATGCATGCATAATTCTTAACAAATTATCAATAATATCATGTAAGTCTAAAAAATCTTCTAAGAACCTTGATTTTCTTAGGAATAGGTCATTTTGTAATAGCTTGCATCATTTGAGGCTCCAACTTCACTCCTTCCTTTAAAACATTATGAACCAAATACTCGAATTCTTATTTCCCAAAAGCACATTTGGATATTTTTACATAAAAATGATTGTTCTCAATAATTTATATAACTTTTCCACATGTTTAGTGTAGTATTCCCATGATTTATTATAAATATGTCTATTATCAAAGAAAACCAACACAAATTTTATAAGATGGGATCAAACAAAATTGTTCTTAAGTCGAGCCCGCCAGACTTCAAACGGCGATAAACCATAATTCAAACCAAAATCGCGTTCCAAAATAGCCTGCTGACGTTGGCCAATTTTGTGACGCGAAAACCAAATGAATTCCGCCCTAATATTTTTCGGGTCCGAAGTTGAGCTGGCGTACGGAGGGAGAGTTGTGACGTGAATTTCTTATCAAATTCGCCCTAATCTTTTTCGGGTCCAGATTTCCACTGCGCGAGTGGCCCAAAAAAAGATCCGCTCCAATCAATTTCTGCCACGTGTCCTCAATAAAAACTTGCCCTACTCCCGGCTGCGAGTGAATTCGAAGGCGTTTAAGGCGATGGGACATGGATGTGGCGATTTCATATCAATCGCATTAAGTTTTAACGTTGTTCAATTAAGTTCCAAGGGCATCAAATCCACATTAATTAAGTTTTAACATTGTTCAAGATCGGACCTCCATTGTTCAAGATCAAATTCTGCATGCTCCAATATGATCCGGCCTTCGGCTCTCATTAATGATCAGAGATTAATTATGACGGGCGTCCTTTGATTGCATTGCAGTCGAGTCGATAAAATGGCGTTTTCGCTATGGTTTTTCAGACGAGTCGGTCTGGTCTGTGTCTGTCTTCCTCTGTTTCTTGGAATTCTGCTTCTCCATCTCCACTTGTGCCCACTGTGCCTGAGACTGCACCCATGCCTCGACAGCGTCAAAGAATGCGTTCCCGCAGGGGGAGCACTAGAGGTCAACCCCTGCGCTCTCCCCCCAGCCCCTCAACCGAGTCTACTTCCGGCCAATCCAATGATTATTACACAGGTCGATATCCAAATACTAGGAGTGGGCGGGGTCGGGTTGTAGGATCTGGCCACCGTATGGATTCCCCTGCTCCTCGTTTCCCCACTGCTAGTTCACTTTCTCCCATGACGCGCACTGCGGAATTTTCATTTAATTGCTCTCTCAACCGCCCACGAATCATGGCTTTAGTCACTGTGGTCTTCCGTGAGGAGGCCCAAACGGAGGAAGAATGCACCCGTCCGGCGGGTCTGAGCTCCGAAAAAGCTGGCCAGCATTCGGTGATCCGGATTTATGCAGGAACACAACAGAATAAACATATAAACATAAATACGGGGAGTCTGGCTCTGCTTCATTTCATTAATATCAAAGAACTGAAATTTGCTTACAGACAGAAAGGAAATAAAACTAGCTAGGGCGCAGGTAGCTATCTCTGAGAAGAGATGTGGCGGCTACATGCCTCTGAACTGAGTTACAATGAGGCTCGAGGGCCTATTTATTATTTAGAAACAATGGGAAATCCTAAACAGCTAAAACCCTAACCCTAGGAGATGAAGCGCCAAAACTATGGGCCCCGTTTGGGTAAATTGGTGTTTCAACTTCCCAGGGGCGTAACTTTGGCATACGATCTCCGTTTGACGCGTACCATACCTCGTTAGAAAGATCTATCCGAGGACTACAAATTTGGAATGGGCAACATTGGTCCATGGACCCATGTTGCCCTCCGTTTTTCCAAAAAACTTCGTTTAGGGCCTCAAAAAGGCTCCAGAAGTTTAGGACCCGAAAAACTGCTAAAAATAGTAAACTGTGCCGAAACTGAAAAACTGAAATAGACAATGGTGGAGCCCCAAGTGGAATAGGTGGGTGACCACCAATATCCACCTGGATCATTCCTCCCCCTTAGGAAGCAATGGTCCCCATTGCGTTAAGTTCCTCCATGAGATGAGGAAATTTCTACTGAACTTGGTCCCTGGTGAACCACTTTCCTTGGTGCAGGAGTTGGCCAGCTTTGACAACCCGATATAGTTGGATCTTCTGCTGGCGAGTGTTCTTGATTTGCATGTCCATGATGCAATGTGTGGTGGCCTGTTCCATGCAGTCTGGATTTAACTCAGTTGGTGTGAGTTGTTCTGCAATGTCCGAGGTGTCCAGTAGAGGTGGGAAGTAAGGACGAAGGCGATCCACATTGAAGACTGGGTGCAGACCAAGGAATGGTGGAACACTGAGCTCGAATGCATTGTTCCCTACAGCCTTGGTGATGGTGTACGGCCCGTATCGGAGCGGGCGAAGCTTGCGGTGGGGTCCAGTGAGGCGCTCCTTCTGCAAATGTAGCCATACTTTGTCACCCACCTGGAAGTTGTGTGGCACCCGGTGTTGATCATGGCGTTGCTTGTACTTGGCATTGGCTCTGTCCAATATATCATGAACCTGTTGGCGGATGTGTTGAATGCGCTCGATGAAGCTACTGGCTTTGTCAACTTCAGTCTGGACATGAGCTGAATTGGCCTGAGCAGCTGTAAATGGCATGGCTACGTCAATGGGGCATAGTGGCTGGAATCCCAAGCCCACCTGAAATGGGCTATGGCCGATTGAACTGTGGAGAGCCCGATTATAACTATGTTGTACATAAGGGAGGCTCTCGTACCATGTGCGTGGATGCTTTGAATTGTACATGCGCAGAATGTGTACAATCATTCTGTTGACGACCTCTGTCTGGCCATCTGTTTGGGGATGGAAAGCTGTGGACTAAGTGGAAAACCCAGTAACCTTGACTTGGAGAAATTTGGACCAAAATGTCTTGAGGAACACTATCCCGTTCTGATATGATATTTATGGGATCCCAAAGTGCACCCACTCGTTCAAGAGAAGTTTAGCGATTGAGAAGCACGCGTGATATTCTTGCGGAGCCGCCTGTATGCATCTTCGAGAATCTGTCGACGACCACAAAAACACAGTCATTTCCCTGCTTAGTAGAAGGCAGGCCCGACATGTAATCCATGGAGATGGATTCCCAAGGTCGAATAGGGGTAGGTAGAGGAGTATGTAGGCCTTGCTTCTTGATGGTCAGTTTGGCAATGGCACAAGCAGTGCAGGATCTGATGTGCTTCTCGACATCCTTTCGAAGGTTCGGCCAATAGAAATACTTCTGTAGGATTGCTACTGTTTTCTCGACCCCGAAATGCCCAGCGACTCGACTGTAGTGTGCTTCCCATATCATCTTGGCACGCTCGCTTGAAGGAACAAAAAGGTGTCCCAGGTGACATAAAAGTGCATCTTGGAGGTGAAAATTTGGAACTTGCGTGCCCCCCAAGAGTGCCTTGTAAGTGTGGCCGAATTCTGGGTCACTCTCATAGAGAAGCGGCCAATCAGAAGTCTCGTGCCCACAAGAGTTGAGCACGGTGGTGAGCGCCACGATCGGTGGTCAGTTGAGGCAGTCTGCAACATTATTGGTGCTACCCTTCTTGTACTTGATGTTCAAATGAAACTGTTGCAGATATGTGGACCACTTCTGATGGCGATCATTCTGCAACTTCCCTTGTGTCTGTATGAACTGCAGGGGCCGGTGGTCTGTGTGGATGATTGTTTCCTTCCCCAAAATATAATGCTTCCATTGTCGACAGGCTTGCACAATGGAATACATTTCTTTGTCATAGGTGGGATACTTGCGAACTGTCTCAGACAATGTCTCACTGTGATATGCCACTGGATGTCCCTGTTGAGTGAGAACTGCCCCAATAGCATAGTCAGAGGCATCTGTCTCGATCTCAAATGGCTGCTGCAAGTCTGGTAAGGTGAGCACTGGGGCAGAACAGAGGCGATTTATCAATTCTTTGAACGCCTTCTGTTGAGGTTCCGACCAAAAGAATTTTGCTCTCGCTCCTCCTTTGGTGACTTGACTCAAGGGCCAAGTGATATGAGAGAATCCCAACACGAATCTACGGTAAAAATTAGCAAGACCCAGAAAGCTGCGAAGCTCTGTTATAGTGGTTGGGGCTGGCCAATCCCGAATGACTTGGATCTTGGCTGGATCCACATGCACCCCCCTTTCATCAATAATGTATCCCAGATATTGAACCTGGGTCATGCCAAAAGTGCACTTCTCCAAATTGGCACACAACTTGTGTTGCCGCGGTGTTTGGAGGACTTGTCGGATGTGGTGAAGGTGCTCTTCCCAAGTCTGGCTGAAGATCAGAATATCATCCAAGTACACCACTACAAATGAGTTGGTGAATGGCCGCAAGATGTCATCCATCATCCTCATGAAGATGGCGGGAGCATTCGTCAACCCAAAAGGCATGACCAGCCATTCGAAAAGGCCTTCCTTGGCTTTGAAGGCAGTCTTCCACACATCGGAGGGTTCAATTGGTACCTGGTGATACCCAGACTTCAGGTCGATCTTGCTGAAATATTTTGCACCTTTGAGTTGGTCGAGAAGGTCATCAATCCGTGGGATTGGGTACCTATTCCGGACAGTGATCTTGTTCAGCGCCCGATAGTCAATACAGAGTCTCCACGTCCCATCCTTCTTCTGTACCAACACGATCGGGCTCCCACAGGGCGATGAACTTGGTCTGATGTGACCTTTCTGCAACGGCTCCTGAATCTGCCTCTTGATTTCATCATTTTCCAGAACAGAGCGTCGATAGATCGGTCCATTGGGTAGTGGCGCACCTGGGGTCAGATCAATCGGGTGCTTGACCTGGCAGTGCAGAGGAACCCCTGTGGGTGAGGTGAAGATGTCCCCGTACTCCTACACGACCTTATCCATTTGTTGTTGTCGTGCAGAGGGGCCCTGTCTGGAGGTCGTGGCCACAGTCTTCTTCTTGCCCTGGGGGCGGATCATCAGAAAAACGAATTTCCTGGTTTGGGAAATGAGCTTACTACATTGTTTTGCGGTAACCAAAGAGATAGTCGTAGGAGGTGGTACCTCTGGTATCCTGTACAACTTATTTCCCAAAGTAATAATAACAGCACGAGGTCGAGACTCATACACAGCATGACGCTTCCACAATTATGGTTGTCCTAATAATACATCAGAAACATCAATAGGAGCAACGTCCATGGCCCCTCATCATGCAGAGAACGGTGCTGCCGGGAAGGTAACTCCTTTAATTGTTTTGAAGTCTGGGCTCCTTGGTGGAATCGATGGTCATGGATGTGAGGTGGTACAGCGTGTGAGCCAACCACTTCCGACGTCTGCTGAAATGAAGGTTGTCCTTTGAAACACGTATGCAGCAATGGCTATGCGGGAGCCTTTACCCGCCTTGGGAGTTCTGGAAGTGGAAGAGACGTTCCTCCTCCTCTGGATCTTCCGGTTCCTCCTTCTGGACCTTTGTAGTGGCAACAGTGGCGTTGGGCTCCGCATCAATAATTTGTTTCCCTTTTTCATTCCCCTTTTCAGGTTCTGATTCGGAGTCGGAGCATGCATCTGACTCAGAATCCCTCATCTCGGCCACTAGCGACTGCTTGGCCCGACACTCACTTGTGTTGTGAGTGGAGCTCTTATGGAACTCACACCACTTTCCCGTGTCCTTCTTTTGCTTTACGGTGTTGTTCTTTTCTTGTGGCTTTGACGGGTTGTCTTTAGCCGCCATGCTCTGTCCTTTGTTCTGCGGTTTGGAAGCACCTTTTCCTTGCTTTTGATTCACAGATCCAAAGTCTCGCTTCTTCTGTTTGAATTTCTGCTCAATCTTGGCAGCATACAGGTATGCCGTACCAAGCGAGGAGATGTCGAGGAACTCCATTTCCTCCTGAATGTATCTGTGCAGACAACTGCGATACTTTAGCACCAAATGTTTCTCTGAATCTTTGATACCCAACTTTGTGCGCGGGGTATGGAACAGATTCGTCAGCTCGTGCACATCTTGATCCCTTTGTTGTCGCAGCGTGGTCCATTGTATGTACTTGTCCTCATAGCTCCCCACGGGATAGTACTGTTCCTTGACGGCGTCTCGGAAAGAATTCCAAGTTGGTACGGCCGAGAACAAAGAGGGTTATGTCTGGTCCTTGTTCTCACAGTAGGTTTCCCACCAGTCCTTAACATGGGGGGTAGCTTTGAGGAGTGCAAAAATAATCTTCTCCCGGTCTGAAAAGTCATGAACCGAGAAATATCCTTCTAACAGATTCAACCATCTATCTACGGCATCTGCATCTATTTGAACCTCAAATATGGGAATGTCAAAATTTACTTGTACCTTAAAAGGAGTCGCGCCTCCAGAGTGGCTGCTGGATGCAGATGCGCCGCCGGTGGGTAGCCGTTGAAGGATCTGAGCAAAGTTATCCATCATCGCGTTCCTTTGTTTTTCGAGGGCCTCCTCGAGCAATATTTTGATAGGATATCTTGCTCCCTCATCTTTCTTTTCATCCCCCATGGGCGTCCGTCGAGGTTTGCGAGGCTGATCTTGCAAAGGTTCCACCAGATCGAGCCCTAGCTCCTTATACCCCGACCTCGTTGGGGACATGCAAAGAAGGATCGAGAAAAAGCAAACCCCTCTGATACCACTGATCCGGATTTATGCAGGAACGCAACAGAATAAACATATAAACATAAATACAGAGATGCAGCGGAAATAACACTTCATTTCATTAATATCAACGAATTGAATTTTGCTTACAGACAGAATGGAAATAAAACTAGCTAGGGCGCTGGTAGCTATCTCTGAGAAGAGATGTGGTGGCTACAGGCCTCTGAACTGTGTTACAATGAGGCTCGAGGGCCTATTTATCATTTAGAAACAATGGGAAATCCTAAACAGCCAAAACCCTAACCCTAGGAGATGAAGCGCCAAAACTATGGGCCCCGTTTGGGTAAATTGGTGTTTCAACTGCAGGGCGTAACACAGCATACGATCTCCGTTTGACGCGTACCATACCTCGTTAGAAAGATCTATCTGAGGACTACAAATTTGGAATGAGCAACATGGGTCCATGGACCCATCTTGCTCTTCGTTTTCCCAAAAAACGTCGTTTAGGGCCTCAAAACGGCTCCGGAAGTTTAGGACCCGAAAAACTGCTAAAAATAGTAAACTGTGCCGAAACTGAAAAACTGAAATAGACAATGGTGGAGCCCCAAGTGGAATAGGCGGGTGACCACCAATATACTGGATCATTCGGGCCTTTAGGAGGGGAGCCGTGGCATGAATGTGGAGGTAGCACCTAGCGATCTTGGACCTTCCGAAGGATGGTGCCGAATCGTCGAGGAGCCGGAGGAGTAGTTTGGTTAATTTGTTTTTCTTGCTTCACGGCCCACTTAATTGGGCTGCTTTTAGATTATTTTACTGTGTTGGACCTTTGTAATATTTTTGAATTCTATAAATTAAATGTTCAAGACTGGTTTCCCCGTATGAGGGAAGTATTCTTAATTTTTTGATTTTTTGATGACAAATTTTCCATGAGTCTGGGCAATGATTTTGACTTCGGTGTAATTTTATTCCCACTGTTAATAGATTAACTTTACTTAGAAAAAAAAATGTTGCCCTGTTTCTATTTTAAACCTGTTTTTTGAAATACAAAGCCATGTTTATATGGTCTACGTATTATACTCTTTCTCTATATATCTACGGGAACCTTTTTGCTATGAACAGGGTGGATGTTGTAGCGGGCTACTAATGGAAACAAGCGAGCCTGAACCTTACATCTCGGATGCAACAGATGGTTACCAATTTTGGAATCAAGCGAGCCTGATCTTACAAGCGAGCCTGGGTTTCTGCAGATGGTTATCACACTCCTCACATGATTAGCGTTTTTCTCTGTTCAAGGATTTTGCGTACTTTAATTTGTATTTGGAACAATGGACGTCGGTACTCTATCTCTTTCTTTACTATTCTACATACTGCTATTTCACTTTCTTATAGATGCCTCGGGCATATTTGGATGCTTTTTCAGATTTGTCGATAATCTCCATGTGGACCGTTACTGGGTTTTATATCATGTCCCTGTATGTGACATGGGGTATTTTTCTATCATTATCTGGGGTGGGACTTCCACTTTTCTGGATGGATATTTGGGTTCCAATATTCAGATGTGAAAATGTAATGACTTCATGGACTGTTTTACTTCATATAATATATTCAAAACAACATTTTTCTCTTGTGAAAAAAAAATGATTAATGTTTATCACTCTGCCTTCAAAACTAGCTATGCTGGTCTATGTTGCTGGTTTATTGATATGGTCTGATGGTCTTTTTATATTTTGGACATATCACACTCCTCACATGATTAGCGTTTTTCTCTGTTCAAGGATTTTGGGTACTTTAATTTGTATTTGGAACAATGGGCGTCGGTACTCTATCTGTTGCTTTACTATTCTACATACTGCTATTTCACTTTCTTATAGATGCCTCGGGCATATTTGGATGCTTTCTCAGATTGTCGATAATCTCCATGTGGACCGTTACTGGGTTTTATATCAAGTCTCTGTATGTGACATGGGGTATTTTTCTATCACTGTCTGGGGTGGGACTTCCACTTTTCTGGATGGATATTTGGGTTCCAATCTTCAGATGTGAAAATGTAATGATTTCATGGACTGTTTTACTTCATATAATATATTCAAAACAACTTTTTTTCTCTTGTGAAAAAAAATGATTAATGTTTATCACTCTGCCTTCAAAACTAGCGATGCTGGTCTATGTTGCTGGTTTATTGATATGGTCTGATGGTCTTTTTATATTTTGGACATATCACACTCCTCACATGATTAGCGTTTTTCTCTGTTCAAGGATTTTGGGTACTTTAATTTGCATTTGGAACAATGGACGTCGGTACTCTATCTGTTGCTTTACTATTCTACATACTGCTATTTCACTTTCTTATAGATGCCTCGGGCATATTTGGATGCTTTCTCGGATTGTCGATAATCTCCATGTGGACCGTTACTGGGTTTTATATCATGTCCCTGTATGTGACATGGGGTATTTTTCTATCATTGTCTGGGGTGGGACTTCCACTTTTCTGGATGGATATTTGGGTTCCAATCTTCAGATATGAAAATGTAATGACTTCATGGACTGTTTTACTTCATATAATATATTCAAAACAACGTTTTTTCTCTTGTGAAAAAAAAATGATTAATGTTTATCACTCTGTCTTCAAAACTAGCGATGCTGGTCTATGTTGCTGGTTTATTGATATGGTCTGATGGTCTTTTTATATTTTGGACATATCACACTCCTCACATGATTAGTTTTTTTCTCTGTTCAAGGATTTTGGGTACTTTAATTTGTATTTGGAACAATGGACGTCGGTACTCTATCTGTTGCTTTACTATTCTACATACTGCTATTTCACTTTCTTATAGATACCTCGGGCATATTTGGATGCTTTCTCAGATTGTCGATAATCTCCATGTGGACCGTTATTGGGTTTTATATCAAGTCCCTGTATGTGACATGGGGTATTTTTCTATCACTGTCTGGGGTGGGACTTCCACTTTTCTGGATGTATATTTGGGTTCCAATCTTGAGATGTGAAAATGTAATGATTT